>CM040967.1:37805888-38266001 GCA_022985045.1 Macadamia tetraphylla
GAATCTCAGTTGGAAGATCAGACCAAGATCGATCTTCTCTCTTGCTATTCTTCTCCTTTTTGTTTTTCTTTTTGTAGTGTTTGAGATGTGTGAATGCTGCAAATTTTTCCATCTCCATAGTCTCTGTCTTCCTTGGTATCATCACTTCAATTCTATGAAATCCCTATAGTGTGAGAAAGAGAATAAAAAAACCAGAATTTGAAAGATGTTCTTGAACTTGAAAAGGGAAAATGTCTACCTCTCCGATCAGATTTTTCAAACCCTGGTCTCAACTCAAGTGTGAAGTTTCTTCACTAAGAGGCCACTGCAGACTACACCCCTTGACCCAATCAAAAACCAATCCCAACTGGTAGCTAGTTCCGATGCACTCATATGAAGAAGACGAAAGAGGAGAAGAAGCAGAACCAGAGCTCAACTCGTTTCAATCTCTTATCAAATTCTTGTTCACAAAGTAGCTCCCTCGAAGAAAACCCAGTAACTATATAGGGCTCCTTTGGAGAATACGAGGAGAGAGACATATGCAATCCTAAGTGAGGGAGGAGTACTATGGAGACCGTTTAAGATAAGAGAGAGAGAGAGACAGAGAGGGGGAGGGACTTGCCACACAAGTTTTCCAGTTATTTCCAAACCCAACAGTAGTTTCCTTTTTTAACTTCTTGATATTTTTATGTTATTTGAAAACGCGTCAGTTACCTTTATTTGCCTTCTTTTTTTATTATTATATTATTATTTGTCTGGCCTTAGCTTAACGTGTTTTTACTTAAATTGAGGGATAAGTACATGAGGTAATTTCAAAGTAACACACTAGACTTAATTTTACAGATTGCAAATATGAAACGCCGTTTTAAAATTCGGTATCGGTTTCAACCGCTAGTGGTACGGATCAGATCTGTATTTGTTGGGATCGGATGGTATCCAACAGATTTACCCTGTTTTTGAAAAAAAGAAATGTATTTTTGGACTATTTTACCCTTACATCTTACAAGTGGATTGATACTGATTGGATCGGCATTGGGGATCAGTCTGAAGACTCTCAACCTATGTCAATCCAATATAATTTCTAGGGTATGATAACCAATGGAGGTCTTAATGGGCAAGCTTGTAGTGCAACGTTTAAGTTTCACTATTCTAACATGTTGGCCATAGGTTCGGAAATTGGAAACAGCCCTTCCTACGATAGCAAGGGTAAGATTGTGAACATTTGTCCCTCCCACACCCTGCAATAGTAGGAGCCTATGCATTGGTTTTTTTTTTTTGGTAGTTAATGCAGGTCTTACTATTCCGGCCAATTCCATTTGGACTATATCTATACATTTGGATACTTTTTGGGCTTGGAAGAAGTTTTTAAATAGTCACTCTGTTCTAAATCCTATCCAGTCCTTTATTAGTGATAGGTCTTGCACCTTGGTTTGGCTTGATAATTGGTACCCTATTGTGTTGATTTTAAATTATGGTGATAGATAATGAAATATGATGTGGGGTCTAATAGGTCGACTAAGGTATCTTCCATCTTGAGATAATCTTTGGATTCTTAGCTTTAGAAATTATAATTCTCTCTTTGAGGTTAGGGGGAAGCTTGCGATCTAGAGGCAGTGAGGAGATTGTCCAATGAATTGCCAGTTCTTCCAAAATAATCCTCCGCTTCTTCTGCTTGGGATTTAGTTATATCAAAAGGCTTGTCTGTTTTGTGGTTTAGGTCAATTTGATTTTCCTTTTCCATTCCTAGACATAGCTTTATTGTTTGGGAGTTTTAACTAATTCTCTTCCTACCTTGGAGTTTCTTTCCCAAAGAACTCTTACAATCCCAAATTGTTGTCTCTAATAGAATTACACTGAAAGTATTACTTATTTATCCTTTGCTTGCCCTTTTTCAAAATGTTGTTTAAAAGGTATTCTCAGAAAGTGCTAGTCGATCCCTACAGTCCTCCTCCCTTTTGACAAAGAATGGAGATGGGTCCTAAAAACCTTCAACCACATATCTTCATGTGATGTCTTAGGCAAGTTAGCTTTCAGTGCAGTGATTCATCACATCTAGAAGAAAGGGAATAGAAGGAGATGGACATCAACATCGTTTAATGTGCCCTAACTCCCTTCCCCCTCCCCCTCCCCTTCCCCCTTCCCCCTTCCCCCTTCCCCCTTTTTTATTTTGGTGTATAATCTTTAGTTTTATTTCTTCCCTCCCCCTAATTTTGGTGTATCCCCTTTTGGTGATTGTTTGGTCTCCTGTTTTTCTGGTATCCACTTTTTTTAATGGTGTTTTTTAGTTCTTCAGATTGCATGTTTGGCTTGTTATATGTCCTTTTTTTTTCATTTTAATATATTTTCTAATCACCATTATATATATATAACAAATGACAGTAGCTGACAGTATGATGGAAAGAACTTGCATGAGCAATGGGGAATGAACCTAAATCTGTAAAAAGCCAAGAAGGAACCATGAATAGAACGTAAAGGGTCCCATCCCTTTTGCAACAACTACTACCAAAGACGGACCTAAGACTGCTCAAAGAGCCTTTATGACCTAGTAAGCAAAGGCTTACTCGGATATTAAAATTTAAAAGGCCTTTTGATAGAACCCATGAATCCTCTTCCATGAATCTTCCCTCTGTATCTTCAGCTGCTTATAGAAGTTCCCAATGAATGTCTCAGCCCTAGTGAACAGCTCCTGCCCACTAAGACCACCTGCCTCCTCTTCCTCCTCCTCTTCTTTCCTCTGTTCTGCTTTAGGATCACCACCTCCTATGAAGAAGAGACTTGGCGTGGAGGGACACTTCTTCACCTTACGCACCTTAACAACAGTAACAATTTTCTTAGACGATGATTTCTCGACTACCTTAGGCTTCTGTTCATTAAACTTTAATGATTCATGGCAACCCACAGTGTTAGTGTTAGTGTTGGTGTTGGTGATAAGTTCACAGACCTTATCAGGAGATCTTTCATTAGCAACAGAAATGGGCTTCGGTGAAATGACAAGAACAGGTTTCTTCTCTTCTGCAGGGTTAGAGAAGGTGGAAAGAAGACCTGCTTCTGCACCTAATGCAATGATAAGGAGATTGGTGAGGAAATAGAGATAAGGAGGTCTCATGGAGGTTGATAGAAGAGGGGTGATGAGAAGGAGGGCAGCAATGAAGGATAGCTTCACAATTTGGTAACTGATCTGAGACTTGTCCATTGCCACGGACTATGATGAATTCTATGGTGAAGTTATGGACTTGGGGAGTTGGAAGCTAGGGAGAAGACTAATGGATGAGAGAACTGAGATTAATAGTAGTGAACCATGAAGGAGTCTGTATACATTTATATAGAATCACCAAGGCATGGATAACGAGAAGAACAGATAAATGAGAGAGAGATTTTTCTCCCGTAGAAGACACTAGACTGAGTGAAGTTGATACACGGAAAGTGACAAGAACTGTAAAGGTAGAGACAACATAACATGGAGGAGAGAGATATTATGGAAGATCATAGATGGAAAGAGATGGAAGACAGTGGGAGATGTAATGGAGTAGCAATGGGAAAGGGAGAGGTGATGAAGGTTAATTCTAATTGGGTGTCACAAGATAAGGTCGGTGTGAACATATTCTCTCGCTTTTTAACTTTTAGAATTTTCTTGTTGGATTCGGTCGTTTTTGGTTAATTCTTAGTGATTACTTGTGGGTCCCCAGCCCAAGACCCTGACCCTTTAGTATCCTCGTTTTCGCTCTCTTGTTTTTATAAAAATAAATAAATAAATAAATAACCTCATCCAACTCCCGCTTGGGTTTCTGCGTACGTGGTCCAAATGTTCTAAAACTCGAAAATGATCATAGGAACGGTTAACGCCGATACCATTCTGATCCAATCGATATTAACTGTTCCATTCTGTTCAGTTTTTCAGCAGCATGGAGCATGGTGGTCCATATCATTTTTAGGTTCCCCTCTCTCTCTCTCTCTCTCCCCCAAAAGCATGGTGGTCCTATCACTTTTAGGCTCCCCTTTCTCTCTCATCCAAGCCCCGAGCGGTCTGTATCAATGACCAATTCGGAACATTTAGGTATTAATATCAGTCTCAGCCGATACAGATCTGATATGGTTGGTACAGCCAATCCGATACTTAGAACCATGGCCCAGACTTATGTTCTTCAGGGACATGGCTTCTTACGCACCACACTGACAGGAAAAATCAAAGTCCCGGGCATCTTGCCTGGCTCAGGTTTAAATTAAGTTCACAACCTTAATTTAAAGAACATTCGTTATCTTCTAAAACAAGCCCATGCCCACCACCCACTGGTGATGGGTATGTCTTATCTAGCCACATTGGATTGAACAAAAGAGAGTCAATCGTACTAAGCTTCAAAGTGCACGATCACCATATCTTTTTTGTTTCCTATTAATCTAAGAAATTTGAATAAGATGGGCATGTGAGAACTTTTCCAAGTTCAAATGACCTCATGTTCAAAGAACAAACCTCTTCCCTATTCTTGTCATTGTAACTGTTTAAATCATAAATAAAGTAATATATCAAAAAGGAAAAATTGATATGACTAGATGCCAAAACATGCCACACCTTTTACCTGAGTTTATCCAAATCTCTATTTTCCAACGTCATCTCTTTCCCATCCCCACCTGGACAACTACCTATTTGATGTTTTCCTCTGCAAAAATGGTGCCAAGGATCCAAGCCACAGGGGATTTTGAAGTAAATTGATGTTACAGATACCCGTAATCTATCAGGAAGTTCTAACATGGTTAAATAACTGAAAGGGCAATACATGCCTTTAAATCAAAGGATCTAAGAGTATACAAGAACTTTTCTTTCTTACTAAAGATTTCCTTCAACCCTCTTCCACGTTTATCCCAGCTGGTTTTTAAAACATACTTCAAAATACAATGTTGCAGACGAATCTTCAGGTTTACACTGAAAATTGAACACTTCAGTTGCCTTTACCCACCCCAACCCCACCCACCCTATCTCTGATCTCTACATCACTTAAAATTCCATCTTGTAGATCCTTTTTTAGAATGAGAAACAAGTCACAATTCTGCATCAGTGTTTGTGTTATGCTGTTCTGCTTTCTATGGATAAAATAGTACTTCAGAGTTCAGACTAATTTTATGATATCCCGGGCAACTTGCCTACTCAGGGTCTAAAACCACTACTCTCACAATAAGAAGATTATCTATCCCATCTTTTATCCCAACTTCTATATGATAATTCTTTCATGGAGAAAATTTCTAAGTTTCTCAAGGTCATAATTATCTCTCCCTATTTTGCTAGATATAACTTAATCTGCTCTTTTAGCCCCCACCCTCGACCCACCTCCCCCAAAAAAAAAAAAACTGCTCTTACAATGCCATCATGAAAAAATCTAAGGTCATTATTGTCCCTCCTTTTAAGTACCAAATTTCTCTTAGAGTACCATCCAACCGCAAATCATATGAAGTACGAAACTACCCTTATAATCACATCCAACTGCAAGAAAGCATAGTTCGATATTTTGATTTCAACCAAACCAAATTATTTCGGATTTTAGTCAAAATTTGGTACATTTCAGTTGGGCATTTGATCATATTTTTGCCCATAAGTTTAGGGAAAGCCTAATTAAGAATCTCAAAACATATTTAAACATCTAGATTGTAGAAAAAGAAAATGGAAGCTTGGATTTGGACCCTAAGTTGGTGATGTATTGTATGTTTCGGTATCCTTTCTCTTATATAGCCTATTACACACATAACTTAGCACTAGAAAACACAACATTCAATAAAAGCAATTGTAATATGTATTATGAATGGGAAAAAAAATCATTCAATAGTACACCAATTAAAAAGTTTCATCATTGACAAGTAATAGTAATTGCCTATTTAAGCATGTTTACATATATTTGAAGCATTAGATGGAAAAAAGAACACTGAAAGTGGTAGTTTGGCATTCAATCCTATGACATATGGCAGCTATGTCATCCTCTACCTAAAGAATCTCTCAAAGTCCATCCCAAAAAATCTATAGGCAGAAAATTTGACCAAATGATGCTTCAAATCCACCCAAATGTAGAACTAGGTAATTCACAATTGACCACCAAATCTTGATTCAGTACCAAAATGAATGACTTTTGCAAAAAATAAATAAATAAATGAGTGTTTTCTATAATAGTTCTGAAATTCTCAAGCAAAAGAGGGCGATATCTAGATTCATTGAAATCTTTCCAAAATTAGCCAAAATTTCACCGAAATAAGTTGAATGACCAAAATTTGAGCCGAAATACTAAAAGTTAGGTCAAAATCTGGTACACCAGTAGAGTTGACCCTATTGCATTTTAGGGCTTCTCGAAACCAAAATATTTCTCAAATTTTCAGTTATTTTGACAAATTTCAAACTATGCAATAAAGTGATGGAATATCTTCACCGTGGATGAAGAGAAACTCAGCCTATGTTTATTTCAAACTCTAATAGTATAAGACAAGGAAACATATACATCACCTTTTATGTTCAAGCATTTCTAATTATATTAGCCAAACAGGCACACTTTAACCCCAAGGGGGATAGCTCAGTTGGCAATGACCAAACCCTCAATTAAGAGGTCATGAGTTCAACTCTCTTTGGGGCCCTACCAATCAGGAAAAAAGGAAAAAAATCGGCACACTTTCTCAGCAAACCACTCAAAAGTACCAAGAGAAAACGAGAAAATCTATTGAATGAACATTATCTTTGGTATTTGAGCCGGCATAAGGACAGAACAAGCTTTTGACAATTGGAGACATAAGTTACATCTACTACGCTTAGGTTTTTTTTTTTCAAGATCATATTTGGTTATGCATAAATCATGGCACCTGCACTTCAGCATGAGGAAAGAACATATGTAGGTCATCCAAACTGGGGCAAATCTAGTGAATGAACATTATCTTCGGTATTTGAGCCGGCATAAGGACAGAACAAGCTTTTGACAATTGGAGACATAAGTTACATCTACTACGCTTAGGATTTTTTTTTTCAAGATCATATTTGGTTATGCATAAATCATGGCACCTGCACTTCAGCATGAGGAAAGAATATATGTAGGTCATCCAAACTGGGGCAATCATGGATGGTCAAGCCATGCTCATTAGCTAGATGCAAGAGGCATATAAAACACAAATGGGAGGAGATATCCTTACAAGCTGCAGCTTGGCACTCATCAGGAAAGCTTCCCAATACATGCCTGAAGGATACCATAGTTTTGGGATCCTACAGACAAAAAGAAATGACACAATTAAAACTAATTATGATGAAATTATGAATCATAAAAGATATCATAATGTGTTTCCTAAAAAGAAAAAATAGGTTGCAAGTGATCATCAGGGTAAGTAATGCAACATTTTTACTCCAATTAGAAATGGAGAAGATCCTTGAGGAACGATAAAGACCATGGCAATGTTTTGGAACAAAACCCATAGAAGAAGCCACGTCACAGTCACTGATTCTCATTCAACCATGGCTCAAACATATATTCTTGTTGGAAAAAATATATGTAGGGCATCCAAACTAGTTGAAGGTTTTCAGAAAATGCACCTCAAGGATGGCCCACCCTTGGGATACTAATTCAAATATATATACTTGTTCCCTCTTGATTTCTTTGAGAATATCAAGGACTAATGAGCATGGTAGAGGCTTTACTGAGTATCTTTATCTGCATGAATTAGGCCAAATGGAATTTTCAATTATCTCTCATATTGTTTGGACAGTTTGACAGCTCAATAACCATATATGGAATGTCCACCCTACAGATATTCCCACCTACACCAGTATGTAGCAACATTACACCTTGCACCTTCGAAAACCAATAAGTGAACAAATTTCTCCTAATTGGTCAACCTATTGGTAATCTATCGTCCCCCATCCTCACCCCCTCTTTGCTTCCCCTGGGGAAAAAAAAGGTACCTTATATTTTTAAGTTTGTTATTCCATTGGTGGAAAACTGTAGAAAATGACCTATAGAACAAAGATTTGCATCAAGAAACAACTAGAATTTTGTTAAAACACAGGTTTGGAAGCATGGAACAGTGTTATAATGTGGCTGAGTTTTTAGATAATAGGGAACAAATTCGGTTTAAAAAAAAAAAAAGGAATTTTATAAATTTTGTAACAGGCCAGAAAACTAGAGTCTTTAAGAATACATGTGATGACAGAACCAATGGTTAAGCACTAGAGGATTTTTATTGAAAATTTGTAGCAGGACAGGAAACTAAAGTTACATATGATGACAGAAATTGTTAAGCACAAGATTTGAATGATGAAAACTTTTTAGATTATAGAGTTGACAATATATAGAACGGTAGAATAAAACTAGCATTTTTCATGGAGAAATTTGATAATATGATTAAAAACATATAAAACAAAAACTTCAAAGTTTATCGGGTTTCCAGGGTTCTAGGTGGAATAACGCTATGGGAATGAAAATATGGCAAATAAGGCAATCTTTGATAGGATGTGATAGTGGTTTCAGTCTTTCAAGTAAAAAGATCGAAGTCCAACAGGTGAAAAGCTCAACTCTTGCTACCCGTAGTTTATCACTAGGGTTTAGGTGCTACTGTGCCAGGGTTTCGTAGGAAGTAGAACTTGGATTGACTTGGTTAAAGAGTTGATGAAGGTTGAGGTGGTGGAAAAATAGAATTAACTAAAAGTAGCAGAAAATCTGAAAATAAATAAGAAGAATAAATAAGAAACTCAAACAAATACCAAGGTATTCAGAGCAATTACACAATTTTCAGAACGTCTATTATTGCTACTGCTTTATAACTTAAAGAAATTCTTAATTTTCCTGCAACAATTTGAGAGTTATCAATTGTGAAGCGTGTGGTGAGATTACACCAAATCCTAGGTGTTGGCCTAAATTACACCTATTGTTATTCAATAAACCCCCCCCCATTACTCATAAGACCAAATAGGTGCCACTCTCTCTCCCACTTAATAGTCTTACCCTAGAATCTTACATTAATGATCAGTTAGGATTGCCATCTACATATCTATGTTTGCAAAGATATTTAAGTATATAAACCATGCAGCATTTACTTCTTTTCTTAATACATCTACATTCAATTTAATCTCAACATGATACATATTGACACTGGTAGTAGATATGATTGGTAATTTCAAGCTCCTAATTTCTGATTTTGAGATTAATACTCTACTCTTTGGAGTCTTTTTATTGCTAATGAATTCATTGTATTCTTCTTCACATACACCTGAATAAATTTATCTGCAATGTAAGACTTAGATAATATGTGCACATAGCTAATAACAAGACCTAACATAGGATTCTACTGGCAATCATAATAAAATGTAAAGTTGGCACAAGAAGGCTAAAGAAATCACATTGAAGTCTATTGATAAAACTGGAATAAAGTATGGTTATGCTTCCATGAGACATTGCTATACATGCGCATGAGTGCCCTTTATGCCATAACAAAGCCCAAATAAACAGTAGAAGATCAAGTAAGTCAAATAACTCTTGTACATTTCTGCAAGAATTCAGCTTTTTCCATTTATTTATCTTAGATAAACTATGATTAGAAAATAAAAAGCAATTCAACCTCTCAAACATTTTAGGAGAAAGAACATAATGTAAGCAACAACATAATGATGCAAAAGCAAATAAATCAACTTACAATTTCAGGCATCTGTTCGGATTCTCTCATGTGGCTCCAGAGTGTTTCTTTTAATGCATGAACATCAACTTGCTTAGAGGTTTTATCATTCTGGACTTCAATTTTGTTTACCTAGTTATTAAAAGAAGAATACCACCATTAATGTCAAACAGCAACAGAGTTTAATCATCTTCTGCACAGTACACCTAGGATGCAGTCAGCATGCTCAGGACATCTGCAGTTGTCCTTGTTGCCCCATGTCTTTTTGGCTGTTTTTTATTCATAACATCACTTGGGCTGAAAAAATAGACGTCTGGGATGGCATGGATGCCTGGCAGGACCCCTGACAGTCCCAAATCAACCCACATTTTTAAAAACATTGATTTTTCTCCTCAAATTAGAAGACAGGTAAGATAACAATATTAACCTTTAGTAAGTTGTTAAAGATGTAAAGTACACTGACTTAAAATAAAATTGATGAGGATGTAGGCTTGGATAAAAAAAAATGCAGAGTCATGAATTGTGATGCTGTATGTCACCAACCGAGCTATGCAGCAAAAGACCAGCATGCCTAGTAGAACTGCTTGGCAAAATATAGGTTTTTACACCCACAGCACTCTTTTTGTTGCTTCATTACCTCCCCAGGATGTCATGATATGGCAATCCCAAAGAAAACATTCAATGTAAGATGCAGTCACTGTTGAAGCGTCTGGTAACTAAACCAAGAAAATGATATTGAAGCAATGTGATTACATGAATGCAGACCCACCTGGCGTGGCTGAGAGGTAAGAGTGGTTGAGTCTTCCACATCACTTTGAAGATTTCCATCATCGAATTGGCCATCAACCACACTATCATTGCCCCATGATGGAAAGGATCCAGAATCAGGGCTTTGCTGCCCTGGCTCATCTGAGAAAAGAATAAAAGCATGTTAAGAGGTTATATAATAAAGAGGTACTGGTTTAGAGCATCAAAAGCAAATGCAAATTATTTCCTCTTCTTTTTTTCCCCCTTTCCCTTTCAATAAATAGCCACACTGGTGTCTTGAACAAAGAAACAATAACACAGTACACTTCATTTTAATTTGAAATCTGAAATACTGTATTACCAATCCCAAGATGAACAAATAAGAACTTTAAGAAAGAATGTGCATTTAAACTTGCAATCTAGGACTACTGAATGCCATGGAAAAATAAGTACCATCAGAACCTACAAATTAATGAGCCCATGATATATCGGTTGGATATTAACAATAACGTCCACAATGGACCCCTCATTTTTAGTAAATTATGATACATTAAAGCAACGTTAGAATTGTGTATCTATATGAATAAAATTTCATGAAAATACCACATTAATGTAATTGAAATCAACCCCCCCCAAAAAAAACAGCTATTAAGGTATGGAACAGTCACATAATTATCAGTAATTACAGTTGCATCAAATTCAGAAGAACATCAACCAAAGGGGGAAAAAATAAGAAGAATTAATTATTTAAAAAGGATTGTGATGCAAAATTTCAGCAAGAAGAGATGATGGGGCCATTGCTTTGGGTTTGGTTTAGTTTTTGGGTCCAACTGAACCTATGGTTCAAGTTTGATTTAAGTTAAAATTAACTTGAGTGCCCAATGGGTGGGCCATGGGTGGAATATTTTGTAGTTTACTATTGTAATGGGCCAATTCTATAAGCCCAAATATTAGGGATTTAAGTCCTATACGGGATTAAGTAATTAGTTTTTAATTTATTGAGTTCGAGAATGTGTTAGTCTCTAATTTGGAGAGGTTTACCTTTTAAAGAATCTTAGGTTGTAAGGATTCCTCCTTTCTCTAGCCTTTGGATTGCTGAGATTTTCTAAAGTCATTAAGTAGTACTAGACCCCAATATGAACTTAATCTGTCCCGCAGATAAAAAATGTATGGGGTGTAACTAAATCTGATGCCTAGTTGCTATGTCTTTTTAGTTGCTGAACTATGGTTTCTGCAAATTGGATTAACTTGAGTTTCATCTATTGTGTTCTACACAATGAATGGATGAATCACTATGGTGCTGCTCTGATTTGAGGTTGCTAAGTTACAGCTTTGTTTCCATTTCTGTAACTAGTTACTAATTGGATTGACTTATTGGAACCAAACTAAGAGAACTTGAAGGACCTAGGAATTCCTAATTGTAATAGTAGTTTGGGGCTGATCAGGATTCTAGTTTGGGAGATATTGCAGAACTTGTATTGCTTGTTGGGTGCTCCAGTGATTCTACTGTGGGTAGGATTCTGAAATCTACTATGGTGTTGGATTGAATCAAAACTATACAAAATAACCAAAAACAGATCAAGGACTGCATTATCCTCATCAAGGTGCTCCGTATGCACAATCATCGCATGTGCAATTGGGATATGCTCTTCAACCTCTAGCGACCACAATTCATTAGCTGCTGGTGAAGAAATATCAAATGAAGCCGCCATCAAGTTACCTGTGTCAACATCTAAAAGAAAACAACAATGTGGGATAAGCTTCACTAAGCCCAGTGAGGAGTGGGAGCATGAAAGCATACAATTAATAATGATGCAATACATGAATTATTGTTTTATGGTTGTCATTGTTAGCAACCTCAGCCACATGGCAGTGATAATATGGCCAGTTGGGGTGTGTGGTGGCCGACAACAATGACTTGATAGCATACGATATCTTTGATGAGATGGCAGTAGTGTATGATGTGTTTGAGTGGTTTGGTTCATCCATAGTAGGTGGTGTGGATTTCCAAGCCTGAAACTAGTAACTTTGATCTGTTTTACTCGGGGAAATTTTCATCATTGAAGATGAATTTTTTGGAAGAAGGATCCTACATGACCAATGCGAGCATAAAGCACCCAATTTTGTTCTATTTTGATATCGGATGAAGAAATTATGCCTTCCACGTCAACAACATTTTGGTCTTTTTTTTTTTAATTTTTTGCGAAGTCTATTAATAGGGTGTTCTGAAAGTTTGTATAACTTCAAGTTTTGGTCCATACCCTTTTCGTGGCTCAATCTAAATCCAGTGAGATAATTATGGAGTTTTTGGTGGAACTGGTCTGAAAAATCCAAATTTTGGTTTAGAATTTGCTCTTGGGTTGGTTGGGGTTTCTCAATTTAAAAAATGAAGCATCTTTGTGTAATTTTAGAAAATTTTGGTCAAAGGGTCAAAGGGCCAAAGGGTGTTTCGATATATATTCTTTAGATCAAAGGGGGCTAGAGTATTAGAAAGAATATGGAAGCTTCAACCAATAGAAGTTCGAACAATCAAGATTAAAGATTAAAGATCCTTTATGTGAAAACTATAATCCAGATTTGAGGTGCACATTGAGAATTGATTCAATGGCTGAGATGTGCCCCGCACCCTCGCACTCCACCAGGCACCTTACGCAGCCTGACAAATTTCGTTTGGGGCTTTCTCATTGGGAGAATTTCAAATGGCCATTACTTTTGATCCACAAAGCAAAATTGGTCCAATCTTTCTTAATTTTTAATCCTCTATCCACTAGAAGGGTTTGAACTTAGTTTGGGGTTGAATAAACTCATGTTTTGAGAGAGGAAGTCTCCCCCTTGTTTATTTGCCAATAAAATAAGGTGTGGGTGCTCTCAACTATAGGTGCAGTTAAATTAGTGTATTAAGTAGGTATGAAGCCTTTACAGGCACTACTCTGAGGACATAGGCATCTTTCCGAACCTCGTAAAATTCCCTGTGTTGTGCTTGTGGATCTCTAGTCGGTTTTTATTGCTTAGAAGTACATGGAGTGTGGAATGGGTGTGCATCTATTTGGACGTAAGAGCAACAATTTAGGATTTTTAGGTGGAGCAAAAATCTCCATCATTTCTTTGTCCAAGGATTTCGTGAAATCAATATCTACTTCTGCTTGCTTTCTGTTCTTGGATCTCTTAGTTGTTATGGGTGATCCATTTTCTGAAACAAAAGCATCCACTGAAACAGAAATTTTTATCTCAGATTACATAGTGGAATTGTTTGCATATGCATCACCTCATTTAAGAACATAAAGAGATAGCAAAGTCTTATTTTCAAACCCTACCTTTAGCCTTCCGATACTTCCAATGGTCTGGACCAGCCCAAGCATTCTGTTTCGTAGTCAAACCCAATCCTAAATACAAAAAACCAGCAACCTTCTCAAATCTGTCATCTACATCAGGTTCATCAAATGTGTATGGATCATTTTCCTGCAAGAGTAAACCTGTATTAGTCCAAGTGATCCTTCAACTGTTCTTTTTTTTTTTTTCAGGAAATTATTAAGTAAAGGGAGAGCACTACTGAAACAACTCAACATTTTACATATAAAACGCACCACATGGTGACATGGAAAACTAGGATTCGTCTCATCAATGACACTTGCTTTGTCATCATGATCGGATACCCAAGTGTTACAAGTCGCAAATGCATCATCGTTCAACTCAACTCGGCCATCAACAGATGCAACAACATGATCAGCAATTTTTGGGCCAACAGAAAATGAAATCGATTTCCTTTGATTGTCTTTGTCAAACAGGCGATAATATCCCTCAGAGTTGGCGAAATGTGATCCTCTCTGCATAAGTTGACAACCATCTGCTCAATGTGTACTGCAAATATGAAAAGGAATCAAGAAGAAAGAACTGTCTTATTTGAGCTAATGCAAAAGCAAAGATCAGAACCATCTCATCTGCAAATGTGACACCTTTTACAAATGAAAGGTCAACCATATCCAAGGTATCATTTCGAGTTTCATTAGCCATACATTTCCCTGGTGCTTCCATTGAATCAAAAAGTACCAAACAGCCACCATATACTCCAAGATCATTCAATAGAAGACCCTTGGCACCCCCTTCGTCAAATTGTGCAGATGTTTGATGATACAGAGGATCCACTGCAAATGCAACTAAAGTGGGGGATAGGGGTAAGGGTGGGGGGAAGAATATTCTAACTCATATAAAGGTTGTCTATTCATAAAAAAATGAAATAGGAAGGCAAATTACCATCAAACTTTTTCACATTAAGAGCGCGACATCTGCATGTATTAAAAACAGTGAGGCAATCATCTTATGTACATTAACATGTTAAAAATAAAATATATTGACCTTCCTCTCTTCTTTCTTGAACGGCCCTCATCTTGTACAACACTGCCATTATCAGTCTCCAAAACTGCTTCTGTATTGTCATTTAACAACATGAAAACACTAGCAAACATTGAATGGAAATGAGACACTATGCAATCATGCATCTCATTGTTGGAATAAAAGATATATCTTCACCAGTTAAAAAAAAAAAAAAAGTAACGATGACACAAATATGAGTCTTAGCCTTTAGGCACCAATACCTTTCCCAAGTTTGATAACATTGGTGGGTGGATCTGGTGTGGAATCAGAAACAGAATAGAAGGGACACTACAGTACTAAAGATTAAAAGATCACCTCTGTTTCCCACTGTCTTTTTTTTCTTTCTTTTTTTTTTTTTTTTTTTTTTTTAACTTGCAATTTGTGTTACATGGGGTTGTGTACTGTACAGGTTCAAACTTAAACCCCACTAATTGCCCCTAAAGGAATATCAGTTAAAAATAATTGTAATAACTAGTAGGTAAACCATAACAGCAGTTTGCACAATTGAATCAACCTAAAGTCCCAAGAAAAAGAAAAAAAAAAAACCCTAACTGCTAGCACAAGAATTGAGAGAAGAATACCTATTTATTGTACAGCAGTTTATTATTCAACACTTGTGTATACAGCTCCAGTTTTAAAATACCACCATATCACCCTCGAACTTCATCAAGAGGGCTGCTACTTCATCCTAAAAGAGTTGCAATTCATTCACTTCGTGTAACTCAAGATTGTTAGTGAGTATCTAATTGAACGGAAAAATCATTTTCCTCCCCTCAATGTGTCAATCCATGTGTACCAATCAATAGATCCATGACCAGTATCATTATGTTACAACCGCTAATCCCAAAAGTTCAAGCTGTTAAGGACTACAAGTCTACAACAATGTATATCAACACGCATAAACATCCCCCACATGCGCAGGCTCCTACACACACACTGCTCTGCACATGGCAGCAAGAGGCATAAAAACACATAAAAAAACCTCCCACACTACCAAAGATCAAACACCCAACCTCCTGGCTTTGATACCATATTACAAACACTTATCCCAAAAGCTTGAACTATTAAGTAAGGGCTATAAATGTTAAACAGTGTAGTGTGAGAGTGGGGGTTATTTATGTTCTTATTACTTAAGTGTGTTCAGTTATAATTACTCTTAACCGTCCTTAGTTGTAATTTCTGTTTTTAATTAATATATATGCGGAGTTGCGGACCCTTTGCTCACCATAGGTGTATTCTGAATCCTATTATTAGCCAACAGTCCTCCATCATGTTCACTCTTCTCTGGTTTTCCAGATTCTACCTTGCTTCAATAACAATGAATATCAACACATATCAACAATTATGTTGCAGTCTTTCTTGTTAGAAATTGTAATGAGGCCAGGCATGTGCACAAGAAAAACTTTCACTCTTTCCTAAAGATGGTGGTTTAAAATTTGAAAGGTTGTACCTTTAGTTTTAATTTGACAATGGACATTAATCACAGTAGGCTTACACAACGGATCAACACTGATTCATGAATCTCTTACCTAATTACCACCGAACTGACTAGGATATGGAGAGACACCAGGTGGATGTTAATTGCTGATGAGATGCTTTTATTGACAAGAACAAAGAGAGTATATACCAAATAGAATTATTGAAAAATTCTATAATCAGAATGTTCTAATTAAGGCAGACATAGGAGGAATTTTAAAATATAGGGTCACGAACAAGGGAATGGTTGAGATCGATGGCTTGATCAAATCATACATAAGAATGGGGAGTTTTGGAGGTCCCAGGTGTATGTTGTTCATTTATGAGATAGTCTAGAAAATAATTAAAAGTTAAAACATGAAGTTAGAATCAATAGAGGTGATTTGAATCAAAAGACTCTACTACAAGCCAAATTAAGAGAAAAATTGCAGTTTCAAGTAAGATAGGAAACTAGGAGCATAAATGACAAAAGAGTCAGAAACCAATAATTCAACCATTCATAGATGTACCCTATTCGAACCTTTCATCTTATTTTATAGGACAGACGGTTAACAGTTGGCTGTTGCTTGCCAGCCGAAAGAAGGCTAAGCTGGACCTGTGGTAGGAACCAAGGTTTGAAATTTCGGATTTTGACCTAATTTTGATTTTTGTTACAACAAAATATTTTGGTTCATTTGGAAATTGTAGTTTCGATTGTCCTTTAGTCTCAATTTCATTCGAACCATGGTAGGAACTACCAGAGACTTTACCAACTCAAAGCACTTTTACCAAATTTAGTCCCTTTATTCGCATACCAGCAAAAAACCTCAATAGTCACAATTTTCTGGGGCACTCAGTTTTCCAGGAATGGTCAAGTCATCAAAGTGCTCATCATGCAACGATAAAAAAAATAAAAATAAAAATAAAAAAAAATAGCAATTACAAGAACTTTAGCCCATATAGCATCAGAATTGACGCAACTCTACAAATAAAACAATGCAACTGCCCAACTAATTGAACCTAAGATATGAAGGAAAAGGGTTAACCATGTTCATCTGCTCGACCTGCTCGATTAATTCCACCAAGGACCTTATATGCTTCTGAATGCATTGAATCCACCCTC
Organism: Macadamia tetraphylla; assembly: GCA_022985045.1. NCBI lineage: Eukaryota > Viridiplantae > Streptophyta > Magnoliopsida > Proteales > Proteaceae > Macadamia > Macadamia tetraphylla. The sequence continues at coordinate 37,823,185 of CM040967.1, forward strand.
AATGAATAAATTTTGACCCCAGCTTCCAGTGTGCAACTTGCCTACACGAAATATAAATGAAAGAAAGAACGTGGCATTCACTCAAAGAAAATTAATTACAAATTACCCTTCATGGAGTATCAACCTTCTGAAAATTAGTCTCGACATCATCTTGTGCTTCAACTTTAATAATCTCACTAAGGTGATCTATAAGGTTCAGTTCCCAAGTGTTTTTCTGGTTGATTTTCTGCAGCAAAAATGCAAATGGAACATTAAAAAGGGGAGTAAACACACAAACAGAAATGAAACAATCGGCGCTGAACAAATACGGACATTTCCGCTGGAGAGCTTAACACAATTCTGGAACAACTCAATAACCTGTTCCTTACAGAGACAGGGATCGGTAGGCGGAGGAGGTTCAGTAGCGGCAATGGGCTTGCGGCGGATAGTGGCCGCACGTTCTTCCCGAGCCTGGGGACGTTCTAGTTGATCGTCGTTGGAGCCCAAATGGAACGGACTAGTCGGAGATTGAACACGAGAAGCCATGGCTGCTCTCTGCCTCGGCGTGGTTGACGGATTAGGGCTCAAAGCATCCGCCATTGGTTTTACGTCTCTAAAATTTAAGAGCGATTGAGGCTTTCGGTGGTTTTTCAAGCTTTCTATCGGTTCTCGGAGGGAGAGAGAAAGAGACGAAAATTTTCCCCGATGGGGATCGGAGTAGCAGAAGCTTCTGAGAATTTGATTTCCCTCCTTTTATTTAAATCGGTTGGGAGAAGGAGAAATGATATGGCGTGTTAAGGGTTAGGTTTATAAAATGCTTTGGTCCCCGCTATGAACGATCAGTATCACATCACCGTCTTGAATTTTAAGACCGAATACTTTTGACGGATAAGATACGTCAAATAAGAATCTATAAATCTTTTCCAAATATCGATTTGGCTATATCAATTCCAATTTCGTCAATTTGATTAAACGAAACAATTACAGTTTGCAATTCACGCCCTTTGCTACCAGATTCCCGAATCAACTGACCGAGTACCGAGTCTGACTACCATGTGCTCCACCAAGTGAAACTGGGAAAGATTCTTATCAAACTCTCCCAGCGTCGAGGATAAGAGAAGAATAATAGAGCGGACATCGAAAAAAAAAAAAGATTCCACAAGGTAAAACATATTTAACAAGCTTCACACACTGATGTGGTGTGATATGTCTTTGAGCGAAGATTCACTATGTAGAAAACAAGTTATTAATAGGTGCTATGCACAGTTGTCCAACACAAGGGTAATATTGTCAAGAAAATGTATCATTATTGAATATATTATATTATCATATTATCACACTATCATACTATCATATGTATTCCTTGTATTTGGTATGTTTTTTCAAAAAACAAAAATAACCATCAACATCTAAAAAAAAAAAAAACTTTCTAATAGATAAAAACCCTCCAAATGGAAGAGAAAAAATGGCACATAATAACCCACGTGGACATTTGCTATTGCTCCTCCCCCTCTCTCTCTCCATATTTAAATCTCTCCATAATTATAATTATTTAAAAAAAAAAATCCTTCATCCAGTAACGTTTTTCCCTCCTCAATCTCCATAAATCTCTCTCTCTCTCTCTCTCTCTCTCCATATTTAAAGTTCTCCGTAATTATAATTATTTAAAAAAAAAATCCCTCATCCACTAAGGTTTCTCCCTTCCCAATCTCAATAATTCTCTCTCTCTCTCTCTCTCTCTCTAAACGTGGAGGAGAAAAGGGAAGTAAAAATCCCTAATAATTAGGAATTAAGGAATCAAATCGTGGGATCATTATTGGGGGATTGAAAAATAATAGAGATTGCTATGAAATCCTTAATCTCGCTTGCCACCTCGCATCATGGTTACCCCAACATAGCTTTAATTTGGAAATATTTTTTCTATTATTCTTTTATATAAAAATTAAATGTTTAAAATATATGAGGGATAGAAGAATCCTTGCTCTAGGAGAGAAAATGATAGAAGAAGAAATGTCTCTCTGGACAGCAAGAAATCCAAATGAAACTATAGAAGAAGAAATGTCTTTCTCATGCACAGTGTTTCCAACCATCGTTGGCAACCCAAAAGCCTCTTAGAAGGTAGACCACCAAAAGACACAACATGACGATAAGCCTCCAAGAAGCGAGACCACCTCTCTCTCTCTCTCTCTCTCACACACACACACACACACACACATTTTTCTGACTCTCAATAGTCGATCATATCTCCGTCATGCGTTGTGTTCCCAACCATCATCTGCAACCCAAAAGCCTCTAGAACTTCACTAGTTCTCTACCTCAAGGTAAGATTCTTCTCTCTCTCTCTCTCTCTCTCTCTCTCTCTCGGTCTTTGCTTAGGGGGGCTGAAGAGGATTTTAGGCTGAGCGAAACTTATTTTGTTCATCTTGGTTAATTGATTGAACTATCAATTGAGGAAACCAAATAGGTTCTATCTTGGTTAAATCTCCCTTAGCCCTTGCAGAAAAGAGACATAATGAAATGAGACGAGACAAGGCATGAGAGGCCGAAAGATCCTTTCTTCTGAAGTCGATTTTGTCAATAAACTTTTCTTACATCTCTGTTTCGCATCAAGGTAAGCAAGTGAATGATCTACCTAAATCATCCTTCAGAAATTTCTTATGTTTTTCTAGGTTATTGTCTTTGAGTTTGATTTCTTTATATTTCCATGGTTCTTTTCCTTCTTTATATTTTAATTGAAAGGTCCATGCACTGATTTGTTTTGCAAAATCTGCAGGCAGAAATTTCATTATTTTATAGATTATTCTTTTGGAATTTGATTTCTATAATTTCTTTTTTTTTTTTTAATTGAAATTCCATGTGCAATGTAGACATATGAAGATGGTTTATTCATTACCTTTGCTTTCAACTTGATTTAGTATGCCTTGTATTTGCATCTCTCTTCACCAACTATTTCACTGTTGTGCTTGTTAACTGAAAAGAGAATACCTTCAATTTAAAGACTTCCTATCTTAACTAGTGTTGTTGTCTTTGCCACTTAAATTATAAATTTTCTAATTTGAAATTTATCAAAATAATCTAGATTCCATCTTCTGAGAATGGTTTTCTATTAAAAGGTATGATTCACTTTCCATCTTATTATGGAACATCATGCATGTGACCTATTACGAGAGGACTTGAAAGGATAAGAACATAGAAAGAGAGAACTCAATCGTGTCCTCAATTGCATCTCAAACATGACCTCACACTACTCCATCAAAAAGATTAATTCTTTATGTATTTTGATAACTTATTATTGGGGGGAGGAAGTTTGCACAATGAAACTTTTTAAAATGCCATTCTTTTGAGGCCAATCTACTCCCTCTAATAATTATGTGTGTGTAAAATTAGAAAAAATATTTATGGGTTAAACTTAGAGCACTTTCTAAAAGCATAAATATTAAAAATTCGTAGGTTAAAAATATTTTCTGTCTACCACTTATCAAATGCCAACAAGTGCATTTACACGTGCAAGTTTTCTAGTATATATATATATATATATATTGTTTAAATGAATGTAAATAGAGTGGGTTTTTCATACAAAAGAGTTTTTGTTTTTATGGTACCAGAGCATTAGGTTTCTTTTTCTACAAACTTTCCTTCTTCTACATCATCTTCTTCTTCCTATCTTCTACAATGATGGACTCTGGTTTTTCTCCACCCAAAACGAACACTCCCTCCAACACCAAAAACTTCCTCCGATTCTCCCTAATTCTCTTGTTTCAATGCCATCTTCCTCTACTACACATCCTCTAAACCTCGTGTTCTCCCTTCCCTTATATCTATCAATTCAGCCCTTACTTTTGAACCAACATCTTTTACTACTGCAAATAGGTTTCCTCAATGGAAGGAAGCCATGGCTACGGAATACAATGTCTTGCTCACCAATAACACATGGAAATTGATGCCTCTTCCACCAAATGAAAATGTGATAGGGTCCAAATGGGTGTTCAAGATCAAACACAAAGCTAATGGAAATATAGAGCGTTATAAAGCATGGTTGGTGGCCAAGAATACAATCAACTACTAGGACTTGACTATGATGAAACCTTCACTCCATTTGTCAAGCCCATCATCATCCGTATGGTTTTATCCTTGGCAATAACCAAATCGTAGCCTATTCGTCAACTAAATGTTAAGGATGCATTTTCACATGGATTACTCATAGAAGAAGTCTATATGACCCAACCACAAGGTTTTGTCCACCCGATCATACTACACATGTATGCAAGCTTCGACGTGCTTTATATGGGCTCAAACAAGCTCCACGTGCATGGTTTCAACGGTTGACCAAGCATATTGCAGAATATGGCTTCTCTTGTAATCAGGCTGATAACTCAATGTTTATTCTTTGTACCGCTAATGGTATGGCAGTACTGTTATTGCATGTTGATGATATCCTATTAATAGCATCTACTTCACATTTGCTTTGGTCCATTATCAATGCTCTAAATTCTGAATTTGCCATGACCGACCTTGGCAATCTTTATTATTTTCTTGGGATCCATGCTACTTCTACATCAAATGGACTGTTTTTATATCAAAAAAAATATGCTACTGACCTCTTACAACGGACTAATATGTCCAATGCTAAAGTTGTCTCTACTCCAATTGCACAAACGAATCATTTGTCTAAAGATATGTCGACACTTTTGTCCAATCCTATGGAGTACATAAGTATAGTGGGTGCATTACAATAATTGACCTTTACGAGACCTGATCTTTCATTTGCAGTTAATCTCGTATGTCAATATATACATCCACCATGTGAGGTGTCACTTCCAAGTTCTGAAAAGGATTCTACATTACCTTAAAGACACTCTATAATATGGGATTCATCTCACATGATCCTTGTCGATGAGTATTATTGCCTATTCAGATGCCGATTGGGCTGATTGCCTGGCCACTAGGCGATCTACCACTGGCTATTGTATTTTTCTTGGGCCAAATGTTATTTCTTGGTCTGTTAAGAAACAACCTACGGTAGCGTGGTCTATCAAAAAAAAACCTACGGTAGCGCGGTCTAGTACAGAATCTAAATATCGTGCCATTGCTTATGCAATCGGACACTTGTTGGATAAAAAATTTGCTTGTGAACTCAGCATCTTTCTCCAACAATTGTGCATTGTGACAACATTGGCGCAACTTATCTTGTGGCTAATCCGGTTACACATTCAAGCACAAAACATGTTGATATCGATTATCATTTTGTTCGTCAAAAGGTTGCAAGAGGTGAACTACAAATCTCATTCCTTCCCACAAAGAAGTAGCCCGTTGATATTTTTACCAAGTGTCTTTCCAGTGCTTGATTTCACTGGCTGTGATCCAATGTGAGAGTCTGTTCCAACCCATCTCAAATTGCGGGAGGGTAATAGGTGCTATGCACAGTTGTCCAACACAAGGGCAATATTGTCAATATATATAGATATATATAAATCAAAGTGGGTTTTTCATACGATAGAGTTTCAGTTTTCAGTTACAAGTTACAATGGAGATAGCTCAAAAACACCCAAATCGTGGCAAGAAAACTCACCTAGAAACCCAAGCATGAAAAACCCCCAAATCTTATAATACTTGCTCATCAAGACGATAGTACATGTATATACTCCTTCAAGTCAGGTCACTCCATTGGGTCACGGTCGCTACTATCGGCCCAACCCCTCTCTTCAAAACAAGTAAAAATTCAAGACAAACATAACCAACGACAAGATCTTTTTTTTTTCTATAGAATGAGATTATCATTTCACCCATCGTCGTGTATTGGCCTAGAAGCCTGGCTGCCTTCTAGGTTTATTTTTCCATTTCTCATGGTCGTAACATTGGGTGGGTGCTGGTTTTAATATTTTATGTTGTAAAAGTCACTCTCTCTAAGCCTGGTAGGAAACTTATTCAGCAACATAGCCACATGGCAAGAGTTCTATAATAAAATAATATTGTGGTCCACTAAATTATGCAATATGTGAAAAAAACCTAGTTCATATTAGAATTAACTTTTTTTTCCTTCTTAATTTTCTTCTTCCACTACATACTCAGCAACTAAAGATTTGATCCCTTTTTTATTTAAGCCATTTTCATTTCAAGATTAATTCTTCATTCTTTTCTAACCCCTATACATTTCTCGTTGTTTATGATTTGTTCTTATGTAATACTTTTTTTTCCTTCTTAATTTTCTTCTTCCACTACATACTCAGCAACTAAAGATTTGATCCCTTTTTTATTAAAGTCATTTCTATTTCAAGATTAGTTCTTCACTCTTTTCTAACCCCTATACATTTCTCATTGTTTATGATTTGTTCTTATGTAATATTGGATTTACATTATTGAAGCCTGTAGATGTGCCATCTAAGATGTATCCCTTCTTCCCAAAAAAAGGATGTAGCCCTTGACAAAAGACAACTTCTTTAAGTTTATGACAAAGTGGTTCTCCATTAAAAGATCAAGAAGTTAAGGCAATTAGTCAATTACAAACAAGACAGTTCAGTTGGCGTCAACTCACAATGACTAACTATTTCCATGATTCTTGCCTTCTTTATTTTTTATTTTTTCCTTTCTATAGTCATAGCTTCCTCTTTTTTTGTGTATATGTAAGGTTGAACAGTCACTGCTACCTTGCAATTTTTATGAGCAGTGTCAAAAACTGTTCTGTATACATCATATAATGTAAAATTCATGTAAACCTCTGATGGGTGCCTCACTACAAACTAGAGACTCTGCAATAGACTACATATGAAAAGGGTCAGGCCTATTGTTAAAAGATGAGCATTATTGCACCAAGGACAATCACAATGGCACGTCTAGCACTGCAGTAGCATCAAAGTAACCCACCACTCCCTGGTTCAAAAGGTGCATAGCAGCACCAGGTGAAAACTTCCTCGCGAACAGGAAGCAGGGGACAAATGTAGAATTGGTACGACACCATTCTGTTCGGTAATCATTCTCATAGTACACATGATTGATTTCCTGCAACATTGTACAACATGAAAATGAATTGTCGAGAGAAGCAAATGAAGAAAAAAAAATTGAATCGGAAAGCCCCAAAAAACATGAAAGGTGTTTAAGATTGTGATAACAAATGTGAAGAACATGGAAGAAACAGGGCAGTTAACACAAACAAGTCTATTTTGAAAGGGAAGGATCTCTCTCTAAAGGTCAGCAAACAAGGGGGAGCCTGCGACTATGAAGAATCTATATTTTGTACAAGTTAGTGATAGACCATTCAGTCTAAGAGGAGCAATAATCTTGGTGGTCCCCAAGTTTGACCAGGTGCATGATTCTCCTTAGGGGAACTGAAAAGACAAAAGGGAACCAAAATCTCCATCTGATTGGATGTAAAATGATAAAAAAGGTAATGCAAACCATTTTAAGAAGAAAATACCAAAATTTTGGATAGCAGTCGAAAAGTGAAGTAGAATTTCAGCATTTTCATACTTTTTTTTTTACTAAAATCTAAGTAATTAGGTCCAAGTGTGAAGTAAAATTCAACCTTAGTAAGTTTCAAGTTATCTACAAATACATTGTTAGTAGAGTGACTAGAAAAGTTTCCACTTTAGTTTTGTTTAAAATTTTTACAACATTTGACATCCAACCAACCCCAAATGATTCTTTTGAGAAATATGTATATCATATATATATATATATATATATAAAACCCACCTCTTTTTCTTTTCTTTTCTTTTTTTTTTTTTTGGGGGTGGGGGTGGGTGGGTGGGTTGGGGCTAGGGAGGAACTCTAAAATCCCTTCCTACAACCACAACCACAAAACCAGCATAAATGTGATACTTATTGCTATGCAACGAGCAATGTTAGGAAGGCCACCAGTAGCCTAGCACCCAATCAGAATGTACTGTGTTCAGCCGTTACCTATTATACAGCAGAGAGAAAATATATGACCAAGATCACACTACATGATCAGTCTATCCATTGAGGCATCATATGGCCTAGTTGTGAAGCATGAATGTGAATCAGAGTGAAGGCAAGGTAATTCACCTTTATTTTTTTTATTTGTTGAGGGCCTGCGTTTGCGTAGTTAAATGTTACAGGATGCCAAGCTTTCCCTTCCATGTTTGTTGTGGACTGGTTCCATAAGGTGTAGGTTAATGTTCTCCTTTCAAGTTCACCTTCAAGCTCACACATCTAACACGCAAATGTGAAACAAAAAGAAAATAATCTGATAAGTGATCACCAAAATAGTGTTCATAATGGCAGTACAATTAGCTACTAGAGCAAATAGGATATATATATATATAGTTAACAGGAGAAGGCTATATGATAAAGAAGAAGCCTGCATCGCAGAGCATGTTCCATGTGCCAATTGAGGTCATGGGCCAAAGGGGTGTCCAAGGGTCAATGCATTCATAATATCATCCTCTTCACTATATGCAAGTTTGAGCCTAATGAGTGTGGAGAAATATGTAATAAATAGAACCATTCCTCTCCCCCCATATAAACAGGAAAAAACCACGCTTATGATGCCACAGTAGATTACTGGATTACATTCCCAGAAGAAAAGATTATTAAGCTTAAATTTGCAGCATGAAGAAGTGTGGCAGCTGCAAAATGCATGCAGCATTCCAGTGCCGACATATCAGCTTCTATTTTCCAAAACCCTACAGTCGCAAGTTGGGATCCTTAATGAATTATTTCCTATGGCCTATACAAACCAAGGTGCAGGAAACAACATCAGGGGTAATTTTACATAAAACAGTGGGTGAAGAAGTTACACAGAGATCCATACATTTAAAAGACTAACACTAGATGTTTTCCTTGCCCTTGTTTTAATAGATCATCAAATATTCATTGGAATCGGAAACTATGTAACCTACTTTTTTAAACCAGACAGGTAATTAAATTGAAAAGGGATCCAGTTCCAGCTCATTCCATTTTTGACCGATCAAATGGTAGTTTTGAAACACAAAACTAAAAAAATAATTAAAAATAAAAACAAGAAAAGCATCAAACAAAATCCTAATCTTTGGAAACCGGATGATATGATTCCAGCTTCAGTCCTAGCCTCCTAGGTGGTTCTCTGTCCAGACTCCACACTTACTCTAAAAAGAGGGCCATCCCAGTCTAACCCGGTTTTCCAGTGTATGTTGGCTCCTTTTCTTTTCTTTTTTCTTTTTTTCTTCCTTGAACTATGTTATCTTGTACATTTAACAAAACATTGAAATCTAAATAAGAAAATTAGCAGAAGGAAATTAATGCTTACTGATAGTAATGTCTGTACATAGTGTTCGTCTGGGATACAATTATGCTGTTTCTGCAAATTCTGCAATTGATAAAAACATATTAAGGACAAAATCCATATACTAAGATAAGGAACTACAATTAGAGAAGAGATTAAGAGAACAATATTTATGACGCAGTGGGAAAGAAACCATTTCCTAAATTCTGCAACACATCAGCTCTAGTTACATAGAAACTGAATCAACTGTATTATATGACTAAACATACATGCTCTTCCTATGAATGGAATGAAGAAGAAGACACATATACAAATGGCGGACAAAGGAAGGCCTTAATGTATGTGTCATCTACAGTCCATGGTATTTTGGTCTTTTTAACTCTTGACATGAGCAATAGTGTATTCCACTTGAATACTCAAACTTGATCCATAACATCTTTTATTAATGGTTAATTTGCTAATCTAAGGAATCCCTAGGCATATATCATTAATGAGAATGGGTTTTATGATTATAGACAAGGTGTGTTTTCCCCCACTCCTAATCATGCATCATATGTGGTTTGGTTTTATGCATTACCTTGTTATTCTATAATTCCCAAATTAATTTTAAAATCTTCTGAAGAATCTCCATTGCTTCAATATGTCTGAGATTCCACTTGGTCCTGAATCCTGATCCCCTTTAAACTAACGGGTTTGATATTTTTTTTTTTTTGGGGGTGTGGTGGGTTATGTAATGATCTCTAGCAATGTTTAATACTTATTCTATCATTCCAGAAGCATCATTCAAGATTTAAGATTCCATAATGTATCAACAGATTCTTCATTCTTACAATGTTTTCATCTACTTTTGTAGCTTCATAAGATTAAGTCTTACATCTGATATCAGCACTATAATGCAGGAGTAGATTACAAGTAACTAACTCCGCAGTTTATAACCCCAAACAATACAAATAGGAGCAAGAAATAAAAAATAATACAATCAAATAAATCCCCAAGGATACAATACCCATATAGGAGCAAAACCAGCCCAAAACCCAACCCGATAGGGGAGAGAAAGACCTTCTATAGAGCTGGAGAGAGAAAAGTGCGGCTAGGTCTGTGGGAGTCCGATTGAGCTGCACTTTTGGGTGTAGATAGTCCTTAGGGAGGGTACAAAACCCCCCAAATATGAAGGGCTTCTGACGGCTGGTTATGGAGTGATGCGCTTTCTTGATTTTCAGACATAGGTGAGAGAATATGAAGAATTCTGCAGGAACAGTAACTTGTCTTCTTTAGATGACCTTCAAGAGAGGATCGATTGATCTTCTTAGAATATAGAACCAGTCCTCCAAAGGATCTGCAGATCAGATCTCAAACTTGGGCAGCAATGAAGGGTCGATTGGCTTCAAGAACAAGAACTCTTTGGCTGGCTGATTCTGATTTTGTATGCTTTAACAAGTCTAAACTTCTAATAACAATAAACAGAAAATAAAAATAGAAAAAGAAGAATCGATGGAGGGTTGAGAAGGGTGAAAGAGAATAAAGGAATGGGTATCTCACCCCTCAGGTTTTGGGTATCATACCCCTCAAAGATTTAGGCATCTCACCTCTCAATAACAGTTTTTTTAGCTAAAGAGTAATCACTCAATAATTCATTCGTTCAAATCTAAAATTATAAGTACATTCATCTATTTATAGAGGGCAAAATAGCAATCAAACTACTACTAAGAGCTAGTTTCCCAATAGGACTAGACACTCCTACTACAACTAGGAATTCAAAATAGGACTAGGACTTTATGACTCCAACATGGAGTAGGACTAACTAACTAATAGTCCATATAGGACTTTACATCCGACCAATGGCCTAATGGGCCTTTATTGAATTAAATAGCAACTAACTAAACTAATGAATTAAATCTCGTTTTTCTACCTTTTACCCATATTTTAAGCCCATTAAAGTGGCCCATTTCAAAGAAAACCATGAGATCAAAGGCCCAACACATACATAGCACAACCCAAGGCTTATTTGCAATAAAATAAGCCCAAGTGACTTATCTACATCACACTAGCAGCAGAAACACCTACCCCATTAATTTAAGCCACTCCAACCTCTTGTACTAAAAGTGGGACTCCCCTATATATGCAAATGTGAGTGTCCTTCCCTCGGCCCCCCACTTGTGCAAACAATCACAATTTGTAGGCAATAAAAGTCTAAAATAACCTGGGCACATTGTGTATCATGTACAGCACTGTACAGTAAATGAAAAAAAATTTGAGCTGAAACGACAGTGTTTGAAGCAAAAAAATTTGCTTCAATGACCAGCAGTAGATTTTCCAGGAAGCAACAGTAGATTTGATTATTAGAAAGTTTTCTATCCCATATTTTTCCCATTGCAATTCTCTAGAGGAAAAGGGAAGATCACTTACAAGATTCTGCTTTCCCTTTCTGGTGTCTATGGGTGGCCTTCGCTGCAGAGTAACAAGCAAAAAACAAGATTACTATATATTCAGAAACCAGAAAAAGCATCTTGTATCTTAGAATGCCTCAAACAACATGATTCCCCAACATAATGTGGTAAAGATAATCATTTGTCATCTGACAATGCAAATATAATATCAGCACCATGGAGAAAATAAAAAATCAAAGCATTCATTTCATTTCATATCAATCTATAGTAGAGAAAAGGAAAGGCTGCATCACTCAATGTGTTAAAATTTGGTCAGAGATGTAAAGTTATCTCACTGTTTACCTTGCAGAATCTCTTGAAGACTGGAAAGATAATATCATCATCTACCACAACCCTTGCATCTTCCCGAACTAATGTAATCCACTGAAATTTCCAAAATAATTTTAAATTAGAAGATATGACTAGCATTGATAATTGAAAGACAACATATAACTCTCCTGAAATGAAAACAAATGTAACCCTTTTTTAGGCTTGGTTGAACACTAGCGTGGTTGTTTCACTCGAAGGAAACAGAAGTTCAGGCCAACATGTGCCATTGACAGTAAATATGTTACCAGCACACATATTCCAAAATAAGGACTTCTACGAAGCAGCATTTACTATTCCCATGGGCAACACCTGTGACTTGGTCTTATCTTTAATTAGGAAAGCATCTCCTTGCAACCAAACAACCACTCAACAGCTACTGGCTCTTTCAGTTAAATTTATTTTTGAATACAGAAAGAAACGTTTAGCCAGCAGACCTAGGATTATATGTGAGAAGGCACAGAAACTTACAATATATTTAGATGAATCAATAACCTGAACAAGCAAGTCATAAATTTATTGCATAGTGATTAAAATAATTAGTAACTTGTATCTTCCTCAAAAGTAATGATTAGTTTTACACTCATTAAATATTAAAAAAGATTGGGAGAGGGGATAAGAAAGTAAGAAAGAAAAGCCTCAATTTGTACAAATGCCCAAGCAGATTATGCCTGAATCAAGTGTTTTTGGTCATTTCCCAAATCTTTAAAAAATGATATGATGAAAAATAATAAATTAAAAGAGAATAAGGAGAACCTGAGATCCTTTTCGCCATTTATCCTTTGGTATTACAGGTGACATCTTTGGATTGTAACGCCTTCCTTCGTGTCAAGTTCCTTTGTGTCATGAAAGCTAGAATACAGAAACAACTACAAGTGACTCAGATAAAATGATTAACTACGTAAAGTTCCAGCTCCCCCTCCCCCAAAGTCCCCCCTCCTTAAGTATTCACAGGAACAAGAAAATAATCCAGGGTAAGGTAGGAGCTACATTGCTAATACAAAACCAATTTTTTTTTTCTTGTGATTGATATAAAATTTGTGAAAAGAAAAATCAGTAGCAACCATGTCAAGGTAATGAAACTCTATTCACCTGTCCATGAAACTCCTTGGCGAAGACATCACATAATTGTATATGTAGCTGAAGTTGTACAAAGGTACACAACTGCACAATCCATTGGCTAATTAGAATATGAAAACCTGATTTTGAGATTAACAAGAAATAGCCACGCACAGACTCAAAGACCATAGTGTTAGAAGCATGAAGAGAAAAGTGTAATCGATTGGTCAATGTACTATTAAACTGCATTGATCAAACCCTAGTCAGGGAGGCCATAGTGCATGGAAAGCAATTTCAATGCAGTCTTTGGACTGACTAGAGGGATATTTCAAGATTATTTCCCAACATATTGAGTAAGCATAGAAATTATAAGTTGTGAAGGAGTTGATGGATATCCTTCTTGAGGAAGAAAAAATCACTTGCTTGAATAAAAAAAGACCCATCAGCTTTGTGCTTCACGTAATTCTTGGACTCCTTTCTGTGGATCTAAGAAGAGAGGCCACAAAATGTTGCCTCCCCTAGCTTAGAACCTCTAGTAAATCTTCAAAAGCTTTAAAACCTTAGTTGGGACTCTGGAATTACATTGGCCGTCTCACTTGTGATTCACAGACTTATCAGTTTCTCTACAAGATGATTCCATTAAAGCTGCAGGAAGTCAATTTAATCTATCTGAAGCTACATTTAAAAAAATCTTGACAAGACCAACATTCTGTGAAATGATTGAAGACAATCCTATAGAGCCACCACATAGTTTAAAAATCCTTAATCTAGACAAGACCAACACTATACAGAATTAAAATTATAATAAGCAGTTTAAAAATCCTTACTCTAGACAAGATCAACACTGGTGGAGAATTAAAATTATAATAAGCTTGAGATACAACGAGTGCTTATTCAATAGAAGAAACCAACCTATCGGAGAGGAGAATAAATCTCTGATTTGCAGGGTCTTTAAGAGCTGCTCCGATCAATAACCTCTCTGCCTCGATCATACTCGACTCTCCCCACATTACCTGAAGCATGAGAGCATGAGAGCCAACTCAATTTCAGAGAAATAAGACAAATAAGATAAAAGTTTTTCCTCGAGGTACCTTAACGCTCTCGTTCAGCTGTCGACCGTAAAAGAAAGGTGATCCCGTCGTCGATTCATCAAAAACCAAACCAGGCTCTGAATGAATATAAATTGAGAAGTTCGCCGCATCTGCATTCTGGAAACTCCCAAACTCAACAATCACCAAAAAAAATAAAACTTCAAATCATACTTCTCCTTTTCCACTATCCGGAGTGAAGAAATCCAAACCTGAAAGAAAGTTTCCCAAATAAAATCGAGGGGGAGGTCCCTTCGCACAAGGAATAAGAAAGCGATCTTCGAAGTTCCAGAGAATTGCTCATCCAAGTTACGAGATCTAAGAGCATGAGTTATCGAGAACGGTTGCATCGATTGCGAATCAAGGTTAAGAAGAACAAAGAAACAGAGCACAAGCGAGAGAGAAATCACGAGCTTCGATCCCACCCAGAAGATGTAACGAACTGTGAACGCAGGCCTCTTCTTCGTCATGACTTACTCGAAACCTCTTCCTGGTAGACCATTAACGATTAACAAACCCTATTTCCTTCGAAAAAATGGATGATTCGGAGAAAACCAGAGAGAGAGAGGAATTGTTTGGTTTGCTACTTACATTGGAAGGATAATGGAGGGAAGATTTGGAGCAAAGCATTTAAAAAGTGTGGCGGAAACCGCACACATTGGAGCTGTGCGTGTTTGTTTACGTGTTTCGATTGAACTCATCACGGGCGACGATCTCGTAGAATTTTTAGACTTCCAATTCTGTTTTAGAAAGAGAGAGAGAGAGAGGCGTTAAAAGGCAGTAAAGGCACCGTGTTGGCTGTGGACATTGACAGTTAGCTTTGTTTTTTTTTCCGTTTTATCTTTGTCACAAAAGTCATGATTCGTAAATCCCGTAATAGACGGAAGCGTATAAGAAGATTTTAAATTACAAATTTTGCCTCCTCCTTATATTATATTGCCATTACTTAACTAATTATGGATTTCTTTGCAAATAACCCTGTAATAAGCCTACGTCACACATCCAAAAAAGGAAGTGAGTCGGTGAGTGAAATAAATGCCACCTGCACATACGGTCAGGTGATGACATCCGTTCTACCAAACAGTAGTTTGAGGTATCGTTCTATATGAACCGGATCAGTATCGGCAGATTCGGCACCCACTCATTGATATTGATTGAGGTATCTGTATTGGGATCCGGCTCCTCTATGATTTGCACATGGTAGAAGATGTGAATTTGAAATTAAAACTATTTATTGAATTCAGATTGTTTACATCAAAATTGTAAAATTGTTTAGCAAATAGTTTGATTTTGTTTTCAAATTTAAGATTGATTGGTTAATGGGTTGGATTGATTTTAAACCGTCAAAATAGATCACATTAATCCATATAACTAATAAATATTTGATTGTTTTAACAAAACATAATGATTTAATTTAGGAGTAATTAAGGACCATAGAAGTTGTCCGACAGTCTATTCAATAATTTACTCCTATGTAGTTATGTAGTTAAATCTTTGTTTGTTCAATGCCTCATTTAATTTGATGCAAGATTGAAGCGTCTATCAATAAAAGCAAATTTTAATAACCATGCAAATAAACTAGCAAATCGATTACTAATTGTTTGGAAATCGTATAGAATAAATCACGATTAAACCGTTTAAAATCATGAAACTAAAACCATTTACTAAATAGTTGCGGTTTCAGAAAGTGCAATTGTTTAGTAAATAGTGCGATTTTAATTTTAGTCAAATAAATATAAACCGATCCAAATTGAACCACGCCATATACATCAAAATTGAACCGATTGACACCCTTAGCCCATAGTGTCCATAGATGCTTGTCACTTGCCCCTATAAGATCCGACGACTCTTCTGTTTTTTCCCCC
This sequence comes from Macadamia tetraphylla, assembly GCA_022985045.1. NCBI lineage: Eukaryota > Viridiplantae > Streptophyta > Magnoliopsida > Proteales > Proteaceae > Macadamia > Macadamia tetraphylla. Next base: position 37,839,149 of record CM040967.1, read on the forward strand.
AAAAAAAATCACCCTAGGCTTTGACTCCAAACATTTTTGTTCTGTTGGACGATTCATTCAAACGATTGGCGGTGTGAAACTACTATCCCTTCATCCATGAACAAAGACAACTCGATTGCTTATTTGGATAATTTGGTGTCAGCGGTTGAGCAAGCTTTGAAGCTTTTGGTTGTCAGGGAAGGTAGAATCAAATGCCTTTAAGAACCATCAGGATGTTGCCCCTTTGTTCGGAGCCTTGAAGATGCGGTCTGGTTATTGACAAACATGGCTTTTGTCAGGCGATCTTGTTTGGTGATCTCCGGCAAGAGCAAACCTCAATTCTAAAGCCGTATGGAAAAGAGCCGGGTATGAGTTTCATATGAGGTGATGGGTGGTTTTTTTTCAGTCTAAAAGGAGCTATTGAATGTTCTAGGACAAGTGTCAACCAGACAGGTATCTATGGGAGGAGATGGATCATCTGTGTGTTGGTATCGGATTGCCCATATAGGTGACAATCCGATAAAAGAAAATAGGAAAGGGCCTCAAGTTAGCATTCTCCTTCTCTCTATCAAGGGCCAGACGGCCTTCCATAATAGAAGTTTTTTGTACGTAAAAACTTTGAATTTATTGCTTACCAAGAAAAACGTTTGGGGTGACAACTGCTAAGGAACTGGTTTCCGACCATCATATTATCAAACCAAATCAAATCCTATGGCCCGTTGATAACGTTTCAAGGAACTTGTTTCTGCTTTTTATGAGCCGTCTAGAAATGGCAGAAACGAACAAAAAACTTTTGATAAAACTGTTTCATTTCACTTGTTTTTAGAAATAGAAATTAAAATTTCTATATATTTATGGTTCAAGAAACGACCCAGGCGAAACAAAGTTCTACTTGTTTCGTTATTTCTGAAAACGACTCGTGGCCATTCTTTCACTAGTAACTGTCGACTTCTAGAAATATGACTTATCAAACACCTTCAATTCCGTTTCGTTTTAGAAACGGAAATTTATGTTTCTACCATTTCTAGAAACGTTATCAAACAAACCCTTAATTTTGGAAATGTTTTATAAATATGCCGATTTTAGGAATAATGCTAGAACCAATTAGGAACCACCGCGTTTAGAAGTGTCAAATTGCAAGCAAACCGATGAAACTACTCATACCAAATCAAAATGTTCCTTCGACGTTAATAGCTCGAAACTCATAAAAATGGTATTTTTTGCATACTTTATGTATACATATATGTTAAATTGAACCCAAACTAGACTCACCCGACAACACAATGATAAGAACTTTTTTTTTGGTAAAGACAATGATAAGAACCTGAAACCATACTAATCGAAACCAAAATTTTCATATCATTGTTTGCTTTCTAATTACCATTCCCCATCAAAACTCAATCAATTCAACTTCAATTAAAAACGGATCAAATCAATTGATTGACACATTTTAACATTGAAGGACATTTATGAAAACAAAAAGAATAAATGTCATCACCATGCATGCAAGTGACCCACGCCTACTTCAAAAAAAAAAATCCGCTTGAGTGAGACTTAACAATTCAGGTGGGGCCAAAGTTTTTTACCCATTAATAGACTAGCATCTCTAACCGAGGTGTCAAGTTTCTTAATTTTTTCCTAAGAATTTTCAAAGCATCTACAAGTTTTGTTGAAAACAAGATTAGATGCATACCGAATAAAAATAATGTAACCCTAAAATTTGACCACATGTCTTCATATATTCAACTGATGGCATTAATCGCATCAACCCTCCTTCGAAAGTCAAAGTGAAACATAATACATAATGATACATACAAAGTTAGATTTTTGGTTTTTTTGGTGCTAGGCCCCACATTGGGGGCCAAACAAGGACCCATCGGGGTAGGCATGGACTCAAAATGGCCAATAAAGAGGCCCATTGAGCCAAAATTATTACTACACTATCATACTATTATTATTACTTCAAGAAGGGTGGAGATAATGATGATCAAATTTTGGACCAATTCTAAACCCACTGTTTAACTTATTACCACTAAACTAGAACTTTCCCGGTGATACAAAACTAAGTGACCTCCTAACGTGACAAGTTAATGAATGCTATCACTAATGGCTCAAATACTTGTGTGGTGACTTTGTCATTGTTAAGATCAACTTGGTTCACTTGTTATCTATATCATCATTTTATCATGATCGAGTTTTCATTTAATCACACAATCCTTTGATCAAGATGTTAGGATGATCAAGAATAGGGAGTATTAATGACCTTAGAATCTAGATATATGTGGCTGTTAACGGATATAAGAAAACCTTCTCCTTATGAATGTGAAGTGGTTTAGCGTGGTTTGATTTTCCTAAGGGTGTAGAAGTCTGGAACCAGTTAAAAAAACAAAATGGGAAACATAACAGGAACCGTACCATCAAAGTCTTAAATTGTTGGGCCATTCGGAAAAAGCAAGAGACCCAAAAGTGAACGCGTGAGCAATTCAATTGGATTTTTTTCGTTTCTGGTTGGGTGGGGGGTGGCAATTCCCATAGACGATGAATTTGACCAAGAGCCTCCCCGTCTTGAAAAGGCCAGCCAAAACCATGGTTAATAAACTGATACACTAATGTTCTTTTTGTATGATTTTTATTTGTATTTATTAATTATATTTTAGAAATTATTGATAATGATAAATTATGGACCACAGATGGTATTCATTTGATTACTATTTATAAAGTAGGTTATATAATGAGAAAATATGTTTTAGTTTTCACTTTTAGATTTGAGTTTCAAGCGAAAGAGATGATAGGATTTGAGATTTTTATTAAAAAATTATAAAATATATTGAAGTTACCTATTTACCATTGATTTTGAGTAGTTTAACACATGCACTCATTTAAAGTAGCAAAAATCAATATTAATGATTTGTTACCACAAATCACAAATAGCTTGAGAGTTATTTGTGATTTGTGATTTATTCTAATTTATTATAAATATAAATAAGTATTATAAATTATACCAAACACTTATAAAAATAGAAATAAATCAAATAAATACAAATAGATATCAAACCAAAGAGAGCCTAAGGCTGCGTTTGGTAACGTTTTAAAAAAAACGTTTCTAGAGTTTTTCCTTTCTAAACAGAATAAAGTGTTTGGTGCATTTATGGTGTGTTTTTCTTCTTCTTCTTTTTTTTTTTTTTTTTAACAAAAATTGAAAAAAAAAATACCAATGTTTTAAAGGAAAAAAAAAAAAGCACAACAATTTGACACAGAAACTTAAATGTCCGTTTTTGACACGAAACGTCGTTATGAAACAAAAACACTACCAAACACAACTTAAGTTTCAATTCCTTCACCATGGCCCATAGGCATCGTGGAATGACCACCGGGAGAGAAATTTCCAATTTGTTAATAAACGGTGGGAGTGTAATAATAATAATGATAATCAAATATTCCAACCATAAGGATGACGTTACTTCACTCGTGATAAAGAAATTCTTCATTTTCTATTGATGAACGTAAACTTTTGCCTAAACTAATAGTTTATTTAGGCAAGTATTCAAATCCAACAATTTTCACTAATAAGGGTATCACATCTTAGCATATTTATGAAGGAAAAAGGAAAATACATGCTATCAGCGTGTAATTTTTTCTCACAATCTTTTTCTCTCACTTATTAAATACCTCTTTTCTTTTTCCTTATTAAATATTTTATGGGTAAAAGAATGCTATTTGATTGACGTCTTTACATCAGGCAGTGTCAATGAGAAAATGCACATGGCATCAAGAGGGGCAGGTTTTGGGGTTTCATAGGGATGGGGTCAATTCTCTGCCCTCTTTATCTGCATAGGGTCATACAATTAAGGAGCAATCATTTCCCATATTTTATTTTAGGGTAAAAGAATGCTACTTGCTTGCACGGCCATTGTACCAGCGTGTAGACAGATAAGAGGCCACACGGGTGAAAGGTGGGCAACATAGTCTTTTTGCACTCACTTGTGTCTAAGTTTAGACACACGCAAGCGGATAGCATTCTTTTTCCCTTTATTTTACTATCCACTGTCATATGAAATATTAATACAAATTAGCAGCATATAAATAAATCGGGCTTGTCTATAGGGGGTGCTATAGTGTAGCGTAGATCCAAGGGCTGGGAGCCCTCAGACACAGCCTAAGGCGCTCTCAACCCTTGGATCTACGTGTCACGCGACACAAGATCCCAATCCCGTATAGGTTCCCTCTCCCATTTATTTATTGCTTCAAAAGGTTATTTGAAAACTAGTGATTTAAGTGATCAAAACCAATAGTAAGTACTAAATCCTCAAACAATGTGAAATGGTTGTAAGGAACGAAAAAGAGGTTGAGATTGGTTGGGAGGTCTAAATGTTTGGTATCTGTCCAACCTAACCCCACTTAGGGACATGGAACCCCCAAAAAAAAGGGTTTTCATTTTTGCACTTGAATGGTTAGTGGAGTAATAACAGCAATATATTAACTATAGGGTCGTCTGTAGAGTAGGCGATATATACAGGTATTCAGAAAGATACATATCACTACAAGGAAAGAACTAACTAGGCAATTGAATATATACAAAATCTATATAGAATATATACTTAACAGCATACGTGGATGTTGCCACGTAAAAAGATACATGCACGCATCCCATTCTTCAAATTTTAGACTAAATTAGTAATGCGAGGAAGATTTTTTTTTTTTTTTTTTATTGGGTTGGAGTGGAGTGGGGGGGGAGCAAGAGACATATAGAAGTGCACTAATGAGGCGTGACAAAAAAAAAATATATCACATCTCATTTAGGAGCGGGATAGAAAAGATGAATTAACTGGTTAGTGAAATCTTTACAAGAAACTCAAAGCCATGGACAAAGAGGATTGATTGAGAAGTAGAGCCAAGTAATCTATTAAATGAAGCCCATTTACAATAGACTGATTAATCACCCCTCTCAAAAGGCAAGGTGAGTTAACGCTTTCCATAGAGCTCTAGTCTTTGAAGCTGCCTAAAAAGTTATTGCACACTTTAGTATATAATAAGGAATTGAAAATTACTTGGAGTCGAGTCACGAGGTCCAAATAGTAGGTATGAATATAATTCAATTTTTTTTTTTTATCTATTACATGTATTTCGTGTTCAAATACTCAAATAAATATCTGATGAGGTAGAGTTCATTTGTAATAAAATATTTTCTTTGTGCGTTGATAAAAAACCTTTTTTTATACAAATTGTCAAAAAGAAATCATAATTAAAAATAAAAGGATCAAAGAACCATAAATCTATGAAAGAACTCTACTCTATTGGCTTCGGCGCACATTAGTATGGGGCCAATGTGAGGACACAGGAACTAGCATCTTCAACTCATGGTGCGTGAGGCAGCATGGTCTTTTTGTACTCTACTATGTCTAGGTGTTTTCTATACCATTGCCAGCATAACGGTGTTCCTTTTCCCATCTATGAATTTTGGTTGTCCGTCTCATACAAAAATCACGCATTATGATAAACATAAGAATTATAGATCATAACTATTACCCATGTGCAAGAAATGAAGGGGAGAATGACTAAATTCAACTAGGATTCGAGAATAAATTCTGATTAGAGTGACTTTGCTCAGCACAAGTCAAGAGAGTCAAGACCTGATTTTCCATCAATGATACACTTAAAAAATATTGTTCTGACAAAAAAAAAATAGTATAAGGAAGGACAGAATTTCAATGCCAAGATCGTCGTTTGTTTTGTTCTTTGTGTACTAAGAAAATAATTCTATAAAGAATATGTACCTTCCTCCTCCCTTGGACCAAAGAAATCGTTTTCTTCTTTGCTTTTTCTTCTTAAATCGAAGAAGCGACTATTCTAAGGTGATTTAGACCAAGAAAAATTGGCTACCCTGGGCTGGTCTATGGTCTATGCCAACTACCAAGTGGTGTTGACTGTTAGACATGAGTGCCTTTCTTGAGAGGATCTGGTTCCCATTCTTGACTCGGTGGTAACTGGTATTGTCTACAATGTTGGCGTGGAGACAGGAGCCTCTTGTCCATTCACATAGGGTTGTGGCATTCGTGTCCGTGCCAACAGAGAGTTTCAGATCATTTGAAAGAAGTGTAGATTTCTTCCATTTCAGAAAAATGAACGGATAGAGACTGAAGGATCCATTTGCTCCATTTCCAAGCCACCTTGGACAACGCTCATAAAAAATTTCCATTGATGAGCCCCGTCATGCTTCGATCGGACCAAGTCCTGGTATCGGTATTGGTATTGTATTAATATGATATTGGTATCGATCCATATCAGTTTTATTGGACGGTTTTACCCTCAAAGATACTGATATCTTATAACATTTTGACAACTATATCCCTGTCTATGTACCTTATGTTCACTGATGATATCGGCATCAATGTCTATCGATTTGAGGCTGATACCTACAGCCAAGCTGATTCCCATCATTATTACATGGCTCCTCAAAGCAAGGATTAAAACCCGGAATCAAGGTTATTAGGATCGGCGAAGAATCACTCAACATTTGTCCTACAAAGTCTTAAACCTAAGACTCGTTTGATTTTTTTTCTGTGGTTTTGGTGTCTAGAAATAGCAGAAATGTCGTTTCTATGCTAAGAAACGCCTTTTGGAATTGCAAACAGGTATTTGATTTTTCTGTTTCCCAAAACGTTTTCAACAATGTAGTCGGGTTCAAGACGTGTGAAGACACGACGTTATAGGTTTGCAACTCATCAGTGAAGGCATGATGTTGGAGTTGCAGGTATGCTTCGTGGAAATGAGTTTCAGAAGATTAAGGCCATCTGAACTGTGAGATTCGCACAACTAGATTGGAGTCACCACTTTGGGTAGCGAGAAGTTTCAATAATTGATTAAGGTTGGGGTAGGTCGAGTGAAGCATCAAGTTTTTCATAATTTTTATCCCTCTCACTTGTTTCTAGAAATAGAAAATAAGTCTAAATTTTTTTCTTGATTATTGTTTCTAGACATAGAAATAGGCATAACTTCTTATTTCTATTTCAGAAAACAAGTGAAATGAAATGAAAAATCAAACAATTTTTGGGGTGTTTTTTCATTTATGAACACAGGAAAACGGAAAAACTCATTTCTGAAAACAAAATCAAACGAACCCCAATCCATGGAAAGATTAAAACCCAGAATTGGAATTGAGATCTGGATCCAAATTGGTCCCAGCCGTGGTCATGATTGGTGAAGAATCACTTAGAATTGGTCCCAATAATCTCTTACCCTATTTTCCGTGAAAGGTTTAAGAACCCAGAATCTGGATCTGGATCAATCCCAGACGAGGTCAGTATTGGTCCATACAAGCCCTAACCCTAGTTTCCATACCGGATTGACCGATTCGGAATCATCTGACCAATCCTCATAACCTTGTGCGGTGAAACCAAGCTGTAGTTGTAGTACCCACCTGAATTGCAAGACCCTTTAATTTACTGATATAATTGGGTCAGTTTCTGAATCTAAATCTAAAAGGGAAGCACACTCCAACAAAAGGAAAACTCACCAAACTACATGCATTTGGCTCGTCCAATATAACATTCAAAAATTTTCCAGGATCATATATTCCTTTTTTGATAGTCTTTCCAACCATACAAGAGCTTCGCATCTATTGATGCTAAATTGAAAGCATCCTCCTATGAAAATTCATCTTCAACCGGTATTGTGCCATTTGTCTTGCCATTGAATTGGACTGGTAGGAATTTTACACACCCCACCCCACCCCACCCCACCCCACCACTCCAAAAAACAAAATAATAGTAATGAACTGGTGGGACCACCTTTGAGTCTTTCATATGTTCAGGGTAAAGCTCGACCAGCCTGAACCCGCCTCGAGTCTGAATAGGGTTTGGGCTGAGATTTTGAAGCCTGAGGCCTGAATGGGCTGGGCCGGTCTGGGATAAGGCATTGGATTGAACTTGGCCCAACCCAATTCAGCCCTCTATACACTGTCTAAATAAAAGTATGGAAAAGAGAATCTTGTCAGTCTAGTGTAGGCAACACTAGTACATAGGGTTAATGAGAAGGCGTGCGAGAGCATCTTCAATGCACGCGGGGCAGTGTGGTCTTTTCGCACCTGTTTGTGTCTGAGCTCAGATAACACTAGTTTGGTTGGGTTTTTTTCCCTGAAAATATATATCAATACTGACTCACCAAATTCATTATAATTTATATCTCCTAGACCATCTACAAATATTTTCAATTTACCATTACACATCACCGTCCACCTTCACCCACCCTCAACATGAATTATGATCAGGTCAATTAGGGCCAGTCTGTCCCAGCCTAGTCCAATCAGGATCAAGCAGGACCAGATTCGATTGGGCTAAGCTTGATAGGATTGGGACCTGGGATGGGTCTAAGCCTGTTTAAGAGACCTTAGGGTTGGGCAGCTGGGATTTTAAAAAAAGTCCAGCCCAATCCAGCCCATTGACGTCCAAGAGATTTAACAAAAGAAGACAATAAGGAAGGTAGATAATTACTATTTCACATAGGTTTTAAACGCATGGCAAAGACATGGTAGCAAACTTATCTCACTGTTGCTACAAGTATACCAGGATTCATACCATTTGGCCGCGTCCAAAACAAGCTTTCGTTGTTATTCAACTAAGAGTGATGCATATATAAATCACAAAAGTGGCTTTATTTTAGTAGAAGAGTGTTCGCCAGATGTCAAAATGATTCGGATTGTCCTATTAGTAGGCTTAGTCATTCTGTAAATAATTAATGAAAGGGAGAAGAAGGTGACCTTTAACCTCACTATCACAAGACGTCCATGTACACTTAGCCATTCAAGGGTGAAAGTTCACCTTCTACGACATTCTAAGATTATCTCTATAATCTTATGGGAGGGAAGTGGCAGCTAGCCAGCTACCATGACTATTCCAATTCTACCCTTTCCAATTTTGAGGCACATATAACCGCTTAAAAGTTGAAGGGGATTGAATCGCCTCAATATGGGATGTGACATCCCTACCGCATCAACATGGTGAGCCACTTTGATGGACACGTATAACCAACAAATATGAGTTTCTCTTCACAAGTGAGCTGGTTTCCTAATCAGGTGTCCTCCTTATTCTTCCAATTCTGCTCTCTAAACTCCAGTTCTTAACTCATATAGGCGATATCCTATTTTAAGAATTGCTTTCTGTATTCCAATTCAAATCATAACTCTCTCAAATTTTCTCAGCTTAATTTGAAATTTTGTAGATTAACTTCTGTTAAACTTATTCTCTTAGTTCCAATTCTGAAATTTAAACTAAATTAGATAAATTCCCAGAGCGCTAAACTCTGCCCTCTTTTCCTACTAGAAGTAGGATTGTGTCAAATCAACCCTTGATTTCAATTTCAGAATTTTACAAATTTTGACAGAGAGAAGATGTCGGCACATTGGTAAGATTGTTCCATTATGACCTTTTGATGGCAGGTCGAATTGAATAACAATCTCTCTATGAAACGGGTTAAGATTGTGTATACTATCAAGTATGAACTCTACCTAGACCTACAATGACGAAAGACTCGTGCATTGCATGTGCCATTCATGCCATTCTTAATTGCAAATAAATAATCTAAAAAAATTGTTTGGAGGGTGAGGGATGGAATTAAGATAGAGAAATCTTTATGAGAAAATTGGTAAATGGTAGAAAAAAATCAAGGAGATTAGGCAATCATCACATATGCAAGAGAATATGTGTGGGAGAGGTCAAATGGCTTTGGAGTAGTCCTTGTTAATGAAGTAGAAGCCAGTAATTACGATGGTCCATCAGAATAGTCATTGATATTAAATCTATCTATTGTGTATTCATATATATTGTTGTGACCCTTATTTAATAGTTTGAGCTTTTAGGATAAGCGGTGGGAATATGGTATTAGAGTTAGGAGGTTGGCTGTTGATTCTTGGTAAGTATGATGAATTTGTGCTATTTACCGTTGTGCCCCTAGACGTGTGCCCCCATGGTGCCATATGATGGTATCACGTGCAAAGCTCTCTCCCCTCCCTCCCTCCCTCCCTCCCTGTGTGTGTCTTAATATACATTTTTTTTTTCTGTGAAGATTAATATACATTGTTGCGGCACTTAATAGTTTGAACTTTTAGGATAAACGATTGTAATATGATATTAGAGCTAGGAGGTGTTGATACTTGGAAAGTAAGAGGGGTTTGTGCTATTTTTTATTGAGCCCCTAGAAAGAGGGGTTTGTGCTATTTTTTATTGAGCCCCTAGATGTGTACCTCCTTGGTGTCATGCACATAATGTTATCATGTGCAGAATGTATACGTATGTGAATATGCACGTGCAAGGGCATATTGTGTGTTGATATACATTATTGTGGCCATTAATAGTTTTGAGCACTTAAAATATCTCTATTATATATTGTATATATAATTTTTTTTTTATAAAACTTTTTATTCATTTGTTATGATGCTCTTGATTGAGAAATGTTAGATTTTTTTAAAAATTCCCCTCCCCAAAGAATTGGAGAGACGTGTTGATTATTTTATAATTATTTTTTATTTAACTCCTTCAGGTCGTCTCTTCTTTCAAGGTTGTGCTATTTTAATGGTCAATTGTCTCTGAAGAAGTCACAATAGCTTGCTTAGTTTGATGGAGTGTATATAAAATAGAGATCTTCTAGATGGAATTGTAACTATATGACAGAAGTTTTTAATAAAAAAATGAAGTGAATTACACCTGAGGTACCTAATGGTTTAGAGAAATTAAGTTTGACTACCTCATGTTACATATAAATCCTTAAGCTCTGTTTGGTTGTAAGAGAAATTAAAAGAAAAGAAAGAAAATTTTATAATTATTACCCCATGTGATTATATCATTAACTTCAAATCATTTCATATATGATTATGTAAAAAAATATTACATATAAAATGTATCATTACTAAATTTAATTAAAACTAATGTAGTTTGTACAATCATATAGGTTCACATGGAATAATGATTATAAAAGTTTCTCTTTTAATTATGAAAATTTCATTTCAATTCCCTTCTCTTTACATATCATTTGCAACCAAATATAGCTTTATGTATTCACACGCACATTAGAGGAAAGGGGGGAAGACCGTTCACACTCCTGACGCCTACTCTATAAACAAGGCTGCAACTAGTGCGCCATGCACTAGATCTATCATTTGACCATAGTATAACCATACCAGGGGCGCAATTGGTACCCATCAGGGTTCTGGGAAGTCAAATCTTTCATGCAGCGTAACCTCCAAACACGGAATATTGCTTCGCCCTCACAGCTAATATTTGACAGTATTTTTCTTTTCAGAGATCCTTCCTCAAATTAATTAGTTGAAAAAGAAGACCAGAAATCTTGTAAAAACACATGTTTTCCGCATGAAACCCTTAGGTACTAACGCCTAGAGAATTCAGAATCTGCAACAATCAGATCTAGAGAGAGAGAGATCTGAGGGATTATAATTATCTAAGACACCCCTGAAGTCCCACAACAATTCTTTTCTTCTTCTTCTTGTCCTCCTTGGCTGTTATTGTTTTCAAAATTTCAAGTTCAGAGCAAAGCGATCATCTCTAAAGGTCAACTCTTGAAAAGAAGAATGGGGATAGCAGCAGAGCCGACGATTAGGGTGGGGGTGACTGCTGCAACGTTTTGTTTGCTTGTTCTAACTCTGATATGCACCATATCCTTCTCTCCATTAGATTTTTGTAATTAACCTATCCTCCTCCTCCTTCTCTCCCTTGTTTCCTGAATTGGTGCTTTTGAAGCCAGATCGTCCAATAATTAAACATATCTGACGTTTATATTGTTTGGTTTGAAGGGAAGCAAGTACCAAATAGTTGTGGTAGTGATGGTGGTGGTGGTGGGATTGGGAGTGGAGCTCATGCTGCTGCTGTTACTCCAGTAGCAAGCAATGGAAGCATCAACGATGGTGGCAGCGGCGACGGCAGCGGCGATGAAGAGGATGATTCGCTATCGTCTCTGCTAGGGAGTCTATTACGAGGTTTTCTTCCATCTATGCTTGGTTGTTCTATCTAATTCCTTCTGATTGACGTTTTATACAACAGCAAGAAGAATTCTATTTCTCTGCAATAGAATCTAATGGGATTTCTTCATCTTATACTCACTTTTAAATCATCTTTATTCTTTTATTTTTACGGATCTTTTTCTCGTCAATGATCGGAACTTCATCTTGCTAAGATGTTTGTGACGTTCTCTATGATTAGAATACACCCGTAGATGCTAATTTGGCAAATTGTAATGGATAGAACGTGATAAATAATTGATATATAGGACCATGCATTTAGATACCCATTGAAAGAATTATAGAAAATCTCAAATTTCCTTTTCTACCCATTTTTTCATTTTAAGAGTTGTTTCTGTCCACAGTTTTATGTACCCTTTTTTTTTTGTTAGTAGCAACATATAAATGAGGTAGGAAAACTCTGTCTGCTTGTGCAGTTAATATGCCTATGAGCAGATTATGCGAGACATCTAGGCTTGGGAGAGGGTAAACCATCTTTTGCCCCACTTGTGTTTGGGCGTAGAGATACATAAGCTGGCAGGGTTTTTTCTATATAAATGTTATGAGAAAAAGGCAGCTACCTGGTCACATAGTCTGAATCAAAAGGATGCCAGTAAGGAAATGCACCGGGGCATTTATAATGGTGGGCCCATCATTTTACCCCACTCTCTATTCAGGTACAAGAACTAGTAGCATTCATTTCCCCAAATGGCATAATGACAATACTTCTCTATGATTAAGCTAATCATTGAAGGAAAGTTAGGTCTTGAAAATAAGGATACAGATATAGGTACCATCAACTAACCAATTTTAGGAAGAAAAAAAAGAAAAAATTAGAGAATCGAAGTTGAAGATGGTAAGGATAGCTTTTGAAACTGAAGCTTCACTTTCTCTCTACCCATGGTGATTAGAAAATCTCTTCATCGACAATTTGACCCTGTGAATAGAATAGAGAAGGACAGTTCTTTTTGGTAACAGAGAGATGATAAACCATTAGTTTGGATCAAGTTCTTTTACGAGAATCATTTTTGTATCTTGTCTATTCGCACTTGGAATCCACTCAATGTGAAAGCCTCTTGTAAGAAAAGAGAAATTGAATGGATTCCATGTGTAGATCGAGCATGAATCTTGTACGAGAAATTCAAAAATTAGAGGTTGGAGTTAATGATAAACTCAAAATCGAATATAACATCAAGTAATTGTCACTGAATCTCTTCACCCTATATGAGAGAAACTTGATCTATTCCCCTATGAAAAATCCATTTGCTAATCATGATTTTTTCATCTAAACATTATGATAGATGATTGAGAGCAAATCCTCTGCTCGACCTTAACCTCCTGCAATAATCTCACACCATTCATTAAGTATCGGTCCTACATCTGGAGGTAGCCCTCACACCCTTTGAATGGTGTGAGATTGTTGCGGGAGGTCATGGTCAGGAGATGATCTGGTCTCTATCCAATTGGCAAAAAATTAAAAAAATTTAAATCAACCCGATCTCTCCATGTGTCCTTAATTGGTCAAGAGAAAAAGTAAATCATTTAAATTTTGTAATTTATAATTTTTAGATTCAATTCTATTTTCCTAACTCTGAAACTGATCAGAAACCAAAACGAATTTCAAAACAGGTAAAGATCGAAAGAAGCTAGAGACCACCGGCTTCGCGTGTGATTCTAATCCCAACAACGACCTCTGTGTTTCAAACCAGCTAGTGTGGATCAAGACTACAGGCGCCGGCAACTTCACCGTATACCTATCTTCCTCATCGAATCAGATGCAGCCACGTATGGTGAAACCATACGTGAATAAGAACATACACGTCAAAGAGATCACCATTCAACCTTACAACTACACCACCACCAACACTACTACCCCACCGGCCTGCGATGTCACCCACGACGTCCCCGCCGTCGTCTTCTCCTTAGCTATCGTCGGAAACATCTTTCACGAGTTCAACGAGATCATCATCCCCCTCTTCGTCACATCCCGTAACTTCCATTCCCGACTCCACTTCGTCATCGCCGATTACGATCACCTATGGGTTACCAAGTACCGCCGGATTCTCTCTCATCTCTCCGACTACGAAATCATCAATACTTCACAAGACACAAGAGTTCATTGCTTCCCTGGAGCTGTCACCGGCCTTCACTTCCAAAACGACAACCTTGCCTGCAAGAACAGCGACTTACCCGTCAACTGTTCCATTTTGGATTTCAGGAAATTCCTCCGAGAAACATTCCATCTCAAGATCAAGAACATCTCCCAGCTTAACAAGAACAATTCTTCTAGAAAGCCAGTTCTTGTTCTTTTCTCACGACCTCATTCTCGGAGGTTCTTGAACGAAGGTGAGATGGTGAAGGTGGCGGATCAATTAGGGTTTCGAGTTATATTGGCAAAGCCTGAGCTGACTTCGAACCTGGATAAATTCTCACGTGTGGTGAACAGGTGTGATGTTATGGTGGGTGCTCATGGAGCAGGGTTAACCAACGAGGTGTTTTTGCCGGAAGGTGCAGTGCTGGTGCAGGTGGTACCTTTGGGTGTGCAGTGGGCCTCCACGCATTATTTTGGGATTCCAGCGGGGAGATGGGTGTTCAGTATTTGGAGTACCAGATCAGTCCCCAGGAGAGCTCGCTAATGGACGTGTACGGTCCCAATCATCCTATCGTGGCTGATCCTGATTCCATAAACCGGCAGGGTTACAATGTTGGTAGACCTTACTACTTTGACGGCCAAGATATCAGGCTTGATCTATCAAAGTTTAAGGACATCCTTGTGGAAGCACTTAAACTTCTTGGCCGCTAATTACTCAATAATAAAAGGAAGGATTCCTTCCCCATGCCCATGGGTCTGGTGTCTTGGGGATGGGTATTAGAATAGTGGGGAGGGCATTATAGACAATGTACATGTTATTTTTTTAGGGTGGGGGAGGTTAATATTGTCCTTTTAGATGTGTTGACTATTTGAGCAATAGATATATTGTAATGTAACCTCTTGGAACCACCCTCACTCCTTATAGTGTGGGGACTGGGGAGTGTCTCTATTCGTTTTTCTTTTTTCTTCATCTTTGTATATTCTATTTCTTTTGGGGCATTTTTTTCCTCCCTTTGATAGTGAATTTTTAGTAAGAAAAAAAAAAAATCGGATTTACTTTTCTTCAACAATGGTGGATGAAAACCTTCTTAATCATTTTGTTCTTTCGTTTTATGTAAATTATGAAAAAAGTACATGAACTATGTACATGGCTCTCTCTCACTCTCTCTCTCTTCTTGACACTCTAATCACATGTGCCTAAGGTTCTTTGGATCAATCAAGGTTAATACCAATCCAGATGGGCCTGGATAGGACTGTATCAGAGAGAATTACCTCTACTTTTTAATAAAAATCAATTATTATTATTTTTTTACCCTTATTAGGGATTAATTATAGTTGATACTGATTTAATCCAGCCAATATTGATCGATCCGATCCAAATTTTAGAACCATGCATGGTCCCCTCATAAGAATCTTGAGGTGCTACATTATGTCCACCCATTTGCTTGGCCTGAAATATTGCTATTACTAGTTATGGATCGAGTTTTCCATTCACCCATTTCAATGGGGCATCTATTTCTTTGGATCTGTATGCATATGGTATCACATAATAGGTGAGAGTCGGTGGGGTGGGAGTGTCGACCATTCACAAAGAAGGAGCAAGCATTTAGGACCCTAGGATGAGATTCCAAATTTTCTACGGTGAACGGTGAGGTGCATGACTAGACCCTCCCAGCTGCTAGATGCTCAATGCACTTCATCGCTCACCACATAGAAGTTTTCTTACCTAGGATAATTGGATCTCATTCACCGTGCCCAGCAAGGTGAACTGTCATACTTGCTATTATTTATATTGGGAAAAGGATTCCCATGTGGCAGGAATGGGGATTGCAAAATATAAGGAAAGAATATGCATGTCAAATTCCCTCTTCTCCATAATAATGTGGGTCCCTATATTGAATCAGGCAACCATATTATGCATGTTAACAAAATCACTTACAGAGATATTCAAAGAGGCTTTGATATATTGGACATTTTTTTTTTTTAATTTCACTGGAATCCATGCCCTCTTAACGAATCACAAGTTCTACAGACCCTCCGACTCTTCACCTCTTCCGCTTCAATATGCAATCACACCGACGAAATCTTGAAATTCAGCTTGAAGGCTAAACACTAGTTAAGATATCATAACAGGTAGGATTATATGGGACACCATAGATGAAATCATGAAAACCCCTGGTTGGTAAATGATGGATAGCAGATAAACATATATCAACCACAACAAACATTCTGGAACAAAACCAAAATGAAAAAATTCTAATCTACAATATAGACAACCACCTATCTTTGTCCACATTCCCTTATCAATAGACAAATTTAGACCCAAAGAATCTCCAACCTCACTTGAACCTCATGAAAGAATGAACACCACAATGATATCTAAAAACCTTCTTTTTTTTGAAGGAAAATTTATTCGTAAAACTATCTGTCACAAGCCAAGGCATCAGCTTCACATTGCTGAAATAGCCAAGGAGTGGAATGAGGCCAAGTTGTCCGAATCGAATGGACATGCCTCTCCTTGCAAGGGAATCAGCTATACCATTCACTACCCATGGAACATGATTGAATAAACACACTATAGGGGAAGCAGCGATGAAACAGATGCCATCAATGATTAGAGCAATTTCAAGGGGAACGCCACAAGGGATTGTTGAGAATGTTAGTAACTTCCAGGTTGTCCGATTCCACCATTTGGCAAAAGTAGCCAGCTGAAAGAGCATTGAGAATCCCAAGCGAATAGCTTTGCCTCTCCCACATAGCAGAGGGTTAAAATGTTGGCTCCAATATAGCTGAAATAAATTTGCCTTTGGGGTCCCGGATGATGTGGCCTAATCCTCCATGATGGGATTTAGGGATGAAAGAGATGAGTTGATCTTGACAAAACCAAGAAGAAGAGGCAACCATTTCAAAACTTGCAAAGGCTGTTGAACAGCAGCAGTAAAGGAAGCATCAAACTTGGCAGATTGAGCTTGACAAAATTCCTGATAGTAGGATTCAGCCATCCTAATACAATACATCTGTAGGGGACCAGCTTTGATTGTTTGAAGGCATTCATACCTAGATAACCATAAGGCCAACCACAAGGCCCAGCAAATAAATGAAGAGACTTAAGCATTGGCGAGCAGTAACTTTGTCCAGGCCACTACCAAGGTGCCAGTGCTGGATCCATGAATGGATGGGAAGAGAATCATCAGTTGGGGTTCGATGGGAGAGAGATGATCCAAACCAGACAGCTCTAGCATAAGGACAATGGTAAAATATGTGATCTAATTTCTCTGATCGGGTGCCACAACAAGAACATGAAGGATCAATGGGAATCTGTCTTAGACGAAGACCCTCAGTCGTGGCCAAACCATTAACGCACATTCGCCATAAATGGAGCGCAGATTGGGCAATGTTTCACAATGCCAAATAAAATTCCATGTGTGATCAGAGATTAGAGAGGATGTGATATGCCGACTTAACAGTGAAGACTCCAGTTTTAGAAGCTCCCCAAACTTGATGATCTTAAGGGATAATGCCAAGTTTAATTTTTCTAATAGCTTCAGAATCTGATGGGGCAAACCACTGATGAAGGAGGTCGGATTTCCAGCATCTATTCCCTTCATCAATTAGATCCGAGACCCAATAGAGCGGACAATCAGGCAGAGAAGACTGCTGCAGCTTAAAGGTCTTGAGAGAGGGCACCCACTGATCTTCCCAAACGCAAACTTGATTTCCAGAAATAATAGTCCAAACCAGGTCTTTTATGAGGACATCCCTGCCGTGCAAATACTATGCCATGTCCAAGAGGGGCGATGGCCAGTCTGAGCTTCAAGAAAGCTACAATGAGGAAAGTAAATAGTTTTCAAGGAGGAGCTCCACCAGAATTAGGGTCTGACAATATTTCCAAGCAACCTTTTTAGGATGCTTGAATCCCAAGCCACCTTTAGATTTTGAGCGACGTAATCTCTCCCATGATATCCAAGCAATGTTGGAGTCATTCTCCCCTTGACCCCAGAAAAATTTTGAAGCAATTTTCCTAATGTAATCATGATTAGATTTGAGGCATCTTAAAATGGGAAGAAGCATAATTGGAAAAGGACAAAGCCACAAATCTCAACATGACTTCAACTAAAATAAGAAGTGAACTAACATTATCTAAGCAGAGCAATGAAGCATCGGCAACATACAAGCAAAACCAATTTTAAGCCCTGTTTCTCTATTTAAGGGAGCTGCTACAGAAACTGCAAGGAGAGATCCTAGCTCTGCTTTGCAAGAACAAAGGAATAGACTGAAAGATGAACAAAAGCAGAACAGAAAGAAATTTCTTTCATGACCATTAGGTGCTAAGTGAGGCCAGAATGCCAGAGGTTTCCCTAGACAACTGCAGTTAACACATATACAGAAAAAGAGACTTACGTGACTTCCAGGCTTATGACATATTTCAGAATCCATCAGAAGCTAAAAATGATGATTTGAAATATGTGCAACAAAATGCAGCACCAGGTTTTGGGGGTGCTCCATCCAAACTCAACCACCAATATCCATTGATCCAAAAGCAGCCTCAGAAATACATTGATAAATTTATCAACCACCAACAAAATCTATTAATCTCTAAAGGACCACCCTTCATTATTTCAGGCAATTCAATGGTGGTTCAGTTGATTACCATTTAGATGCACAATGATGGAGAACATCAAATCAACTGGATGACTTACAAATTTTTAAACATCTAAATTTCATATGGTTAAAACAGTAATTTGTTCCATGAAAGTTCCATCCAGGGTGATCTACTAATGACTTATATTTATGAATCTATGATAATCTGTTCCATGAAAGTTATCTTAGGAATTAAAATATGACAAAGTGCAGCTTTCTTTTCCAAGCTGTCTTTTCTTAACAATGCTTTCATGGAAATATAATATACATAGAATTTAAATGACAAATAGACCATTGTTGGATTTATTTCTGTAGTGTCAAAGTTTCTAAATTTTTCTCGTGCCAAGGATGGATTTGGGTGTGGGTCTACAGTCATATATGCATGTACAGAACATGGACAATTGCACATATAGACACCCATACGTGAAAGGGACGCTGTCTATATATATTGTAGATGGTCTGAAAATTGACAAGGGGTTGTAACAAGTGTTTTTCTTGTTCTTCCCAACTCTATGTTCTACTCTTCTAAGTCTCTTTGTGTCTCTAGTATTCTGTGTGTCTGATACTAAGCATAGCCTTGGACTTCCCTATGTAATCACATATTGGATTGCATCTTATGTGATTGGGAGTTGTTTTATCTTGAAGGTATAAATATAATGGTCAACCCTGTTGTACAATTAGGGGTTTAAAAAACCTTAAGGATGATATATTCTGATACAACTCGATTCTGATTCCGTTTGTTCCTAATTCAAGATGAAGGATTACTACGATGCTGCAAGTTCTTACATCATCTGATACAAAGGCATTTTCATCATACATTAATGCAACACATTTTCATACAAAGGCATTTTCATCATCTATCAATGCAACACATTTTCAGATAAGTCTTACACAAGAATGAGAGAAGAAGAAAATAGAGAACCCCAAGAAATCAAACATAAATTTCCACCCAACACAGAATTCCGAGGGCAAGTCAAGTCCCCACAAGGATGGTAATACACCACGAAAATTCACAACCCCCCAAGCAATTTGTTCCCAATCTTATAAGAAATGTAAGCATCAATTGTTGAAAACTCAATCTCCTCCATTGTAAGGTTCTGTCCATTCCAATCACTCAAAAACAGAGACACAGGTTTCTTTGTAACCTGAAGCTGTAAGACATGATGAGCTAAGTCAACTAAACCATAACCCACAAGCCGTCGATCGTCAAGAACCGAAGCAGCCAAAGTCCTTAGATCAACCAAGTTTCTACACTGAAGCCCATGATCTCTCTCAAGCAGAGCAACATTCACATTGATTCCAACACCCACAAAGAAGAATGAGAGAAGAAGAAAGAGAACCCAAGAAATCAAACATAAATTTCCACCCAACACAGAATTCGAGGGCAGTCTAAGTCCCCACAAGATGGTAATACACCACGAAAATTCACAACCCCAAGCAATTTGTCCCCAATCTTATAAGAAATGTAAGCATCAATCGTTGAAAACTCAATCTCTCATTGTAAGTTCTGTCCATTCCAATCACTCAAAAACAGAGACACAGGTTTCTTTGTAACCTGAAGCTGTAAGACTTGATGAGCTAAGTCAACTAAACCATAACCCACAAGCCGTCGATCGTCAAGAACCGAAGCAGCCAAAGTCCTTAGATCAACCAAGTTTCTACACTGAAGCCCATGATCTCTCTCAAGCAGAGCAACATTCACATTGAATTCCAACACCCACAAAGGAAATATCAGGAAGACGAAGAAATTGAAGAGGAAATGAGGAATTGTACCTAATTTCAGAAGCCTTATGATGAGACAGAAAGACCCAGAAGCCAATTTCAAGACTGAAACCTTGTTTGTTGATGCAATTTGTGTGCATTCGATGTCTAGACCCACCACGTACTTTGAACCAGTGCCTTTGCCGATGAATGACCAGAGATCTTCCATGCCAGCCCTTAAAGCGATTTCTGTGTCTACCACTCTGGGCTTGATCTTGATGCCCTGTAGCTTCACTTCAATATGGCCAGTCATCTCCGAAACCAAAGCAATGGCTTGTGATTAGGTCGTAGAAGTGAAGCTCAAAAGAAAGAGGAAAGTTGTTGGAATCTTAGAATGGTTATAAAATAAAAGATCTAAACATTTTTTGTTTCATCAAAGTGTGTTAGGAGGTTTTTCTCTTCGTAATAGGCACCTAATTGCCCAATAGGTTCGACTACTAAAAAAAACATGTCTAAACGGTCAATAAGCATGTATTATCGAAAAGACATTGCTTTTGAGAGCAGTTATTGCAGTAGTCACTTCATAGACTACTTCTCTATATAAAGTATGACAATCTTTACTTTAAAACGGTTTTCTGATTTTCTCTTGAATTTTGTTCTTTTGAACTATTGGATGGACTTAGCCTTACACTGAACTATTGGACTTACCTTACTCTCCCAAAGGATCAGCGTCTTTATACAATCAGACAAGACATTTCAGAACTTAAGAAGAATAACTACTTTTAATACAACTCAACCCTCATAGCTTAAACAATTAGTGCCAATCTTTTGCAATAGTTCATCTTGCTTCAACCAAGGAATGCACTTTAGCAATATCACTCCTGTAATTCTCAACATCGGGTAATTATTTGTAACAGAAGTTCAAATTGCAAACTCCTCGTTTGCGGAGCGAGGCGAAAAAATCTGGACTTTTTTAAAAAAGTACTCACAAACGGTAATAAAAGCTAAAAGTGCTCACTGCTTTTGTTTTTCAAAATGTGGTACTCCGCACACTTGCCTCTATTTTTGTGTTATGCAGATAAACTGGGCTGCTAATACCAATAAGGATTAACTGCAAAATCTCAAGCTCTCGCCCATCCATTTAGATTTTTGGTACTTTGCACACTTGCCTCCATTTTTGTGTTCTGCAGATAAACTGGGCTGCTAATACCAATAAGGATTAACTGCAAAATCTCAAGCTCTTGCCCATCCATTTAGATTTCTGTTCACAACAAACATTTATGGTTTTTCAACTTTCATTGTAAGCACTTCCAGCCTTGAGTTTAAACATACAAGATGACCCAAACAGTTAACTTATAAATTGGTCATACAGACAAATTTTTACAGTTCCACACTAGCTTCAGCCATCTCGGGCATCTCCTCTCCGGGTACCTTCCATGGTCTGTAGCAAAATTTGTGTATGCGGGTTGGATAAATTTGTTACAAACCAAACAAGCTGCACCTGTTCACTCCTCAATACCATATACACAGTTATCCCCTCCTTGTGTTTGATTTACAAACTCCATTCAACACCACTACTGCAACGTAAAAAATGTACAGTGAAAGTACTTGTACAGGACACATGAAATTGTCAGGATTGCTCCAGAACAACATCAGTCAAGGTGGGTGATGATGAACCACCGCTGTATTTGCTTGGTACCGGTGTGTTCCTTCGGGACTGGCGTTTTGTGGGGACCAACACTCTCTCCTCTTCCCAATCTTCGGTAACTTCATCAATATCGTCATCATCACCTTTGAAATCAGGATGAATATACGCATTTTGCAGGTACCCCTTTAAATTTAGATTTGGCTTTGTTGCGCGTTGCAGTGTGTCTTTCATCATTGCCTCCTAACACCCAAAAGAAAGGAACCAATGAGCAAATTGAAAGAAAAGAAAACATGTTCAAGAAACATTCCATGTTTCACAAAATAATGTGAATACAAGGCCAATTGAAATTACAACTTGCTTCTTCTTTATCAAACTCCTTAAGTAAGCAGGCACATTGGTAAGAGAAATGTAAAAATCATTTCGGGACCCAAGAAAGAGAAGCAGCCTCTCATACCAAATAACAATACTAAGAGGGTAATTATTGTTTTCACCCATATAAAATTGCACTCATATAACATGAGACAAAGCAGTGACTTCCGAATATAAGTATGAATAAAGATAGTGAAGCTATAATGTGGGCAAAAATAGATAACTAAGATTGCATAGAATGACACGTAATGTATATGATCCTCAATTTATAGAAAAACATTCAATATGGAAAATGACAATCAAACAGCAGAATATTCATGGATATTCATGCAAATATTCAGTGATTGACGCATTCCACATTACAACTTTCAACAAACCTGTAATGGGTATCTGACAAAAGCAGGTTCATAACGGCCTTTGCAGAACTTATGGAACCATAATGTCAGAACCGGAAGTGCAATGAGCAATGGTGTCGACTCAGCAGATTTCTTTGTAGTTAACAATCCCATCAGAAGCAGCTGTGAGATGATCAATGCAGCAATAATACGCCCATGGACATCGGGCCAGAATGCTGCACCACTCTCATATTCTTGATTGTAAACGTTAATGATCTGAAGTATCAGATAAGTACATGAATTAGGAAGGGGTCTTAACAATATCTGACTAGATTCTTGAGGTATAAAGGAAAAAATGAAAAAGAAAGAGAAAAAAACTACTTCCGAAGACAACACAAAACTGTGAAAAACTTTTCAGATCTCAAAAAGTTAAGACCCAGACTAGATATAACAAAGAACCCAAAATATTTTGCATACCAATGTAAACTATTACCTGATGACGGAAGACAACATATGCCAGGCCAAAGAATATTAATATGAAAGGAAGAAGAAACGGCGTCACCACAGCATACACAAGGCCAAGTAAGAAGTATAACTGTATTTGAGGTTCGCCTGTATTGAAACCAAGACTTCCTGGATCCATCGCCTCTTCTCTATCCTTTTCAGTCTTCACCAAGAAGAAATTCTTCAAGTGGAAGATTATCAATGGTTTTAACATCAAAATTTCCCCAGCAATTCCAGCCCAGCCATCAACCATAATGTAGCTTATGAAGAAAGTCGCTTTCATTGGAATTGAGACGCCAATTGTTTTAGGAATTCTGCACCAAATAAACAACTTCATTCATACTTGGTGTCTCAATCTAAAGCAACAATTAAATTCATAAGCAAAAAATTTAGATGGAGCAAACAATAAAAATAAATATTAGATGATGACTCTACATCGAACCTGAACTATATAAAAATCTATAATCACGAATCCTAAAATGTTTAAGAAAATAAAAAAAACTTCCATACATCATGATCAGGTAGGATGTGATATAAATTACATAGAATAATGTTGCCAATAATTTCACAATCATGATGGTATAATATACTAAAAGACCAATCATATAGGCCATAAGAAACAAAGATAAAACTTAATTTTGGCAGATAAGGCTAAAATAAGATCCCCCAAGCTATTTGTGAGATTCCCCCTCCTGTGGCCATATTATCAATGCAGGATACTGGGACCAATAGGTCAAAAATGGGTTTGTGCTGCAGGTGCTGAACGATCTACTCTACACAGGTCTTTCAGTGAGAATTTTGGAAATGATTTTATATGTAAAGTTGCACAAGCTGATGGGTCTCACATCACCGTATGAAGAGGGTTTAGGAATTTTGGGAATAAGCACAAGAGTGGTAGAAGTAAAGTACAAAGAGAACTTCAAAATCAAGGGAAAATTTTAGCGAGAAGTAGTCATTGACAAAATCAAGTTCGTTTCAATGGCACAGCAGCGGATGAATTATTCAACGGCCTTCAGTTAATTAGATGTATTTTCTGGATTGGAGACTTCGATTTTCTAAAGGACTGTGTGAAACAGGATGATCACCGTCGGTGCCCAACCCCCCAAAAAAAAAAAAAACCCGAGGAAGTGGTAAAGGCTGAACAGGGTTGGGTGTTCCTTGGGTGTTCACATAATTTTCTTTTAAGGATCCATAGACTGCCACAGGGGGCGGGGAGAGAGAACAACTATCAAAAAGATGGTACAGGCCATAAATTCTTATTACTTCTCGAGTCCTCTAATTAGCCTGAAGCAATACAGGCCATTAATAAGGATATTATAGTTCCCCTTCGTTTTCACCTCCAACCAACTGATTTCCCTACCTCTAGCCTGGTCAATTGGATTTCCCTATCAGATAACCTTAGCTGCCCTCCCCCATCTTTTTGTTCAGTCACTCATCAAAGCATTCTTCCTGATACTTGGCAAAAAGCTTATAGTTTTTTGTGTACAAAATATGCATTACTTATTCATTGTTAGCTGATTACCATATAATGTTCTGAAAACTTCTAGGCCTCAATCCATTATCCTCAACAATATGATAAGAAGAATGACTATATTAGATCAGAAGGAATAGAGAACTCAGGCAGCTCAAGCTGGTGATGATTTTCAAACCAATAAAAAAAAAATTTCTTATGCTGTAAGAACTAAGGAAGGGGGGGGGGAGCCTAATTTAAGTGAAAAAAATTGGTAAATATCACAGAGATAACAAGTAAACCTAATAATGCCTGAGTGGTGGATAAAAGTGTGTAATTGGTGAAAAGAACATACTCAGTTGCTGACTGGTGGATAAAAGTACGTAATTGTTCAAATGCAGTTCCTGTGATTATGCTCCCAAGAAACACATTAACAAATAGGAAAAGATAATATTTAGATGCAGATTTCCTCTCTAAAGCTGATAGAGATATAAAGCCTTCAAATTTTGACATCATCATCAATATTGTTGGCAGAAGAATGAGGAAAATCTTTAAAGCTATCCCAGGTAGGAAACCTTGGATGAGTGACTTGATGAATCCCCTGCATGAAGAATACATTACTGTCAGTATGCATTAGTAGTAAAAGGTATTGAGCAACAGAGCAAGTAACTACTGTAATTTTCTTTTCTTCCCTTTTTTTTTTTTTTTTTTTAAGTTAGAAGTAACAAGTACTGAAATGAAATGCAGCAGTTTCAAGATAAGCAAATCTCAACAGACCTACAAATTGGGAACTACTTTTAGGTTCTTTTGACGACTGGACTCTTGAGGATTGCAAACATCAAAACTTCTGAGGTGTTAGCATTCCTGGGAGCAGATGCTACAGTTGATCTATGTTTTGAGTTGGTAGATGAAGAAATTTTCTGTTCATGGATCTCAAGCTTTATGTTTCTAAATGCCTGCTCCACTTCAAAATCGGGATGTTTATGCATCAAAGTCTGATTGGGGAAGTTGGATAAGGAAAAAAAAAATGAAAATTTCACTGCGAGTTCCATATTTGTTCTCTTGCTGGACACAGGAAAGCAGCCTGTTACAAACCGACCTGGAAAGGGAAAATTTCCAATCAAGTACAGTTTTTTTCACTAATTAGCTGTGACGGATGCAAACTCAACGGTTGACCATGGCAGTAACATTAATAGTTCTGAGACCATGGCTGTGAGATCCCTAATTATTGTCATTTTTATTGCCATCTCTCCGAGAGGAGGATAAATCTGACTCATCTGTTCTCACGGTGGCCATATCCGTGAGCTGTGTAGTTCTCAATAACAGACATGTTTTGCTTAGGTTTGTGCCTGTTCTCCGAGTTTACTTATCCTTTCTGAAAATTGGGAAAGCAAAAGCCCCCAATCTGAAAAGCACTTTGGACTTTGAAGCCTATGCCATGTGGCTATCTTATGGATCCTTTGCATAGAAAGAAAAACCTGAAGAGCCTCTAGGGTTCAATTAGAACAAAATATCAAGATATCAAGTGGGCCTACTTCGACATTTAGGTGGTTTACAGTAAAAAGGAAGAAGAGCTTAGATTGCAGAGCAGGATTCTTTTTCTAGCGGTATTGTACCTTGTGTATTTTTGTATATTCTGCTTGTCAGGAGT
Organism: Macadamia tetraphylla; assembly: GCA_022985045.1. Classification (NCBI taxonomy): domain Eukaryota; kingdom Viridiplantae; phylum Streptophyta; class Magnoliopsida; order Proteales; family Proteaceae; genus Macadamia; species Macadamia tetraphylla. Next base: position 37,865,523 of record CM040967.1, read on the forward strand.
TGGCTCACATTTTTTTTTCTTCTTTTGGGGTAGATGTGGGTTGAAAATTAGTACTTCCAATGCTACATGGTAATTATGCACTCATACTACCATCCATGAGCGAGGCCAATGGTCAGTGATAACTACTAGATGAGAAATTGATCTTTCCTAGTAGCTATAATTGGGGTGCAAATTTGGCCAGACAAGCCTATGCCTGTCCAAGGCCTGCCCCAAACTTTCAGGGCCTGGTTTGGGCATTTATTAGCTCACAGGCTGGGATATATATATATATATATATGCAGAAAAGAACCCTGCCAGTCTAGCATTCCCTAAACCCAGACACAGCTGGGCGTGGAAAGACCCAGCTGCTCCTGTGTGCGCTGGGTATTTTCACACCTAGTTGTGTCTGGTTATGGCTAGACTGGCAGGGTTCCCTTGCCCTATATATATATATATATATATATATGTGGGAAAATGCTCCTTGAGCCTCCAGTGTACCCTACGCCTGCACATTCCCATTTTTAATTGTTTTTTCTCTCTCCTTGAATAAATGAATAAAACACGGGAATATGTGTAGTCATGGGAAACACCTTAGGTTCAGAATATGTAATACACATGTGCATGTATATATATACACACGTATGCAAGATCAGGACAATTGATTAGGAATCAGAATTCACATTGAACACAACCTTTGATTTAGATAAATACATAAGTAGGAGTCAACAATGTAAACAACAGAAAATCTGACACATTAAAATAGAAATGTCGAAATTTGGGCCCACCCAGCCCAGCCCTGCCTGAGCCCTGCTGGCTGAGGGTATCCCAGGCTGACCATGGGCCAAGCTGGTTTTGAGTTGAGGCATATGTATACAGTACCAAACTAAAATGATGTAAAGTTTGTATGTATTTTGAGATCATAGCATTTATTCCATATTTAATGTAAAACCATGCAAAGAAATAATAACTTGAGAAAGAAAACAGTGAAACTCACACTTTAATTATGGGTTTCAAGAATGGAGCTACTTTCACGATTCCTTCAATATTTGCAAGGGACTGGACAAAGAGTATCGGGATCATAAAAAAGAAGGTAAGGAAGAAGAATGCAACAGCTATGATCAACCTCCGAACTGTGAGTTTAACAAAAGGAATGGCCAAATTGTCCCAATAAACATCACGGGGCTCTGGAGCCCAGTCAGTCAACCATATAGTTGGGTTTCTGGATTGTTGAGTTTGAGCGCAAACAGCAGCACCCCACCGAGTTTTGAAGGAGACAAACGCTGCAGGCATAATTGACTTTGGGTTGTTTCTAATGCTGTCTCGTTCTGCCTCTATCTGAATACAGACCATTTGATCCAAAAGAATCAAGATCAGTTTAAATAACAATGTCCAAATTGCACCGGCATAAGAGAAAATGTCCAAATGTATCAACACTCCATTTTTAAATACAACTCAATCCTAAAATTTGGAGACAACCATTCTAAATCAAAATGCAATATGAAATCTAAAGCTCAATCCTAATGCTCACAGACAAAAGAGAGGGTGGAGACTAACTGATCAAGTTCCGTATTCCAATAAAAAATTTAAGAGGGAACAACAGAAAACACCTCATAAAGACCGACCTCCATGAAGGAATCTACTATCCCCATTTGCATTGAATTTAAAGTAGCTCTATGTCACATAAATATGGATTTTGGTTCAGAACCTGAAAACTGACCTGAAGCATCAGACTAGTTAAACATCAACAAAGAGGATAAGTGACTGAGGAGATATAAAACCACCTATAATTTTTATATATTTCAAAATTAGTTGAACATCATTTTTTTGTTTATGTTCTCTTTCTTTCTCTCTCTCTTTATTCCTCTCCCCAACTCCCTTTGGAAAAAAAGGAGGGAAAAAACTGATTATAACAATGACGACAACAACAACAACAACAACGACGACGATGACAACAAACTCAACCTTGTCCCAGCTTAATGGGGTTGGCTACATGGATCCATACAAAACACAATAAAGAAAACCAGGGGGGGAGGGGGAACATAGAATAGGGGGGGGGGAGAGAGGTGAAAAGATGATGACAGTATACCAGTGAGAGTACGAGGAAAGAGGTCCAACGCACAAGGCAGGAAAAACTCGACTAAATAGTGTCTGGAACATGAATCATAGCCCCCAATAGGCTCTATCCAAGGTCATACTTGGGATAAGGCCGAGACTAAGCATATCATTCCTCACCACTTCGTCTATGGTTATTTTAGGCCTACCCTAGCTCTTTAGCTCCTTGAAATTGAATTGAATCACTCTTCCTTACTGGGGCGTCCTCAGGCCTCCATTGAACATGGCCAAACCACCTCAAATGACTTCAGAGAGCTTGTCGTTAATCGGGGAAACTCCCAAGTCAACTCTAATATGCTCATTCCTTTATCCTTTTTAGTTTTGCCACACATCCATCTAAACATCCTCATCTCCGCTAGACATAACTTCTATATATGACACTTCTTAACTGCCTAACATTCCGCCTCATACATCATAGTTGGACCCACAACAGTCCTATAGAACTTTCCCTTAAGCTTTAAAGGGATACGCCGGTCACATAGCACTCCGGACGCCCCACTTTACTTCATCCATCCTACTTTAATTCTCTGATAAACATCATCCTCTATATCACACACCATCTTTATTTATAGTTTACCCCAAATATCTAAAAAAGTCACTTTGTATAATCTCTCTCCCCTTAATATTCACCATATCATTATCCATCATAGATTGGCTAAAGTTACACATCATATACTCCGCCTTCGATCTACTAATCTTAAAACCTCTTGCTTCTAGGGTAAATCTCTATACCTCTAAATTAGCGTTAATCCCTGCTTCAGTCTCATCTGCTAGAATGATATCATTGACCAAAAACATACACCAAGGGACCGCGTCTAGGATGCTCTTGTATAACTCATCGTCTCATCCATGATAAGTGCAAACAGATAAGGGCTTAAGGCCGATCATTGATGTAACCTAATCATAATTGGGAATTCCTTACCTTGACCTCCTGCAGATCTCACAGTAGTCACCACGCCCTCATATATGTTCTTAAGCCAATTTATTATTAACCTTAGGGCCATCACTATAGTATGATAAGAATATCCCCTATCTGCCTACACCATTTTCACCATTCCCACTCCAACTAAAAATGTGTCAAGACAGATTTGACTCCTATTTGAAGTGTCCAAGGTAACATAATTGATGCGATCCCAAGTTCAATACCCTGATAATGGATTGCTATGGGCTCAAAGATAATCAAACACAAGTTTTAAAGAGCAGTGGCAAACTCGTAAAAATTGACAACATTTAGGTCCCTCAAGCGCACCCCTTTTAAGTAAGAAACAAAATAAAGGATGAAATAGGAATAAAAAATTGAAGAGGGGATACTTCTAAAATTTACTTTTAGGGAGGAGAATGAATGAAATAAAACACAGATTAATGCAGCATAGTTGTAAATATAGATAATAGAGTTCAACATAGTGAGAGCATGGAGGTAAATCTCAAGTTGTTGAACTCATCAAGGAGGGTTTTGATCAAAGGGAGGTCGGTTCTTGACGACCAGTTGATTTTGGAAAGCACTTGAAGGATCCAGCAACTTCAAAAGTAATCTGCTAAAACTCGACTTGGCGGTATGATAGCATCGATTTTTTTTTTTTGGTACAAGATAGCACCGAGTTTTAGCTGCAAAGAAAGTTCTCACAACAGACCCAAAATTTTAGGGTACACCAACTTTGTATGATGAGTCGGTAAGTCGCTCAACTCAGTTTCTACACTACCGTTAGCAAGGGAAAAGGAAGAATATTTGGGAGAATGACCAAGAACTGAATTGATTCAAAGAGAGGGGAGAAGAAAGTTCTCACAACAGACCCAAAATTTTAGGGTAAACCAACTTTGTATGATGAGTCGGTAAGTCACTCAACTCAGTTTCTATACTACCGTTAGCATGGGAAAAGGAAAAACACTAAGAATATCTAGGAGAATGAACAAGAACTGAATTGATTCAAACAGAGGGGAGAAGTTTGTGTTGTTGGGGACATACCCACATTCCTATAGTTGGTTTTGATGATAACAAACATATGAAGGTATCTCATATATTGCCTTTAAGTATTGTCTTGTAGAGACTTTATATCAAAGATCAAATTTGATGAATGGAAGGAAGATCAAAATCATTAAATAACAAAGAATGAAGTAAAGAAGTAAAGAAGTGATGAAGTATAAAAATAAAAGAAAGCGCGGGAGTATGAAGCGACCAATGACATTGGAATTCAAGGAATCAGACATCAAGATGACAAGGCTTGATGAATGCATCAAGACCTTGAAGACTACGACTTAGACATGCTTGGACAACATTGAAGACCTTCTACAAGAAGTCTAAATGAAGACTTATACTATTAAGTATGTTGTAAGAAACACGCACTCCACAATAACTTCACTACATGCATTTGTATAAAGTTGTAGTGTTTGAAACCAAAGCAATTGGAATCGGATCAATCTGATATCGTATGAGAAATTTATGACTATTTTTGTACACTCCATCTGAATCCAGTCTGCTACGACCCATTCTATCCGAACCAATCCGGTTCGAACTGGAAAAATCCGGTCAACTAGAACCCTACAGGTCGATGCATCCGGTCGACCAGACTGCCCCGAAAAGCATCCAACGGCTAGTCCAATGGCTCTATTTTGAATGGCTATAAGTGGCGGTCAATCGGAAGAGCCTAATCATGTCCGTTAGAGAGTGTTTCTTGACCAAATAGAACCTCATTCACCCCTACAAATACCCCTCATTATAAGCAAAGAAACAACACTCAATACTACTCACCCAAGTGCCTTTTTATTGGAGTACTAGAGTGAAGGGAAACAAGTTATATGTTTTGAGTTCTAGACTTGCTATTTGAGCATATCTCCAGAGAGGAACTTAGCCTCTCTATACAAGTCGTCTCCATTATTTAGCATTTCATTACAAGCATTGGGAAGACATCAAGGTGCATATATTCTATTCATTGCATATCATACATACACCATACGAGGTAACATCCTACTTTTCTATTTCATAAAAAGTTGTTTTGCATCAAAGAATTGGTTTAACTCTAGGAGCGGGTTTGTTATTTACACAAGTACTAGATTTCACTTAGACATGCTTAGAACCTTCTCATCTATAAGAGATCATAAGGACTCTCTCATCCTTAAAAGAGATTGTGAAGACCCTCTCATCCTATAAAGAGATTGTACGGACTTCTCTTATCCTTACAAAAGTTTGTAAAGGTGATTTCTCCCCACCTATTGTATTAAATGGGAAGAACTAGTGGAACACCTCTCAAGGGAATCTTGAGGGGAGTGGACTAGACTCAGTTGAGTCGAACCATTATAAATCTCTGTGTACTAATACGATTGTGTTTTATATTCCGCATTTTATTTAAAATCACACATTTGAGGCTTTAAAGGCGAAAGAATTTAAATCCACTAGTGATAACCTATTCACCCCCCCCTCTAGGTTATCCAAAATGTGCACTTGCAGCTTTGGCAGCCAACGACGTAAACTCAAATTTGATTCATCCAATCTGAATATTATGATGCTTTACATGAATACTTAAAATTTGCATAGATGGTAGCCAACCCCATTTAGTTGGGAAAGGTTGAGAGTTTTGTTGTTGTTTTTGTAGTTGTTGTTGTTGTACATGAATATTATTTAAAAAAAAAAAGTAAGCTTATTCAAAGTTTCAAACTCATTGACAAGTAGAGTTTAAATCGAACTCCACAGCCCTATCTCCCAACTCTATCAATATAATAAAAGGAATAAAAAAAAATTCCTAAATAACTCTACATATAACTGCATCAATAATGGTAGCCAAAATGGACTATTTGAAGGAGAAGAACATATATCAAGAGGATTCATCATATTTGTGCTTGGAGATTCATGCCATACAGGACTTAAATTAGCTAGAGTAGGAGATAACCAAAAATCAAAAGAAGACATCATGGCATAGAATTAAAATTATGATCATCAGGGTTTATTCCAGGGGAAAAGATAGGTTTCTACAGAAGAGTCAAAGATATTAGTAATTGCATGGGGCTTAGTGGCTTACCTTTGTTGATAATTGATCAATCTTAGTTGTGTAAAAATCAATTGCATCCACTCTTTCTCCCCGAAGACCAAGAAAACCAGTCTGTTCAATGAATCAAGAAACAATTTCAAAGTGAGAAATAACATAGTATCAACATGAACAATAAATGCATATCTTAATGTTACATGAAATTCCAAGTAACTACAAAATGTAACCATACCTTCATAGATGGCTTCTTCAATTTATTTCTAGAATATTTGAGCTGATAGTAATCTAACCAGTTCTGCATCTGCTTCTTCTTTTTCACTAAGTTGGCAAGTTTTTTAGCATCGTACACAACCTGAGAATTAAGGATGAAAGCATAAAGTATCTTCTCCCCCTTGGTAACAAATATTTAAAATATGGAACTGTTTGTACTTGTGCAAATATTAAACCAAAAGAAGAAAAAAAGTGTAAGTGCGAATTATGTTAGTGGTTATATATGATTCCCTCTCCTTCTATCTAGACCACATAAGCATTTGATAAATCAGACTTTAGAATTGTTCAGAGAAGCATTCAGTTTCTGCAAGACTTGGAGATAAAAATTGCACATCCATGATGGCTGTGTTCAACTAATTTGTTCTTTACATCTTTGGCATTTCACTCAGTAATTCTTTTTGGTGGGTTACTCTCCAGTATCACTATATAATGGAGACATAGCTTAGAGCCATCATCACATAATGTTCCCTAGAACACTTCTCAAAATATCCATAAATGAGGGATATCTGATTAGAGTTATTCAATCAGCACCATCTCCTTATCTTCATTGTGAGACTAGATTTGGATTGCCGAAACTGGGTTGTAACAACCATATAAGACAATCCAGACAGGCTTTCACTAAATCATCATACAGCTTCTTTACGCCTATGTGAAGGTTGTGAAGGTTCCTTTCCATCGGTTCTGTTTGGAAAGCAGAGTTCTAAGCAAGGTTGAATTTCTTTCTTTGCTTCAACAGCTGCTCCTGACAAACTATTGAAGTAATGCAATACCGGGACACAAAACCCTGGTTTGAAACCATTGTGAGCCCATAAGAATACTATAAAGCTCAAATCAAGAGTATAGTGGCAAAAATGTAAATAAGTAAAAAGGGACAAATAGACTCAATGGCAGAATAGTGTTAACTCCAAAAGTGAAGGACCAATCTGTATTTCAAATGGCCTGGGAACAAGTTAGAACAGAATTTAGAAACAACGTGCATTTGTGCAATGCTGGAAAAAATAGGGTCTTAATTGTAAATACAAAGATCGGTCTTCTTCTTCCGCAGGAATTTAGGTGTAGGTCTCGGATTGGCCGTATCAGCCGATCCGTATAGGCATCGGACGACACCAATACTGATATCTGGCCGATACTGGGTCGGTGTACGTACCTACCGACAGAGGGTATAATTGTCAAAATATGGAACTGTATCAGTATCTTTGATGGCAAAACCATCCGATACAGCTGATACGGACCAATACCGATACCTAAAACCATGGTCCCATGATAAGAACAATAAACCAGTGGAGACTCTTGCTGATTTCGATTGACAGAGTTCAAATTTTTTGGCTAAAGGTCAGCAAAAAGTATATTAAATAAAAAAATAAAAAAATAAAAAAATAAAAAAATAAAAAAAATAAAAAAAATAAAAAAAATAAAAATAAATAAAAATAAAATAAAAATAATAAAAATAAAATAAAAAAAATGGATTTACAGGATTATAGTCCACACATTTCCAGACTTGACACTCCACCTTCGGCATTGCCATCCGCAAAGACCAAGACTAAACTCATTTGACTTGAGGGACCACCTTCGGCATTGCCATCAGCAGACCCCTCGAGACAAAAGCTGAAAATTATCTGCTAAATCTGAATCTCAATCTATCCTGGCATCCCATGTAATTTCAGACCTTACAAAAGAAGGATGAGTTGACCAAGACAGTGACATTTGAGAAACAACACTTGTTTTGGCTAGGAGAGATCTGCAACCGGATTCACTTCTCTATAGCAGTTAGATATTTTTCAACAAATAGATGACAGATAAGGAGATAAGAAAAGCCACTGCTGCAAAAACCTCCATGAAATAGACTGATTCTGAATGCAAGAGACAACTGCCTTAGAATCACTTTCAATCCATAAATGGAAAATACCTTTCTCCTTTGCAAGCCTCGCCCCAATCAATGAAGCATGAAATTCTGCAATAAATTTCAAGGCTAGATATCACACACTTAGGCCTTCCAAACACAACCTATTAGCAAATTGAAAGATTAAACATAGAAGATCTGAACCCAGGTCTGGCAGAAAAGAGAAAATCCAATTCTGAGATTGATTCGAATATCACATTAGAGGGAGCTTATGGATCTAAGATCCTAGCTTTTGAATCACCCTGGGGTAGGGAGCTTATTCCTAAAATCTGAGAAAGAAAAAGGAAGGATCATAGAAGATTGATCCAACCACGTAGGGCTGCATGTAAAGTCAAAAAACAGAACAGGGAAGAAGAATAGGGAAGAAAAGGAAAGAAAGAGGAGAACAGAAATGAATCGACCTGATAGGAGGGAGCCAATTTGAAGGAAAGAAAGAGAAGAGAACCGTACGCACCACACAACTTTCTTTACTCCTCAAATTTCCATTCATTCAATTATGTGTTTCTCTTAATCAACTAGTTACATATATGGACTCTTAGAATTGAAGTCAACTCCAACAAGGAAACTTGAAGTAAACTTAAGCAAGGAAACTGGAAACTGGAAACCACATCCTACATTATCAACAACTCAGCCCTATCCCAACTAAATGGAGTTGACTACATGGATCATAGCCCTCCAATAAGCTCTATTCAAGGCCATACTTGATATAAGGCCTAAGTTATGCACGTCTTTCCTCACCACTTCTCCTAAGGTCATTTTAAGTTTGCTCTTGGCTCTTCTAGTTCCTTCAATCTGAATCAAATCACTCCTTCATACTAGAGCATCCAAAAGCCTCTGTTGAATTTCTCGTAGCTTATCATGTATCGGAGCTACTCTCAAATCAGTTATAATATGATTATTCCTAACTTTATCGTTCCTAGCATCGGCACTCATCCATCTCACTCTACTATAACCTTTTTTTAAGAATAAAGACCATAGAGAGATCCTTTTGCAATCTCTAAATATTTTCATGAGTCTCCTAAGTAAGTAAATAACTTCCTACTTAGAATATGTGAGTGGAGAGGAGCAATGAGATGAGAAATGAGGAGGAAGAAGATGGAGAAGTAGAAGAGGGAGAAGAGGAGAAATCGATGGTATGTTGGAATAGTTTGTAGTGAGTTAAGTCCCACTAACACCAATATATTCTTTACTAACATATTTACACGATATTACAGATACCTTCCTAAGGAGGGAAATTACTAAACTACCCTTAGAGTAACATAACTAATATCTCTAACACTCCCCCTCAAGCTGGAGAATAAATATCATACATTCCCAGCTTGGACAATAGAGAATTGAACTGATGATGAAGAAGACCCTTTGTGAAGATATCTCCAGTCCTCACAAAAGGTGTGCATATATAACCAATGTAAATCTTCTCTTTTATGAAGTGTTTGTCCACCTCTATGTGCTTTATCCTGTCATGCTGTACAAGGTTGTGGGCTATACTTATGGCAGCTTTGTTGTCACAATAAAGCCTTATAGGTGCCTCAGTATCAAAAACCAATTCTTGGACCAGTCTTCTCAACTAGAGAAGCTCACACATTCCATGAGCCATGGCTCTAAATTCTGCCTCTGCACTAGACCGAGCCACCACAGATTGCTTCTTGCTCTGCCATGTAACTAGGTTTCCACCTACAAATGTGCAATAGTCTGATGTAGATCTCCTATCAGAGACTGAGCCAGCCCAATTTGCATCAGTAAAACCTTCTATCCTCATGTGGTTATGCTTGGCAAAAAGTAGTCATTTTCTTGGAGAGGACTTCCAAGTACCGGAGGATGTGCTAAACCGCATCCAAGTGCCCACTCTTGGGAGCATGCATAAACTGACTCACCACCCCCACTGCATAAGTAATTTATGAATGAGTCAAGGACAAATAAATAAGCTTCCCAACTAGCCTTTGATATTTTCATGCATCAACAAGAGAAGGGCCAACATCTTCCCCCAGCTTATGATTCTGCTCAATAGGAGAACTTGTAGCCTAACATTCTTGTTTCATTCAAGAGGTCTAGAATAAACTTCCTTTGGTATATGTTTATGCTCTTCTTGGATCTAGACACTTCAATCCCCAAGAAATACTTTAAAAATCCTAGATCCTTAATCTCAAACTGTTGGGCTAAATAGTTCTTCAAATTGGCAATTTCAGTTCTATCATCTCCAGTTATGACAATGTCATCAACATAGACAATAAAAGTTGTAATGGTGCCATTACCATGCTTAGTGAATAGTGTGGTCAGCCTGACTTTGGGAATAGCCATTCTTCAAGATGGCCTATCGAAACCTTTCAAACTAGGCCTTTGGAGATTGCTTAAGACCATACAGAGCCTTCTTGAGAAGGCACACCTTTCCTACAGCTGAAGGGAACCTAAAGCCAGGAGGAGTTTGCATATACACCTCCTCTTTTCTGTCACCATAGAGGAAGGCATTCTTCACATCCAAGATACATTAATCAATCCTTATTCACTACCAGAGATAAAAGGACCCTTATGGAGTTCTCCCCCTTAGAAGGTCAACCAATTTCTAGGTACAATTCTTTTCAAGGGCCATAATTTCCTCAACCATGGCTTACTTCCACTTAGAGTCAAACATAACTTCAAAAACATTCTTAGGAATAGAAGCATATGAGAGAACAATAGTAAATGCAACAAGTGCAGGAGAGAGAGTCATAGGAAACAAACTGAGCTATAGGATTAGTACAAGTCTCTTTTCCTTCCTAATAGCAATAGGAACATCTAACTCGATGGGGAAGAAAGGATATTACCTGACTGAGAAGGGTGGATCTCAGGAGTTGGATTCAAAGAGGACTCTTGGCAGGTCTTCTTGTTCCTTCTTGTATACACAATGGTCATCTTTTCATTACCTGAGCTTGAACCACTTTTTGAATGATCACCAACATCAGTAATATCCACCTCTTTTGTGTTTCCCAATATCAAGCATAAAAGAAGAGATAGGCAATAGAGAAAGAAACGGGATCTCATCGATAGTCTTTTCACCTCCATTATGCTCCCCCTGAAAAGGATGCCGAGGAGAGGCAAAAAAATGTGCAGACTCAAGGAAGGTGACATCTTTAGAGAAGCCTTCGTCTGGAAGAAGGATGATAGCACTTGTATCCCTTGGTAGTGGCATAGTTGTCAAGGCACCGCCTTGGGGTCCAGACGGTTTTCCTGGGGGCCTAGGCAACTGTTGCCTTATTGCACTGTATGCAGCTTATATTTTTTGCAATTATTTATGCCAAATAAGTAAATGATTTTATATTTTGTTATTTCACTTACTTAAGATATTATTCATAAATAAGAAAATACCCCCTATTTGAATCTAATAGAAATAGTTTAAAAATCAAATTCCAAAAGGATAAAAAGTCAACCCCCTGGTCCAAAAACAAAAACTGGTTTTTTTTGTTGTAGGGCGATTTTCAACTTTCGAATGCTAATTTTTTTTCTCAATTATGAAAATTTGATAAATTTTATCATGGTAGAACATTGTTAAAAACCAAAAGTCCGGTAAAATAATCTTTTGTTTTGATATCCATAAACTTATTTCCATTCAGGCAATTTAACAACATTCACGCACTTTAAAATAAATTTAACCGGAACATAACTTTGTCATGACAACTCAGATTTAAGTAATCCTATACTTGTTGGAAAGCTAGTTTTGTGTTATACTTAATACAAAAAGTCTCATGTAAAAATAAAATCATTTGACTAATAAAACTATCATAGACCAAAAGCATTTCTCTATATGTCAATAAGTCATGTTGATTTTTATGATTTGATGTGAGTGTGACTATGTTGATTTTTTATGATTTGATGTTGCTTCATGTTGATTGATTTTCTATGTCATAGGGTTTATATTATAACATACAAAATAACTTTAGAAAATAGGGGATATAAAAAATAACACATGGACGATTTGATTGCCATAGCAACGTAGCGTGATTCACCGCCAAATCGATTAGCCACCCAGCCCACCCCTCCACCGCCTTGGGTTGCCATGACGCCGTGACAACTATGGGTAGTGGAGGAGTAGCCAAGAAAGATACATTTAAGTGTCTTGGGTTCCATTTAGTCCGAGAAGACTTATTACCATGGACATAATAGATACACCTAAACACTTTTCTTTTTTTTTGGGGGGAAGAGGGAAATAAGAAGACTGAGGGGACAAGATGTCCAAGGGAATTCTGGAGCCCAGGAGTTGTGTTGGCATACGGTTGATCAAATAAGCAGTAGTAAGGACTAAGGAGAGCATCAGACCAAAAAGTTTTAGGAACATGCATGCCAAATAGAAGACTCTTACTGACCTCCAACAAATGGCGACTTTTCCTCTCAACTACTCCATTTTGTTGGAGTCAACACAAGCTAGCTGATGGATAATGCCATGATCAGTAAAAAAGTCTTGAAGACCACCATACATATACTCCCCTCCTTTGTCAGAACGGATAATTTTAATTTTTGTGTCAAATTGTGTACATCCCATATGATAAAAAATTTAAAGGCATCATACACATCACTCTTGTGCTTCATCAGAACAGTCCAAGTAGTACGGGAAAAAATCATCGACAAAAGAAACAAAGTAACAAAAACCAAGTAAAGAGGTGGTAATAGAGAGCCCCCAAACATCAGAGTGCACAATGTGAAAAGGAACAGTAGATCTATTACCATGATAAGGATAAGAAGGACGACAATGTTTAGTAAAAATACATGGTTCACAATGAAAGACATGAGAATTGGGAAAAGAAGTAAATAAATGAGGTAATTGTTTCCTCCTAACAACAAAAGATAGATGTCCTAAACGTCGGTGTCACAACATTAAAGAATCCACAGAACTACTATCAGTATGTCCACACACATAGGACTGAGTTGTAGCCAAAAGAGGTGATTGAGGTTCAAATAGGTAGAGTCATTTCTCTTCACGCCCACTACTAATAATTCTCTTCGTCTCCAAATCCTAAAAGAGAAAATGAGAAGGAAAAAATGTGACACAACAGTTTAAGGATTTTATCAGATGACTCACATATAAGAGATTACAAGTAAGGTTAGAAACGTGAAGAAAAAATCGAGTGAAATGGAAGAAGTAATAGGAATGCTACCTTTACCAGAAATAGAGGAAAGGGAGCCATCGACAACTCTTACCTTATCTCTACCGGAACAAATAGAGTACATATTATAATAATGGGACGTACCAGTCATATAATCTGTAGCACTAGAATCAATAACCCAAGATGGTGCTGTGGAGGGGGCAGATGAGGAAACCTACAATGCGGAAGCTGAGGAGTCTGGCACTATAAGGGAAGAAGATGATGAACCTCCTAATTGAGACATGACCTTGCAAAATGCTGTTATATCCTCCCTAGTAAGAGAACTGTGCTCTGCCTGTGGGCTAGGAGAAGGCCTTGTAGTAGCATGCTCGGCCTCAACACTGTGGGCTCTAGCTCCCCCACTACATCCACCACGAGCACCACAAGTACCACCATGTATGCCAGGAGTTTGACCATGAAAAACCCAGCATCTATCTTTGGTGTGCCCAGACTTCCTACAATGATCACAGTGTCTATCATCCCCACGAGGTGGGCCTTGGCCTCTGCCACCACCATGTCAATCTTTCTGAGAGCTAATAGTAAGAGCTGACCGCTCAAGGGGAGGAGCATGTGCCTTGGCCATCCGCCTGGTCTCCTCACTCTGCAAACAAGGGATGGAAGTGGAGACTAGCCAATATTTGTATCCGAATCGGCTCATACTCATATTCAACCCACCAAGTAAAATAAGAACCCGCTCCTTCTCAAGTGTCCGGTAAACCTTAGCTTCATCCTCAGGATTGGACAGTTGGAGTTCTCTATAGCGATCATACTCCTCCCAAAGACTAATAACAGTGTTGTAGTACTCAGAAATGGTTTTATCCTCTTGCTTTATGCCAATAACCTTCTGAAGTAATTGATAAACCTTGGCAGAGTCACCCACACGGTTAAAGGTTTTAGTAACACTGTCCCAAATATCTTTGGCAGTTTCTTTCCTCATAAACTTTCTTCCAATCTCAGGTTTCATGGAAAAAATCAACCATGTCATAATAGTGGAGATTTTAGTCTCCCACTTTGGATATGTCAGGTCATCCTGGTTAGGAGCCTTAATGGTACCTGTTACGTACCCTAGCTTTCCCCTACTCTGCAAGGAAAGCTTCATAGAATGAGCCCAATCCAAATAATTGGTGTTGTCCAATTTCACAATAGAGATCTGAGTATGTGGGTTATCAAAAATCATAGGAGTAGAATGAGTAAAACCACTCGATGCACTTGTTGAAATATCTCCAAAAAGGGCCCCAAGTCCACTATCATTAGACATATTGTAGATAAAGGGTCACACACAAGGTGGGGAGTACACACTCTACCCAAAAAATTGCTTTCCCTGAACTAGAAAAAAAAATCCAGCATACACTTCAAAGGAATTCACACTATCTACCTTCTTCAAGGTGTAGAATCATAGCAAAGGAGCTCAATAGCCCTAAACATCATACCTCAAACAAATAGCAATCGAAAGCATCACAGGCAATATTTTAGAGGTAAAAAACACCAAAAATAGGGTAGGTGGTACCTATATGCACTAATATTTTTGAGTTGTGGCTACACAACTCAAGGAGGCTTGTAAAGAGACCAAGAGGGCTAATACTATACCCTAGGGCGACCCAAATGGACTTGGTTTCAGTTCCAAAGCTGATAAGATGAGAGAGAAAGAGGAAAAATACTCCAAGACTGGCGGTGAGCTTACCTAGACCTGGTTTTGGTTCTTGCAACTTGCAAGTGTCTCTTTCTTCAAATAAAAACTCCCCTTGGTGTCTCCATGGTCTCCTTGCATGCCTCTCTCAAGGTTTCTTCCATCTTCTTACATAAAAGTCCCTTTCCTTCGAACCCCTTTGTAACCTAGGGTTCCAAAGAGAAGAGAAGAAGGGAGGAGACTAGTAGCTCGACTCTCAAACCAACCTTATAAGCTCTGATACCAAGTTAGAATATGTGAGTGGAGAGGAACAATGAGATGAGAAATGAGGAAGAAGAAGATGGAGAAGTAGAAGATGGAGAAGAGGAGAAATCGATGGTATGTTGGAATAGTGTGTAGTGAGTTAAGTCTCACTAACATCAATATATTTTTTACTAACATATTTACAAGATATTACACATACCTCCCTAAGGAGGGAAATTACTAAACTACCCTTAAAGTAACATAACTAATATCTCTAACATTCCTTCCTCCAAAAAAAAATCTCCATAATAGTAGTTTCATGTCTCAAGTGGGTTTCAATAACCCTCTCCCATAATTTAATAGCATGATTCATTAGTTTTATGCCTCTACAACTTTATCCAACTTCAATAACCCTATCCTACATTATCTAACTTTCTAAAATAAATAAAGGATTATAATATTAATACCTATCAAACCTTATTATACCAAAAGCCGGTTTAGGTCCCGTTCGCTTTGGTTTGGTTTTCCATATCTAGTCATGTTGGTTCAGCCATGATAATGCCACTGCATCAGTTTTCCCTCTTTGATAATAACTCACCTTGGATAAGGACTAAGGTGATACCATCTAAGTCACCTTGTTTCATCCTGCTATCTACCTAAGCTTAATTGTCAGAAGGTCCTCAACAAGAGTTGCTTCATCTTTGGGCCAATGTGTTTGTAGGAAAAGGTATTTTCATAACCACAATATTAACTTTTTTTTTATCAAAAACCACAATCACCCAAGGAAGATGTGATAAACCTTCATAGTTAAAACATTATATTGTATCATATCAATCAACCCATTAATGGAATTGTTGGATGGGATGATGACTTGTGTTAAATATAACACCAACCCTCTTTATTTATAACAATAGAAAGAAATTTCTAAAGAATTACAAAGACCATTAAACCCCTTAGGGTCCATTATTACAACACTCCCCCTTAAGTTGGTGCATAGATATCACATATGCCCAACTTGTAGATAATCGGATGAAATATCTTACTACTAAGACCTTTAGTAAATACATCAGCTTGTTGTTCACTACTGGGAACAAAAGACACAGTGATAAGACCCATATCCAGCTTCTCTTTGTTGAAGTGTCAATCGATCTCCACATGCTTGGTTCGATCATGTTGGACAAGGTTGTGAGCAATGCTAATGGTAGATTTGTTCTTTTGCAGTCAATCCTCGCCCCTTCTTTCTGTGTGAAAGTTGTCTACGACAATGGAATATTTTTTACAAAGATGAAGATCAATTAGAGAAGCCTCAGAGATATGGACTCAGAGAGATGAGAGGTCCCAATCACACTATTTTGGCCCAAGATGTTCTTCAAGTCGGGATGCAGAGATGGGAAGTAGGAGAGAGAGAGAGAGAGAGAGAGAGAGAGAGAGAGAGGGTGCAATGACGGTGGAGAAATTAGGTTGCAGTAAGCATGGATTTAATAGTTGAGATGTAAAGATAGGTATCGAATGGTCAGTAAGGTGGGGGTTTAGGAGAGCATGGGAGGTATCATCTTACCCCGCTTGCATAAAGAACCTTTTCCCAACAAAATAAATAAAAGATAATATTAACCCCATAAATCCTTATTGGATCAAATTCTAGCTTAGGTCCCGTTCTCCCATTGGTTTCGGTTTCCAAAGCGGGTCATGCCAGTCCAGACATGATAATGTCACCACATCATGAAATACTAATAATAATTGCATTCAATCAAAGGCTTCACACTCGGCAGATAACTGCATCCTTTGTAAGGCTCAGGAGACAGTTAATCACTCTTTAATGTGTCGATCATAGTCAGCTTCAATATGACATCTTCCTTGAAACTGTTAGATTGATTTGGTCTTTCCCTGTCTCGTTTACATAGGATACTATGCTAAAAATATCCAGACATTAAGCCAGAAAGCATTGTTAGAACCACATCCAATTAGCAATTGGATGGTATGAAATAAATAACAAGATTTTTTTAAGACAACATAGGTCAGAGGAAAACATTTTGAATACCCCTTAGGACTATAAGAAAACTAAGCTCTCTGCTATCCATTAGTTTGGAAAAACCATCTTTCTCTCCTATAGTAAATCTAGGTAGACCTCATCAGAGAGTAGCTGGACCAGGTGCTTTGCATGGAATCTTTATGCCACAAAAAAAAAAAAAAAAAAAAAAAAAAAAAGTTGCATTAGACCTCATCAGAGAGTAGCTAAGTCAGGTGCTCTGCTAGATATCTATATGCCATCTTAAAATATGTAATCGTATCCTAACACCAGCCCCCACGAGTCTCTTATATTTAGTAAGAGATTGCATGATAACCATTCTGTTTCTGGACTAATTTCTATCCATAAATGACTTTTTGTATTTATGGACAAAAAAAGTGCGTTTGATTACATACATTAATGTCTATTATTTGCTAGAATAGAAATAGAAATGCGTTTGTTAAGCGCATATTAATTTTTGTGTATGAGACTTATATAAATTTACAAAATGTAATTCAATAACCAAAATTTTGGCATAAGCGGTGGAGTGGTGGGTGGTGGTGTGGTGGTAGCATTGGTGGTGGCGGTGGCGGTGATGGGTATGGTGGTGTTAGTGGCAGTGGTGGTGTGGAGGTGGTGGTGATGGCAGTGATGGGAGGTGGTGGTTGTGGCGGCGGCGATGGTGGTGCTGGGGGGGGGTGGTGTTGGTGGTGAAGGATGTGGTGGGGTGGTAGTTGAAGTTGCATTGGAGGTGTTTTATTTTTAACACGAAATTATCTCTTTGCCCATCAAATTAGCCATGTTCTCATTAAAGAGAGCAACCCCCTATTTCTCCCTTACTTCGGGATAGAGAAGTTACTAAAAGTTGCTTCTTTTTTTCTATTTCCCAGCAACCATTTGGTCCTAGTTCATTTCTAGGAACAAAAAATTGAACCGGCTTAGCAAACGGAGAAAATTGTTCAAACAAGTAGATTAGTGCCTGCATGATAACCATTCTGTTTCTTTTTTTTTTTTTAAAAGAAAGAAACAAAACGGTTATCATGCAGGCCCTAATCTACTTGTTTGAACAATTTTCCCAACTCAGAATGTTAAACTCAGCATTACCACCTTCTTGTAGAAAATACACAATAAAATGTTAAACACAATAAGTCATTTATCTATTTTCTTCATCCCCACTTAGAAAATCAAAGTATGAATGAAGTTGTATGACTTTGCAAGAACTAACCTGATTGGTGAGATAGTGATCCGGATGATTTACAAGAAAAAAATGCTCCACAAGCTCACTAACTGACTCATCAGGGTCCGGAGGCACATTTCTTACAAGGACCTGCAGAAGATCAAGCTTCATTTTATATCTAAGGAATAGGAAGCACTTATTGAAAAGGTAGTTGGAAGCATTGCAGCTTAGAACATCTCAAGCATCTATGGCCTTACTAATTAAAATTAAATGCAGAAATAAAGTTCCACCTATTTTCTAACTTTAGGTGTCCAAAGTTACAGCAATCTGCATTACTCTTTTAAGGAAATTAAACACCTTAGAGACTACAAATATTCCAGAAAACAGAAAACCACCAAACAAAATAGGTATTGGCACCAAGAAGTGAAGAACACAATGCTGCGAAAATCTTGAACTTCTCAATATAATGGCCTTTTGCAACAGCAGCCACACCAGTGGGAACCCCTGGCGAGGAAAGGAAAAGGGAATAGAAGCACAATGTAATGGTTTAAAATAAAATCTCCTCTTTCTTCCAAAATATACACACATAAAATACATGGCACATATGAGTCACTTGAATTAACTCCTTACAAAGATCCAAAAATTGAATGGTGACGATTTGCAAATGTACAGGGAACAGTGATCAGACGTAAATCCAAGACCAGTAAATCAGTTGGGCCCTCAAAATGGAAATTCTGCACTTTGAGGCAGTGTTGCTGGAATTGTTCCAGGGCTTCAAATGAAAATCCACCTATTCGAATTCCATATGCATCAACACAAGACCACTAGAACAAATAGACATGTTACCATAATGGGGGGCAAAAAGTATTCACATTTTCTAGCTGAACCAAAAGAATAAGATATGCCACAAATAACTGCTTTAAATTGCTTCACACATTATCCACATCCCTTGAACAACTTAAGTGATTTGGTTGAGCCTATGCAGATATGATGAATCACGTAATAAACTGCAATAAGAATAAAACAATGACAAAATTAAACTATCTTAGAATCATACTCATTATGAGAAATAGTGTTAATCTTACTGTAAACTGGTCTGGACGGCATTCCTCTGATGCAAGAAAGTGCAACCGCATTGCTGCAACTGTTGCATACTCCTTTTGTAACACATAGCATGTCCAGAAGGTAAAGACATAAGCCATTACTAAATGAGCCCAAAACCTGGGGAGGAAAGGAATTCTTATGAGATACTGAAGAAGCAAACCAAATAGGTGCAAGGCTGAATGCTCAATAGTAGGTTCGATAGTTTTAGAAAAAAAGCACGACTTTATGTGAAAAACAAACAGAAAATACAATTCCTGCACTTTTGAAGTCTGTATTGGTTTGATTAGAGAAATTTCTTCAAACTTCAAAGAGTTGAACATTTATGATAGTAAATTTCTGCTCTCCCACAATAAATTATTGTGCAAAGGCAAGACAAGAACATGGTTATATATGGATCTCTTTGAATATTATTTCTGTGAAGGGAGACATTAAAATCCTATAGACAAGCTTTAGTCGTATAACCAGCGTGTCTGTTTTCTAGACAAATTAACCCCAGTTGATACCCACCATCTATCTACAACTACTTAACCTGTTCAATTTCTTTGCACAATGTTTGTGGTCGTAAAAAATTTGAAAACAATGTAACTAATAGGATGGTTTGGATGAACCAAACCCTTGCATTTTTTTCAAACCAAAAGGCTAACCTGATGATCTGGAAAATAAATCAAATAAAAAGTCTCTATTTTTTTTTTCCATCCCTAATTTTACGTGTTTCCCTCTGTGGAGCCATCCTATCTCAGAAGTTCAGATTGGATCATCAGGTAAGGAAATCCTAACTTAAATACAGGCCATTATTCAAGAGAACGTCAATAAAAGCCCCCCCTCCTATCTTGAAAAGGAAAGGTTTATTTGAAGGCAGTAAGACACCCCTAAGACTAGGAAGAAAACAGGCAGCAGCTGTTCATAGAGATTCTCAGATTCCCAATAAAACTAAAGAGAACCAGGTTAAGTTGCAGCCAGAAGGAAAAAGAACTTAATTAAGATAAGAGAGCTGAATACAGCCAGAAGAAAAAATAACTAAATTAATATAAGAAAGCTGAATAGATTCAAATGTTTTTATAAAAAAGAAAGATAAACATGAACCATCTGTTGATACCAAGTTTTATTTATTTATTTTTTTTGGGGGATTTAAAAGGCTTCTAATAGTGCATGGTATGGAGAATAATGCTGATGGAATATAAATTAAGCTCATCAATAGAAAAAATGTAATTTGAAGTCATCCTTCTTCTTTTTGTTCCAACAATTCTTATGTGACATGAACTGATGGTGATTAAAATGTGCAAAAAATAGCAACAGGAAATGAAAACACACCTTTGTGATCCTACTGGAATATTTGAAATAGAGAGCTTGTCTACGTCACTGAAAACCACATTAGAATGTTCAAGAGTGCCATTGGTCCAATTAACTGGTACCAGGATTGCCAAAGCAAGGAATGTAATAGGGACAAATATTTTAAGCCTGCAGCGAGAGGGGGGCAGGGGAAGAAGAAATAGCATCATATTCTTAACAATATAAAACAATGAGCAAAGAGGAGAAATTTTCAAACAGTAAGCAACAATATCTTTTAGTACTGTAACTAAATTGACAAAGAATGCTCAAACTTATTCGATTAAGAAGTGACCATCCTCTTCCCAAATCCCATACTTGTAATATTATCGGACTCCTAGTTTGCAACTAAATATATTCTTAACCCCCTAAGAAAAGCAAATTCAAGATTGCTAAAACTGTAGACCTTCAAAGAAGCAATTCTCTTGCATAAGAAAACTTGAAACAGAAATAAAATGCCACCAATGGAAATTTCAACACGGGGTTTGCATAAAGATCAAGAGATGAAAAACAAAAACGGTATGCTACCAGAGGTAACCAATTTCATCAAAGACAGTCATCCAGGCACATCTAAGCTCTGCTTCACCAAAGATAGGAGTAGTCCAGGTCATATTGAACCCACAGTCACTTTATTATTCATATCTATTAGGTTATTCAAATTGTCTCGTAATTCAAGTAGATACATATAAGTACTACTCTCATATTATATTCTTTACTATATTTTTAAATCAATATAAATCATTGAAAAGAAAAGAACAAGTGAAGCTGTTTTAGATCTTCTGATCCAAAACACTATATTATTCAAGAACTCTGTATTTGGTCCAATATCAAGATTGTTTTGAACTTTTGATATAGGCCTTGGGATACTTTTGTAACGGGTCTAAATTATAAGCCCTGCTTCACCAAAGATAGGAGTAGTCCAGGTCATAATGAACCCACAGTCACTTTATTATTTATATCTATAAGGTTATTCAAATTGTCTTGTAATTCAAGTAGATACATATAAGTATTACTCTCATATTATATTCTTTACTATATTTTTAAATCAATTGAAATCACTGAAAAGAAAAGAACAAGTGAAGCTGTTTTAGATCTTCTGATCCAAAACACTATATTATTCAAGAACTCTGTATTTGGTCCAATATCAGGATTGTTTTGAACTTTCAATATAGGCCTTTTGTAACGGTCTAAATTATAAGCCCATAAGGCAGGGGCGAAATCAGCATACGAGACCAGTATCTTAAGTTAAAAGTTCGAGTTAGAATAGAATATTTACTAGTTAAAATAGAGCCCAGATTTTATTTTATTTTCTTGTTCATGCTATGAGAGTGATAGGAGTTTAATTTTTTATTCCAATTAGGGTATTGAACTAAGAATGATATGAGTATAGGATATTCAATTTTTTTTTAACAGTAGTTTTTGAGCTGTTGAGCTATGCATATGGGACTGTTTTTATATTGGACTGGTTATCTAGCTGACAGTTCTCTTTCCTTTTCTTCTTCTTCTAGCCTTTTTTTTTTTGGTAAAGCTTCTTCTTCTAGCTGATCGTTACCTAACCAGGTGTTCTCTTTCCTTTATTTCTTCAACTTATTCTCGTCCTAGTTCTGATATTTACGGGTTTCTTCTAATTTTTTCGCTTATTTATTCATCAAATTCTTGTTCTGCTTCTATACATGCTAAACCAAATTCTATCTTTCAAATCATTTAACATTATTAATGAACTGTTTATAAACTCTTATCAACCAATTCTGCTGAGATTCCTGAGTTCTTTGAATTTAGATTTAAATACAAAAGCAGCCAACAAATCATATATAAATCCTTGTCTGATTTTCAAGAATTTTATAAATTGATAGACCCGATAAAACTGCATATGCGACCAGACTTTCAGGCTAATCAAGCAGTTGGTCTGAGAGTTATCTATATTCTCCAGATTACTATCAAATCTCTCTTTGCTTTGATCTTAACGATTTATACATTTTTTTGCTTCTAGGTTTTCTTTCTAGAATCCTGAACTACATCGCCAAACAAACATGGTTCATTTAGGAGCACCTATGGATAATTTGTACACTATTACATTCAATGATGCCTCGTGGATGATCCTAAGTTCACAAAATATTGAGCCACATAGATCCACAAAAGATTACGCCTTTCCTTTCTTATACTGCAGATAGGTGGTTTGAAGCAACGATTCAAAGATCCATATCATGGTATGGGTCATCCCACCAACACTGATCCAGATCGTGTCAGACCAGACCATTTGAACAAAGTATCATTCGATCCCATGGAAAAAATCCCAACACTGCTACTGGATCTGCCGTTGCACTATACATAATAGATTGGATTGGTTTCATCTGATATGGATCTGATATGGATAAGGATATAGGTCAAACTATTTGATTGATCTTAAATCACAATGGTTTGAGGCCAATATAAACAAAATCCGTATTATGGAATTGAGCCCATAATTAAGTGAGCTTACCAGATCCGTCTATATGAGTCTGTCCATTTGGCTTAGTTGGATTCAATTAATAAAACATTGGTGAACTCACTAAGACTAGGTTCAACCCATCTAGTGGAGCTCAATGGCTTTGGCTTAGTTGTATTCCTACTATTTTTAATATTTTGTGCTTACATTCCAATTGTTTCTTAAAAAATGATGTGTCAGAAAAAAAAGGAAGAGAAATATGACACAAATTAGAAGACTTACCAAAAATGACTAAGGAAGACGTGGTGAGAAAACAATATGAATGGCTTTGGATTGGACTACAAACATGGCTTTTCAACAGTCGAATGATGAAACAGGATATGCGTGGCCAACCCCATTTAGTTGGGAAAAGGCTTGGTTGAGTTCAGTTAAGCATCAGTAGGTCATATACACTTGTCTCACTGAGTAGCACATGTAATAGAATAATAGTTTATCATAGACCCCTGATTCAGGTACCATTTTGTTTCACACTAAGAAAAAGTTATTTCGTCTCTCCATGTTATCCAATTTGTTAATAACTTTTTCTCACTCGTGAAAAAAAGTCTTTCTACCTAACCTTTTTACCCTGTAATAATGAAGTCCTTGGTTTTGCATCACTGAGTTAGTGACTATAAGACTTGAACCCAGCAGAGGTATCACATAATTGTTAATGCTATTTGGAAATAAACTTGCAAAAGCAGGACTTGCACCAGAAGACAGCCCTTTAGAAATAAACCTAATGTTTGCTACAAACATAGACTCCCATTCAAATGTCTATTTTTTTGTTCCTAAGAAGAATAAAAACTTCTATCGCTTCATTTCCTACCTAATTTATTTGTTGGATTTCGTCTTTTTCACCCTCAATTATTTCACTGGTTTACTCATCATCTAATCACAGTACAAGCGAGACGAGTCAAAACAATAGGTTTGAACAATGGTACAAAAATTGGCACAAAGAAAATATGAAAAATTGATATCTATTGGAGCGTACCCAAGTAAGTAAATCCTCAAGTAAACAGCAGAGTCAAGCCCAGCATGTTGAATAAGCTCAAGTTCTGGCATTTGCAATGCTTCTGGCATCCAATTTAAAACCTCAGATACGACCTAAAGTCCAAATTGACAAACTTGCGTAGTGCACCTGACTGTGATGGACTGCTCCTCAAACGTCTGAGATACCATTTGGGAAAGTACACCCTATCATTGAAAGGTTGGAGTCGTAATACAGCAAATGCCAAGAGGAAAACAAATGCACTGAGAATATTGATAGCTGCTGCAACTCCTAAATCTTTAAGTGTAGCCATCTAAAATATCAAAGAAATAAGAAACGTATTTTCCTGGAAACAAGCAAGATATTGAATTAGATAATACTCACATAAAGCAAACTATGAGAACAGAAATGAAACAGAATACTAAAGCAGATGCAGATTATGAAATCCAAAAGCAATATCTTGGTCTAGCAACCAGAAAAGGCCAAACAATCCAAAAGAGAAAGCAGAACAGAAAAAATAGGAAAGGAAAAAAAAAATTTAACTACAGTTTGACTGGCATTTATGAAGAAATTGAAGCATTTTAACATAAAAGCAATGAAGGAAAAACAAGGGACTTTCATGATGAAGCTTACAATAAATGGAGATGTGTTGAGTAACTTGAGACGTGAACAATGCGTTGTTATATATATGTTTATAGATTCACTAGAAAGCAAAAGGCGTTTGTTAAGGGAATTAATTGGGGGGAATACGGACTTCATTTAACTGGGTAGTTTAGTAAAGTAAACTTCTAAATTTCCAAAAAGCATTGTGTCCTAAGAGCTCAAATACATATATGTGGCATCAAATACAGGGTTATCAAACAGAGAATTTAATAGGGTTTCTTCTCTTTTTCCTGTTATGCGAATTTGAAAAGATCCACAATTTCTATGTTCATGCAACTTTACATTAGGCCAATCCAGGGTGCTGATGGCACCTACTGTGGCAGATGCATCGCAGAACAACTCAAAGCATCCACACACACACACCAACACAACACCCTGTACCATCACTTTAATCATCTTCCAAGTATAGGCGCATGCATGAATTTGCTAAACAATCCAACACGAGCAGAATTCCCAAGAGGTCCAGAGAATACGTTTCTCAGTATTACTCAACCGAGAGTTTGTTAAATTAGAACCAGTTAACATCATGAGCGTCAAATGAACATTAAGTTTGGTCATTTTACTTGAAAAATATCACTTTCATGGATTCGTGACTCGTGAGAAAACCATTTAAATTCCATAATTAAAAGAAGATACACACAAGTAGATGAAACTAAATCTAGAAAGAAATTTCATAAGATAGAAATTCAAACGGTTCATACTTTTTACCTGAAACAGAGACGGCTATCGGCGATGGAATACGACTGAAACTACCGATGGACCAATTTACGAGGCAGAGAGTAGCGGATCCGAAGAAGAAAATTGAAGTAGAAGAGTTGGGTTTCCTTCAAGCTCAATCAAAGTAAGAATATCACAGGTAAAGCGAGATTCTACCCCAAAATGTTGCTTTATCATTATTCCAATTCCTTTTCAGAGGAGAAAGTACAATGAAAAGCATCACTGATTAGGATTGAAGATGATTGATGAATGAAATGGATGAGATTGTATATTAGATATAGAGTAACAGAGATATAAATAGATGGAAGTGATACAAGAAAATACCTAGTTCACTCCTCTGCCTCCTCTAGTCTCAGTTCTTCTTCGTCTCTGGATATAGTAGTTGAAGCGACGTTTCCGTAGATTAATGGCTTCCGCTTCGGCATTTTAGTCTTAAAAAAATAAATGTATTAAATCGAAAGTTTTTAACAGCGAAGACTGATTGAGACTGTCGGCAAGAGTTGAGTCAGTTGACATGTAACGTGGCTAACGGCTATTTTTTTCCTTTTTTTTTTGTCGTTTTAAAGGGTTTTGTTAATCAGATTAATTAGCATATAAGAGATGTGTTTATGTGAATGGTTAAGCTTAATCTTCTGTTGTCGGCAATAATTCATGTGTGACGTGGAATTCCCAAAGAGGTAACGGGTAACGGCTACTTTTTTTGTTTTTATTTTTAGGGTTCGTTACTTCAGTTAATAAATATACTTTACGGAAGAGACGCGCTTACGTGAGATGCACAACATAGGAAAGCATAAACAACCGATCTACGAGGCTTCCAGCTCTACTGTCAAAAGCGATACGTTACATTTGACTAGGGGTTTCAATATCTAATCGAACCGGTAAAATCGCCTCGGACCATGCCCAATGACGTGGACGAAATCAAACTGAAGACTTATTGGGCTGGTTTTGGTTTGGCATGTTGTAATCCCTTAACATACCAAATTGCATCGAAACCAATTGGACCCAAAACTAAACCGAAACAGAATCAAACCAATAAGCAACAAAAAACAGCCCAAAATTCAAAACCAAACCGGTCAAAAAACCAAAACCAACTAGATTATAAATCGAAGTAAAACCAAAATCAAACCGCATCAAAACCAAAATTTTCTTATTGGTTTGGTTTCGATTTCACCATTACCATATCAGAACCGATTCAACCTGAATCAAAACTGAACCGAATCAACCCATTGGCACCCCTACATTTGGGTGTATGAATCATTACATAAATTATCATTGAGGATTGGTAATATGGTTCAAGGTTTCGATATAGTTGGCCGATGTGCATCGTTATAACTAGTATCCAATATCAATACCATGGTGATGGTATCAAGGTCGGGTAAAATGATCTAAAAAATAAAAAAGGGAAAAAGAACCATGTCAAGTTAGTTTTTCCTATACCGATGTTTTGGGTATTTTCATATCCAATTATGTTTGAGAGTGGAATTGGGTCCTGTTGCCCAAAAAATTAAAATATCTGTATTTGGATGGATAAAAATGTTCCAACCCGATCTGATACAATCAATATGTTTCGATATGTCGATTGATGCCAATACTAGTGATACCGGTACATTAGACCATGATAGGTAAATTTGTAAAGGGATACAAAGTCTGACTAGTAATTATAAGGCACATGGGGTCAACCGGTCCATACTTGTTCATCGTGCTACCATGGAAGCTTGAAAAAAAAAAAACAGAAGAGATTTCATTTCTTTCATTTTTTTTTTTACAAGGTGGGGATACTGTATTGATTTTTTTTTTTTGGGGGTGTGGGGGGTGGCATAAAAAAAAACATTTAGTGTATTGGATGTGGAATTTAGAACTTTTTTTTTCTTGGTAAGATACTATTCTATAATGAAGATGAAAAAAATATATATGTAGTAAAATTTGTTTTCTCTCAACCCATGGTGACCCTCCAAGTTATGAAGATTGGATGAGACTTTGGTTATAATGTTAAGAATATTTCAAACTTCATTCACTAAAGGGTAGAAGGATAATGACGTCTCATTGGTTATAGTTTCTTTACCTACAAAAAGAAATGATTTTGTTCGCCCACCAAGAAGAAAAATTTTCACCTAAGATGAAGGAACCGTTTTTTCTTTGCTTTGTACATTTTTTCATAACCAAGTATGCTTGTTGAAAAATCTTCTCTATATATAACACCAACCATCTCCAAGCAATGTGATTCAGGTTTAGTTCTGGTCCACCCATTGTGACATCTTCAATGATAACAAACTTTTGGGGTGCCCTTCAAGTTTGGCACATATCTTGGGAGCCAATTCTCCTCCACCCGCAGTGAAGGCCTTCCTCGCGGGTCTCATTCATCACGGGTCTCATGGCATTGGATAGGCATGGAGGGTTAAAAGTATTTTCAGTCATTCATCTTATAGGGGAATAATGATGACAATTAGATGTGTAATTTTCCTTCACCATGAGTGGAGGAAACTTTCTCCTATCTTCTTTACTAAAGAAGCAAACTACGAGAAGCAGCCTAAGCCAAATTAAGTATAAATTCCATCTAAATCACTGGTTAACTGGATCAAGATTGCATCATCTAAGAGTGCATATTTTACAACTTTCATCTTACTCAGATTCCACCTAAATCACAGGTACTGGATCAGAATTGCATAATCTAAGAGTGTATATTGCGTACAACTTCCATCTAAATTGCCCATCAGCTAAAAAACATCTTAATTATGGAAGTTAAATTTTATTTCACTTTTCATTCAAAATATAATTAAAATTTAGTCACCCTATTTTGGCATGTTGTTGAGATAGTTATGTAATTATCTTGAGAAATGATTTTAAAATTTTCATTTTTTACTAACCTGAAATTTTATATAAATAAGAGAGAAAAAAATATATACTTTTTTATTGAAGAAATGCCATAAACTTGACTCATAGCCTATATATCACATTACTATATATACTTGCTATTTTTAGATTAATAGGGCATCGTAACATTTACTTCACTTCTAACCTAATGGAGTCTAAATGTATTTACCCATCCGTGGGTTGCTCAGACGGTTAGGGCGAATTGGGGATTGTGTGGATAGACGTACGGTCTCAGGTTCGATTCTCCATCTATGAATTTACGATTTAAGTGGAGACTGTAACGGTGAGTTGCTGTGCTAATCTCCCCAGGGGTGAGGGATCAGAGGTGTAATCTAAGAATTTAAAATAAAGAGAGAGAGAGAGAGAGAGAGAGAGAGAGAGAGAGAGGTGGAAGCTTGTTTTTATAGGAGAATTAGAAAAGAAGTCCGAGAAAGTTTGAGTAATTATAAGGCAAGTATGAGAAATTATACTAATTTTCCTAAAGAAAATAAAAAAGTAGCAAATAGTTTGACATCTCTGTACTTTAAGACAAATTGAAATGAATGAAATCTATTTATTCATTCTTAATTAATCCTGATTTTATGTATACTTAGTTTGATAGAGTGTGATAGATTACGACAGAGTTTGATCTTTTTGTCCAATTACAAATGATTCTCGTCCATTTCTGGAATGCTTCAAATCAAAATTAAGAAGTAATTAGTAGAGACCATATTTGTACCCGATTGAGATTTTTTAAACTTTTCTTTACCACAACTTAAAAGCAAGTATATTTCATTTTTTTTAAAACCCATTACAATCTATTTAACTAAATCATATTCCATATATAAGACAAGGGAGAGGGTTGGAGACCATTATTGTCCCATGGGGTCCCAATAACTAAAAAACACAATCTATGTTTTGTTTTTCGTTGCAGTTAGAAAAGAAAAAAATGATAAAAAATATATTTGAAAAAATAAAATGTGTCAATAAAGGGCCTCCGGCTGCGAGTTTGAATTAGAAAACAAACTCTCCATGAAATGATGTGTATATATTTGCACTCTCTAGACCCCATAGTGGTAAAACCCTTATGCTTATTTTTTGGGGGGATAAATCCTCCTGCATTGGTATACCAATTTTTTTGGTAAATAATGTTCTTTGACTTTGTAACATAGATGATAAACATGGTTACAAAAATGCAAAACTTTCAATCATAATATAATAGAAAGGTCAGAATTATGATGAATAATTTAACGTAACATACAGAAGCATTTTTTAAAAATTTTCTAGTTTTTGAAACTCAATATAGATATTATTTTTTGCAAAATTAAATTAGGTACCTACATTTTTTATATAAAGATTATTGCTTGTGCTAAACAATTGTAAACTCTCTTTACATTATCATTGAAAATAGCCCATTGAATTTGAATGAAGGAGTGCTATTGGAAGAAGGAGAGATTGAAGAAGGTAATGTAGGAATGATGGTGGGGGACCACTCTGGTTCGGCCAAAGGGAAGAACGCGCTTCTCCATATGAAGAATATTCCACATTTTATGGATGATTTTATTATGTATCCTGCTATAAGCATTTATGCAAGGAAGGAAGATGATTGGGAGATGGTATATTCTTCTCCACTTTTTGAAGAATCTAAGCATCGATTAGTTCCTTATGAGGAGTCAAGTAAAAGAGATAAGAAGGAAGTCATGGTTAGGGTTGCTGAGGTGGACAATGGTTTGACTACTCAAACCCTTCACTGTACATTGGACCCCGGACCTGATAATTCATCTATCACTTCTTTTGAGGAACTTTTAGGGCCTGCGGATATAATCTCATTCCTTATGGAGCCAGTTTGAAAATTAATGAGGGAAAATCATTCCTTCATATCTCACAATGGAATAAGCAAGAGTAAGAAAAAGAAGAGCCTCATTGTGATGGCACTCAAGTCTCTTTGGTTAGGTTGAACCATAGTGAAGAGGTGGCCCATCAAGATGATAATATAATGGGTACACATTTGGATTCTTCAGAGGAAGCGATAGAATTCAATGATGACGATGATCATGCAGTCTTTAGAAACTTGAACCATCCAATAGTGAGAAGTTTTCTGCGGAAGAGCCATCTCATGAAAAGTGTCACGTACTTTATTCGTTCCCACGATTGAGCTTCTTAACTCTTTCATAGCATCTTTTCCCAATTGTTATAGTTTTTCTTTTCTATGCTTCATGAAATGGACTGCAGGGTCTATCCTGCTTGATTTAGGGAACTATCTTCCTTTCTTTTGGTCTGCCTAAAGAAGGTTGTAGCGGTTGCCTTACTTTGTATTTTTTATTTCTTTAATACATACAAATTACCTATAAAAAAAAAAAAAAAAAAAAAAAAAGTTGGCCAAAAATATGTTGGGAGTAAAACACATAAAATCATCTTCTTCTTTTCCTTTTCTTTTTTTTGCTATATAAGTAGATCTCAATGAGTTGTCATTTTTTAAAATTTGTAGATAAATAATCCTAGAGGAGAGTTGAATTCATAATTTTTTTAATTATTAAGTGTTAGCCAAAGCCTTTGCAAAGTTCACTATAAAAAAATTAATAATCTATAAATGCACGTGGCCACAGTATTGGGGACCCCATGGGACAATAATGGCACGGTGCCAATACTGTTGAACGTAATCCATAACAAGTGTCGACAAACTCATCCACTGTTATGGATAATATTAGCATTTTCATGGACCCATACGCCCATGCAACGCAGAGACACAGAGTCCTCTTTGCTTACCCGTTGATGCTGTTGGCTGTACCATGTTTGACCTAAACAATTGGACCCAAGTACACCCATTCAGCAGTTGTCATCAAACTAGCGGAAAGTCTTATATTGTGTTTGGTATGCATTTGTGAAATAGATTCTTGATCTGTCACGCATTCTGAACCTTGATTTTTGTATGTTTTGTCGTTTCAGAATGTGTTCCAAACCTAAAATATATTCCGAAAGTGCATATCAAACATAGGATCCGGTGCTGACCCAGTGCATGGGTACAAGGGCATAAGCGTGCCCAGACTAATTACCAAAATAACAAAGGCCATGGAAGCAGTTTTATAAACAAGTTACAGAAAGTATGTAGTCATTTTAAGTTGATCTGGTTCTGGTTCCTATTCTGATTCGACCAGATTCAGCAACTTGATTCCTCAAACAATGGCTTTACACCGATATGTAGCGTTTATGGTGATCTGGTTCATTGGCCCCAAATCCTAACTCCTCACTTGAGAAGCAATATTAAGTTTCAAATGAAACGAAGAAATAATAATAAATATTTTTGTGCATATACAAATCCATCAACCAATCAAACACCACAGAATTGTAACGATCATCCTGCTCACAAACCAGAATGCATCAGAATAGCTGGGGTTGCTGGAACAAAGTTCAATATTTTTCAGCTACCGACGAAGCAGTCTTAAGTTCTGGCATTCGAACTGATTGCAACTATATAACCAGCAGCTGAGATCAACACGCCATGCATGTTCTATCATTTCACAGAACTAATTCAAATCTCTTTTTTGCCAACCCCAACCCCCTCCCCCTTTTTTTCCTTTCGCACTAAGGAAATGGCATTTCCTAATTCAACTCTATAAATAAGGCTTCTTGCTTGCTGGTTAGACCCAGTTCTCCCAGAGATAACCCACTCTCACCATCACTGAAAGCCCGCCGAGGATATGGCCTCACCTGTCCAGCATTAAAAATAAATAGTGTCAGCCATCTTCCATCATTGAACTAGTGCTGCAATTATCAGGCAACTCTTGCATTCTCATAACATTTCAATTAGAAGAAAAGCAATGCCATGAACTGGTTCAGGGATCATCATGAATTCTAGCTGTTCAACCTCGGACACATACTAATGATGCAAATGCAATTCAAATTCAGCATCCAATAGTGAACCTGTTGCCTGCCATGTTAAAAGAACCAGCACACAATTTCTTCTCTTGAAAAGAAACAAGAATTTCATTCTCATCAATTACCTACGCTGTTCTCATAAATCAGAAGTGTCCAGAAATTTTGCTTCTATTTTAATGCTTCCCTGATAGAAAATGATCAGGCTACTTGGGCATACAATTACATCAGCAAGACAAAAGATCTTCAAACGGGCAGCTCACAAGCAACAAGGCCTTGACCATAATTTTGAAAACTACACTGGAGTGCCAAACCAGGTTAGACTGGAACCGCCTTCTCAATTCTATTTGAAAAGTAAACAGATTATGACTAAAACCAGACGGTTTTCTGAAAACCACAATCAAATAATTTTCTTTTCTTTCACTGTTTCCGTTGATATATTCCAAACTTTAATCAGTACCCAGTCTGATGGTCAAAATGATTGAAACAGATCCAGGTCTCTTTTTGGTGCCATCCCTGCTTCGTTTTTAAAAAACTATCATCTTGTCCACCACTAAGTCACTAACCAATGGCTTAGAGAATGTGATCTGTGGGACAAGATTCTGGCGCTTAATGTCAAAGTACTGTCTCAGGCTATCATTTTCAAAGCAACTCCACAGGAAAATAGTAGTAGTCCTATGGTCCTCCAAGTATTACGGATAGCAAATGAAGACGCATGAAAGAGACAGTACCGTGCATCAACACATCCACAAAAGCCTTGATAAGTAGAAGAATATTAGGGAGAAATTACTGCTGCTCCTGAGTCTCTTCATTTTTCCTTCCCCTCTTATGTCAGATGTTCAATGTGGGGGGAAAAAAAACCATCAATGAAAATTTTCATAATTGTTAGGATATCATCAATTTTCTGCTATTCATTTGTACTTCCCTCCTGCACCAGTACCCCAGAGTACAGTGGAGGCATAGAAGGATATATTAGCATGTTTATTCAATTTGGTTGCAGCCCGCTAACCACAGACGTAAAACTATTAGAATTTTAAGTAAAGTGCATAGAAAGTTACCAATTTGTAGGTACCAGGTTTAACACCCCTTCCCACATCGATGAAGTCAAAGAGTGACTGTGATGCAAAACAAAGCAGATGTTAGATTGAGCCAAGATCAAAGAATCAAGAATAAATTCTACATGAATGCAAAGGACGATATCTATCAATTCTACCTGGAGCTTGTCTGACTTTAGAAAGCGACGGCCACGGCGGCTACCATCTGGCATCCGAACAAGAAGAGTTACAGCATTTTCATCATCTGAAGCAGGTTCCTGAGGAAGAGAAGCTTCTTTTGCTGCTAGCTGTCTCTCAAACTCCTGCCATCAGTGAGGAACCTCATCAAACATCAAGCATGAAGCCACAAGAATAGAATGCCATGATGCAGTATATAGGTACTAGCAGCAGTACCAGGAAGAAGAGCTTCTATAGCAAGTTAGAGCCTGCGTCCAGAGATTCCAAGAATTTCCAGCAGGCTGTGGCTTTGAATTTTCCAGATTTCTCAGTTTTACTAGTCTCTCTCTAGGAAACTGACGACTAGTCCTATCGTGAGGTCCTGTTTGGGTATCTTTCTCTATTTTGATTAAATTCTAGTCCTAAGTCTGCTTTCTCTATTTGCTCAAAGTCCTAGTCAGTGAAGAACTCCAAAGTAGCTGTCGATGGGGAGGTTGTGGAGTCCGTTTGTATTCCTCCCTCCCCTCTTTTCTGGTCGAGATTGGCTTAGGCCTTTCCTATGCTCATTCTGAGACAGCTTTACCTATTTCTATAAATAAGGATATAGAGCTACAGCCCTACCAACCAATTTTTGAATGAATAAGTTGCTATACTGTTCTGGTTCTGTGGATTTAGGCCAAGCTCTTGTGGATTTAGGGGTGTTTGCTCAGGGCCTGTTTGATAACGTTTCAAGAAACGCGTTTCTGCCGTTTCTGTTCCCAGAAACAGTAGAAACGGAGTAAAAAGCGTTTGATAAAACTGTTTCGTTTCACTTATTTTCAGAAATAGAAATAGAAATTTTTACTTATTTATGGTTCAAGAAACGACCCAGGCGAAACAAGTTCTGGAAACGACTTGTGGCCATTTTTTCATTAGTTACTATCGACTTCTAAAAACATGACTTATCAAACACCTTCAATTCCGTTTCTGTTTCTAGAAACGAAAATTTATGTTTCTGCCGTTTCTTGAAACAGAAACGGCAGAAACGTTATCAAACGGGCCCTCAGTGTATTCTGAATGGGACTTCTGTGGATTCGGAAGTGTGGAACTGGTGGGTTCCAACCCTGCAAATCAGGAGGATTACTGGACTAATATCTTTCTCTTATCTCTTCTCCATTTTCCCATTGATTTACATGTCAGAATTCTCATATACCTCAAACCATGCAGCTATATTTCTCTAGTTCTAGAAATTTCTGGTTTGAATTGATTGAGTTCCGGATCCTGAATAAAGTGCTATTTATACATAACTGCTGCTGCTGCTATCAAACAACTTGTTAAGTTCAGATTCAGTTCCTGTTTTCGATCTCTAATTTCTAAATCGATTTCAAGTTTCATAATTCAATTATACTTCTTCAAATTCTGGATTTTGAATCTGATCAATGTTTATGGTTTTAATTACTCGCCTGATTAACCGATTATTACATAACTAGAATTCTGTTTGGAACCCTTAAGCCTGCCAACGACTTTCTGTCCTCTCTCTCTTTCTAGAATCCCAGTTCTAATAGAATCTTCAATATGTTGGAATCCAACCGTCGGATTTTCATCAGACTTCGCAGAATCATCTCCCTGCTATATTGACTATTTCACAAGAATTTCATGCCTTTCTGGGTTGTCTTGATTAACTATTAAGCTTCCTCTTGAATCTAATTTATTGTTCCTATCCCTGCGGTGCTGGAAATCTTCTAGGATTTCTAGTCCTAGTCCCTTGGGTGATTAGTAACCCCATTACTTTCCTTTACCATTGAAGGAAAGACACAAACAGTTTCACTAGTATCTATACGTTGGCAATCAAAATTTAGTTCGTCTTAATGCTTAGATGATGAAAAAAACCACTGAAGCAGGATTATTATAGTGGAAATAAGATTGGTTTTATACATGTTAGGCTTTTGGTCCAATGGATTTTGGACCAAATTTCCTCCATCCATGGTGAAGAGAATATTTTCAGCCATGGGATTCGACCCTCTGATTCAACCAAGGAAGGGTATTTCAGACCTTCGTCAAAAGGGGTCTGATGCAGATACGGCTGCCCTTTCTTGGTTGGACCAGCATGACCGGCTTTGGAAGCCAAGAGCCAAGAAGAACCGGTCCAGCCCAGGGTTTTGGTCCAACAATGGTTGGAAATAAAATTAGTAGTTTACCCAGTATTTTATTTCATGCTTTTAGTTTCCAAACTTGAACGTAGGAGTAGGATTTATTTCCTTGCTTTAGTTTCCTTTTATAGTTGTTTCCTAGTTTAGGCTAGTTTCTATTCCAGTTAAGTTTCTAATTTCATGTTCCTATTTTTCTATATATTGGTTGTAATCGACTGAAGATTTAGAGAGCAATTTGATTATTGAATGAATGTGTGAGTGTGATCTCCTTTTCCCCATCTCTACTGATTTCCTCCTTCCTAAGGGTTTTCCATCAACTTAGTATCGAGCGAAGGATCCTCTCCTTCGTTCTCCCTCCTTGTTCCATTCCTTTCCTTCCCATCAACCGCTCTTTCCTTCCCATCTTCTCCTATTCTCTCTTCCGGTTTCGGAGCAGAGAACAATCATTTAATAAAAAAAAACTCGCGAGATAGAGAAGCGAACCACAACTCCATCGACTTTTCTTTTCCGGTCTCACCGAAAAAAAAAAAAAAAAAAAAAAAAGAGAGAGAGAAAAGAACGAAGGAAGCGAAGGCGAGCGGAGAAGCAGAGAGGCGATAGCAGCCGCGCCTCTCTCGTTTTTTCCCTTCCGACAACAGCCGCTCCTCTCTCATTTTTTCCCTTCCGACAGCAGCGCCTCCTCTCGTGTCACGAAAGAAAGAAGAAGAAAAAGAAGAGAGAGAGTCGACGAAAAGAAGAAGCAAGAAGAAGAGAAGAAGAAGAAGAGAAGAAGAAGGCATACCGGTTTCCAAGCCCCACCGTCAAGTCGTAAGGCCCTTTCCTTCTCGATCACACCACGATCTCCCACCTCGCTGGTCCGAGATCGACGAGAAAAACCCAATTCTTCCTTTTAAACTCTTTCTTTAAATTAGTTTCTCCATTCTTCCTAAATACCCTCCCTTTCTCCTTTATTCCCTTTTGTCCCATATCTTTTATTTCCAAATCAAACCCTATCCTTTTGTGGTTTAGTTCGAACTTCAAAAAAAAAAAAAATTCCCATTCTATCCCGCCTTTAAGCATTCAGTTATTTACTATTCTACCATTATTCTTTGAGTGCTATTTTGTTACTCATCACCATGGTAGCCAATAGTGAAGTTGTTCAACACTGAATTCTTATAAAGGAGAAACCGATACAAAATTTGATGCTCTCACTAACATGGTCACGTCCTAAAAACAATGGTGGAATCTATGCAAGTTTCTATTGATCGTTTGGTGGCAGAGATAAAGGAAAGAGTCCCATTCGATCGGGATTCTTCCAACACCACCCCAGGATCGCCAGAATACCACCACCACCACCACATCATACACCACCACCACCACCTCCACCACCATATGGGACTGGTAGACATGATGATGGAGCGAAAGAAGCAAAAGCGGATGTCCCGATTTTATGGAGACAATAATCCGAATTGTACCTTGATTGGATTCACGTTTAGATACATTCTTCGATGGTACGGGTTGGTCGAGGCTCGAAAGATCCTATTTGCAAAGGCCAAACTGAAAAGCACGGCTCGAGTCGTGGATCAAGCAACAACAACAGAACCGAACCGAGGCATCGGGTTGGTCACTACTTGCTGAAATGTATGAAGTCATGAATCGCGATTCTTGCCTTACGATTACAAGCAACGCATGCATCTCGGTTTGCAGTTGAAACAAGAGAATTTGACCGTTGAAGAGTATGTTGCTAGATTTTATTATTTGGCCACTGTCGACTTTGAGTGGGATGAAGAAGTCTTAGTGGC
The DNA here is from genome assembly GCA_022985045.1 of Macadamia tetraphylla. NCBI lineage: Eukaryota > Viridiplantae > Streptophyta > Magnoliopsida > Proteales > Proteaceae > Macadamia > Macadamia tetraphylla. The sequence goes on from CM040967.1 coordinate 37,903,033, forward strand.
CCAATTTGCAATGGTTTGCACCCTCAACTTAATGCTGCCCTTGCATCTAGTCGACTACCTACAATGGAAGCGCGTACAAGTGGCATATCAGTTAAGGAAAGTCTAAAGCCCATACAACCGGAGAAATTTTGCGAATACTTTTTCTCGAGGTACTAGTTCCGCAGCAACGATCTCCTACCCAAGAGAGGTCATCTAGCAAGCCACGGCAAGTGCTACATCTATGGCTTCTTCACGACCTAGTCGGCCGTATTCTCCACCTCGACATGTTTCGAAATGTCATCTTCACGGCCTACTCGCCCATATTCACCCCTCGGCGTGGTTGGATAAACCTTCGATTCTTCAAAATTCACGTTGGTGCTACTCATGCCATGGATTTGGACATATCGATGCCCAATGTCCCACCGTTTGGTTGCTTTTATTGATAAGGATTCTCCTATACCATATATTCCGAAGAGCAACTTGGTTACGACACGATCGATTTAAGAGAAGAGCGTGCAAGGTGAAGTCAATGACACTCTCTGGCGATGACCAACATCCTTTTATGTCATTCGTCATGTGTTGACCACTCAAAAGGCCACTTGAAAATGAAGATTGGCGCCCATGTAGTATTTTTCGACTCGTGTGAAGTGCAATGATCGATTGCTAACCTTAGTCATTGATGGAGCGATTGCACTAATGTTGTCTCCGAAGACGCTGTCGTAAGTCGGGATTGAATCTGAACCACATCCTAATCCTTACAAGGTTGCTTGGGTGAACAACACTAATCTCAAAATCCAGATAAGTGCTTGGTCACATATTCTATTGGTGGATTTAAGGATACAGGTCCAATGTGATGTCCTTCCTCGAAGGTGTGCCATATCCTTCTTGGTCGACCTTGGTTGTTTGATAAGAAAGTACGCATTGTGGCTATGCCAATACCTATGCCTTCAAGCATGCCAACAAGACTATGAAGTTTCATCCGCCAAAGATCTCCCGAAATTAAGCTCAAGAAGATGGTGGGATCATTCCTCATTCACGTATTCCTTGACGGTCTCCTCGGTCCTTTCCCTAACTCGTGAGTCAAGTTCTTTTCGAGGAGGAGAGTTGATGCAGAATCGGCTGCTTTCTTGGTTGGACCAGCATGACCGGCTTTGGAAGCCAAGAGCCAAGAAGAACCGGTCCAGCCCAGGGTTTTGGTCCAACAATGGTTGGAAATAAAATTAGTAGTTTACCCAGTATTTTATTTCATGCTTTTAGTTTCCAAACTTGAACGTAGGAGTAGGATTTATTTCCTTGCTTTGGTTTCCTTTTATAGTTGTTTCCTAGTTTAGGCTAGTTTCTATTCCAGTTAAGTTTCTAATTTCATGTTCCTATTTTTCTATATATTGGTTGTAATCGACTGAAGATTTAGAGAGCAATTTGATTATTGAATGAATGTGTGAGTGTGATCTCCTTTTCCCCATCTCTACTCTGATTTCCCCTCCCTTCCCTAAGGGTTCTCCATCAGGGTCGGAGAAAATGATGAAACTCCCTGTTCCAAGATTCCAATCATAGTGTCAAATAACTGTGGATGAAGAGATTCTCTGTTCACCCTGAGTGACGAAAAAATTTCACCATGGATTTTTGTTGTGATAAGCAACTTTAATTAGCCTAGATAAGGTAAGAGAAATGAATATGGAATTTAAAAATTAATCCAGTTGGGTCTAGTTAGTCCTATACCAAATCTAGTGACTCAGGTGAGTAAAGAACGAGCCGAGGTAAGTCGTGTTCCTTGACTTGTATATGTTTAAGGGACAATCTTATTCATCACGATTAAGTAAAAAAGCTTCACTATTCTTTTCAAACCCTTCAGTTGACCAGCAACAGTGTCAAGTTACGGGGAATGACGGAATTTAAAACCTTCCTTAAACATTTCTTCGCGAAGAAGAGGGGTTGAAGCAGGTTCTGTTCTGACTTGCAGGCATTCGGCAGGAAGGCGTTTCTTTATGAAGAACAGGGGTGACTGAAGCAGGTTTTGTTCAGATTTTTAGCAATCAGGAAACAAGAGAGAGAGAGAGAGAGAGAGAGAGAGACAGAGGTGTAACTGGATGCTGGATCATGGGTCTCATTGCAGGAATCATCCCTTGTTAGTGCCCTGGAGCAAGGGTTGGCTTGGAATTTGAGAGTGGAAGTGATGCAGATCACAGGTACCTTAAGAAGTACCAGACGGGAAGAACCAAGCTCGGTAATTCAATTAACTCAGCCTTGTGGTTCTGAGTAAGTGAGTTCCTCGGTTTCTGGTTCAATTCTGAACCAGGATTGGTCCTCCCCATCTCGTAGGATATTCTTGTATTTCTTTTATTTTTGCTTTCACTAGTTACTTGTATCGGTTGGAATAGAAATTATGAGTTCCAACCTAGAAGTCTATCTTATCTTTGTTTTACTAGAGTTTTAGGTCCAATCAAAACTCTTCCTTCTTGATTTATGGTTTAACAATTTCCCCCCTTTTTTTTTTTTTTGGGGGTCTTCTAATTCCGTCCTTATAATATCTCTCATTACTTGTTATAAATAAAGGTGTAGGGTCACATCATCCCCACGATTTTTACAACGAATGAAACCTTTGCTTCCTCAAGTTCAGGGCCGATTCAGACTTCTCTTGCGGTGCTTCAACATGTGGGTTGGTGGTGATTCCAACCTAGGCCTTGGGTGATGATTCCCAGGTCATATCCCTCTCCTCTCTTCTATCTTCTTTCAGTTTACAGGTTAGAGCTTTCCCATTCATATGTTCTAATCTTTAAGTTGCAGTTTTTGATTTGATCGTTTGAGACTTTGAGTACCTAAATTCTGTAGTTGATTATCAGTAATGAATCATTTTTTAACCATCCAGCAATAAAGTACATTTCGACCATCGGAATTTCATGTTTTTGAGTAGTCGATTATCATTAATGAATCATCTTTCAACCAGGGGTGAACCTTGGCGCAATGGTAAGGTTGCTCCACTATGACCAAGTGGTCATGGGTTCGAGTCAGGAAACAGCGCCTCTGCAAAGCAAGGGTAAGGCTGCATACATTATAACCCTTCCTAGAGCCCACAGTGGCGGAAGGCTTGTGCACTGGATATGCCCTTTTGAATCATCTTTTAACCTCTGGCAATATCAGTACATTTTGACCATCGGAATCTCACGTTTTTAAGTGTACTTGTTCAAGTCGAACTCTTTATCTCCCATCCCTCCATCAGATTTGGAAGAATTTTTGATAGGCCTTATAAATCTTATTTATTAAGCCATTTGACCAGGTTTTTATCATGTTCTGACTTCTGCGTTTTTCTTGCGTAGATTTATTATTTCTTTTTCCTGAATTTGCAACTCTGTTTCCGAGATTCCTTTCAGCAATAGGAAATTCTTTGATCTTAGAATCCAACCCTTGGATTAATCTGAGATTCTAGGGTGCTGTTCAGTGTTCTCCTATATAGAACTAGTCTCTGAAAAAGAATTTTTTTTCACATCTGAATACAGGATTTCGTTTCATTGAAGCTTTATTGAATTATGGAATATTCTGATAGTCTACGATTCTGGTTTTGGGTTGGTTTCCAGAATCCTTTCTTGGATGACCTGAACCTTCATTAGGAAGGAAAGGTTTGATTGGAATTTGAGAATAGAAGGGGAGAGGCTGTGAACAAAAAGGGAAGGAGGAAGGGGAGGGGGAGAGAGAGAGAGAGGCTGATTTACAGACCGTTTCCAAGATTCCAACCACCACAACTTAGATCTGATCTCAGCAGCCATCGCCGTATGGGGGAGGTGAACAGAGGCGAAATAGTGTCAAAAAGAGAGAGAGGGCTGACTTATAGTCCAGCTCCAAGTTTCCAACCACCACAACTCGGATCTGATCTCAGCAGCCATCACTGTACAGGAGAGGCAAAAGAGTGTTGAGAGAGAGAGAGAGAGAGATACTATTCCAGCTCTTTGAAACAAAGAGGGAACCATGGTGTTGATGCGTTCTTATAATTTGCCACTATCAAATCTGCAACATCAAAGGGGGGGCCTAGAAAACAAAGCTAGCGGTGTGTGTGTGTGTGTGTGTGTGTGTGTGTGTGTGTGAGAGAGAGAGAGAGAGAGAGAGAGAGAACATGGAAGATGGAGAGGGCTTGGGAATGAAATGAGGGATAGGATTCCAATGATTGTTAGGGATTTTGGTCAAGGAGCAGTAAGAAAAATGACAAGACTCAGCTATTCTCGTGTGACTACAGGATTCAGGTGTTAGGGATTTTAAGCAAGGAACAGTAAAAGAAAAATGACGAGACACGGCTATTTTTGTGTGACTAGGGAGAGAACTCCAAGTCAAGTGAAAACCAAGGTGACTCGGGCAGAGTCTTGAGACTTTTATGCCTAGGCTAGTCTACATGACTCTTGACCAGGTTTTTAGAGTTTTTTACTGGACTTGGGTGAGTCACCAGGGTGAAAACTTGGTTGTCCAATAATAATTCTTTTATTTTAGTTGTTATTAAAGTGTTGTAGTTGGGCTAGATTAAGTCTCTATGAGTCCAGACTTGTTCAAGATGTTTTCTTCACAATGATGTATAACGACTGAGTGGATTGAAGTACAGCTAATGAAGAACAGATGTAGGGCTTAAGTTTCCTTCTACCGATTTCAGTTTGGAGGCCTTTCTTATCGTATTCAAAGACTTGGACAGAAAGTGTCAATTAGAGGGAATAGAAGGCTTCTAGAAGTTTGAAGCCTTTGCTGGACTTTTCTTTTAGTTTCCATTTTTGTTTTATTCCATAGTTAACGCCTTGGCGACAAAGTGGCTCAGCCTGGACTGGCGCCTTGGTCGCCTAGGCTAGGCATCGCCTTGATTTTTTACCATCACCATGGTAGCCTTGATAACTATCTTTTATTCTTCTTGTACAAGGAAGTTCTCTTCTAGAGACTTTCTTGAAGTCTTACGCTTTTTTTTCTGTTAGTTTCCTTTTTGCTAGGCATACACTAGCCTATATTTAGGGTTTGTGTAAGGCTTACACCCCAATTAAATCAATGAAATTCTGAGTTTTGCTTGCACAAGTATAGTTCTAAGATAGGCTGCGACAACTGAGAGAGTTGTGTGTGAGAGACCCAGGCTGAGAGAGCCACCTCTATCCCCTATTGGGCCTATTCTTTCCCCACTGATCTCCCATCTTCTTTCTTCTTTATCTTTTATTTTCTCTAGTAAACAAGTATGTCTGTAAGTTCTGTTTAAGGCTGATCCTCTGTTGGTCACTATTGTTGCTGAGGTTTCAGAAGCCATGCTCAAGACCTGTGGCCACTTTTGTGGAGAAATTTCTGGGTTGCAGTCTCTGCCCCAGATCTCCCTGATCATTGAGCCTTTGCAGGCCATCTTTTGAGGATTTCACAGAATGATACAAAGACCGCTCAACCAGAGTACGTTGGTCTTCCCAGGTCTGGTTGCGGAGTTAAATGAAATCTTCCTTCGGGTGCCCCAATTCAAGAATCTTCTGTCTTCCCAACCAGCCATCACTTCAGTCCCTGATTTGGATGGCTTTACAAGGTCGTCTTACGCTTCCTTCGAGGGTATTAGCCTTTCTTGGGGTTTGGTTTCTGAGTTATATAATTTCTCAGATCTGCCTATTTTATCAGGTTGAAGGTATTATTCTATTGTATCCAGAACTGTTCTGGGGTGTTGATTACCTGTTGTTAAGCTCAACTGTGGGGGTTATTTGAGTCTTATCATCATCCAAGTTAGGTGATCAATTTGTATCACTGTTTGCTGGATTTTATTGGGTTTTCTGTCCTAGCCAATAGGGACTCTTGTTAAGATTGTTACTGGTTTGGGTGGACTGTTTGATTACTAACAATAGTACAGTGTTGGAACTATTTATTGGGGTTGAGTAGTTGTATTCAGCCTTACATTACATAATTATATAGTATCCTAGACAATTAAGGCCATCTCCAAGGTAATCTATTGGCCGGAAGAGTTTTAGGCTTAGTTTGAGTCCTGTTTGAGTATTATATAAGTTTGTAAGGGGCTACAATCCTACATGAATTTAATGAATGAGACTGCAGCTTCAGCCGTCAATTTTGTGGTTATTTAGCACCTCCCTGCTGTGGTGATTCAGTAGGGTCCCTGCTATAATGATTCAGTATGCTCCCAGGTGGTGATTCTAAGAAGCCCTTGGTAGTGATTTCAAGATGGTGTTTCAGGTGGTGATTCCTGAACACATTTCTTCTCTGACGTGTAGTGATTTCAAGGTAGTGTTTCAGGTGGTGATTCCTGAACACATTTCCTCTTTTATTTTATTCTTCCATTCATTCAAAAGGGTCAAAACTTCTCTCCTATCCTGCGCATACTTTCCTATTATGTTCTTAGTTTATTAGTGATTTATTAGTTTTGTTTCTTGTTCTATAACTTCAGATTTCAACTCTCTATATCATAACTAATTTGTCTTTAGAATTAATCTTCAAAATTCAAACTTCTCTATTGATTTCTAGAATCCTACTTGTACTATGCTTCCTCAAAATCTCCGATTCTAGAACTGGTTCTTTAAGTCTGATTTCAGAATACCTGTACATTTTTCGTTATTCTTGTTCAAGATCCAATCGGTGTTTGCCATCAAATTGAACAATCCTATTACAAGTTTGTTTTCTTTAATATCTGTTTTCAAAATTGATTTTCCCAGATCTGATCTCCACTCAGTTAAGATTTCATTCTGCTGTCAATTCATTAAAACCAATCAACATTGACTACTATTTTGAATTCTGAATTTCCTGAAATCATATTCTGTTCTGTTCCTTGTTTCCAGTTTCCTTAATCCATTAGGAAATTGCATTACCTTGAAATGTAGCTGTTGGATTGGTCTCAAATTTTGCCATCTTATTTCCATACATAAATTGAACACTTGACCAGCTTAGTAGCCAGATCAGGCCTCCTGTCTTTTTTATTATTTTTTTATTTTTTAATTCTCCTAGATCAGGTTTTGTTTTTTAGACCCTGCAATTCTGGTTTTCTAAGGGATTTCTGAATTCCTAAGTCCTAGATGATTTAAAACCCCATCATTAGACCAGAAACACAATGATGAGAACATCATCCAGGGATTTAGGACATATCAAAGGAGACGACGACGTACACAGAAAAATATCACTTCATTGTGGCTAGATGCCCTATATTAACTTGTGTGGATGCATACTTCTATTTACTTACATGTAGCTTGTTTTATACTCATGTGTAGCTAGTTTTAATTTATTTGTATTTTATATTCTTTGGTGTCAAAACTGTTCTGTACTAATATTTAAAGGGACTTTTTGCTGGAAAATTAATTATTAGGGAGTAATTACTGCTAGAAAATTAGTTATAGGGAGTAATTTCTCTTCTTCTTTTTTTCATTTTGGGTTTTAAAATACAATTTTTGAGATGGAACATAGTGAATGATGGTGGAACTCGGAGATTTCTCCCATTCTCTGCAGCATGAGTGATTCCCCGCAAACTGATGTAGACCACAGGAGCAAGGCCAAAACCAGTACGAGCTGGTTGTGGGATTCAACTGGCTGTGATCCGGTTCTTGGGACAGATTTCTATTTTGGTGCAGTTTCGGCTCTCTACTTCAACATCAAACTGGATCAAGAATGGACTAATATGTGTTTTTTGAGTGTCCAATGGGTTGTATGGTCCATGGGTTTTACTTTTGTAATGGGTTAACGCCCAAATATTGGGGATTTCAGTCCTATACAGGATTAGTAGTTATTTTATGTTTCTTAGTCATTAAGTTTCTATATTTTGAATATTCTAGGAGTCTAGTTATGTCCTCTATTTCTTTCTTGATGAGCAAGTTATAATTTGATAGGAAGTTTGTGTCTTAAGTCAATAGGTTTCTAATTTTAATTTGTTTCCCCTTTTTAGTTTCTTACCATGTATCGAGTCCCTAACCTCTACCATAAAAAGATGCATTGTTGTAACACATAGACATGGATTGATTAATGAAATTATTTGTGAGCTATGCTTTCCAATTTAACCTGAGAAAGGCTAGTTGAGGGTGAGAGACCCAGGCTGAGATAGCCATTCCTCTACCCCCTTTCTTCTACAATTGATTCCCCTCTTCCCTTTCTTTTTCTATTCTTATCTTTGTCTACTGCTTAAAGTGAGATTGTAGCCCTCTAAGATTGCTGATCAGGAGACACACAAAGTCTATCAATTCCAGTTTCAGGGCTTTCCTGAGAAGAAATTTCGAGTACATATCTTCTAAACCAGATTTTGTAATTGCTGCAGGATTTTAGAGTTTTGTTTCTACCCTAGGAGGGAGACTCGATCCAAATTTGAGGATCATCCGACGCTTCCTACTCAAGCTCTTGAAGAATCTCCAAAAGTTTCCTTCTTCTTGCAATTAACAGATCTCTCAATCCATCCAACAGAATTTGTTCGATGTTTTATGGTTTGTTCCCTCATATAGGATCTCCATTCAATCCAAAATTCAGCCCCATCTGAGTTGTGGTTTGAGATCTCTTCTATTCAGCCCTATTTTCCAAATCTGAGTTTTATGTTAATTCTGAACTTAATTTGTGTGCTGGAGTTTATGATGGATCCTATGGGGACTGATTTCCCCTTGGTAATTTAGTCTGACATCACAAACCTTGGAGCGAATCCAAGTTGGTGTGAAACCCAACCCCCTTTCTCTTCCCTAAGTCTTCTCTACCACCCTCTTCCTATCGCCTATCCTTTTCTACCAGTCCCAATTTCCCACTTTTATCTTAAATTACAGCCTCAAACACAATGGAGATTCATCAATAAACAGCAAGGAGGCACTGAGGACACATTCTTGGACTTTGGTAGTGACTTAGCACTTGACCACAGCACTAAAGGAAGGTACTGCCTATCATGTACCCCTTATTATATTTCCATGAATCCTAGAATGAATTTTCTGCACTTGTATTATGGAAATTTTCATCATTTATGGCTATGGTTAAATCTTATTTTTGAATGTATGTTGAGAGTTTTGTGTTAGTAGACATTCCCAAACCCAAATTCACCTAATCCTTAGACTTGTATTAGATTTCCAAACCTGTCCTGCACGACACAACTAAGAGTTGACAAGAGAGGAGTAATCCTGAAGAAAATAACAAATTTTCCAAAGATACAACAAGCGTCAAGATATTATTGTAAACATTAGTAATGTCTCAGAAAGCAAATATTTCAAAACCAGCAAGATAATAAGTTTGAACTGTTTGATTTTGCTGAGGATCTGAACTGGGAAACATGAACCAACTTACCTAGATTCAACTTAGAAACTCTGTTTTCAAAAACCGCTAGAGTAAGAAATTCCGAATGTCAAACCGAATGACAACACAATTTATAACGTTCACACCTTATACTGAATAAATTTTGCTTCAGCAGAGATATGCATCCAAGAACTTAGGGCATATCCAACTAAGGGAGAAACTAATAATGGAAAAAATCATTAACCCATTTCCACTGAAATTTAGAACAAAAAAATCCCACCAAGTCCTTCGCAGCAATTCCACAGAGGTCAATACAAACACGCCAAAGATGCATGGACTTAATTGGCATTACCTCTTCTTCTAGCATTTTCATGCGAGCTGCTTCCTCTTTGCGTCTCTCTTCTTCAAGGGCAGCTTCTCTAGCAGCTTCCTCTTCTAAGCGACGAGCTTCAGCTTCCTCCCTGGCCTTCAATTCTTTTTCTCTATCAGCTTGTAGTGAAGCAAGATACTCATCATCCTACAACCTTAGACCAGTATCAATTGTTTGACAAATAATAATTACCATTAGACCACTGCCATAAAAAGAAAGGACAAACCTGCTGTTCTCGCAGTAGCCGTTGAGCTGCTAGAGTGGGAGAAGGAGGACGTGGTGTTCGAAGAGGAAAGGAACCCACATCAAAGCGATATGCAGTTCCTTCAGGAATTCGACCAAAAAGTGCAGCTTCGAGCATAACTGCTTCATCATGTTCCTCCGAAGAAATGCCTCCCCACTTCATCACAGCAAGAATGTAAACAATCAGAAAATCTAAAACGTACCTTGCTATCCTAGCCAAATGACTATGTTGCACAGCACAAATAAAATATGTATTAACAGCAGCCCTACTTCATCAGAGGGGAAGTTGTCCCTGTTGCGCTGCTGATCAGTACCAACATCATGAGGTCTAGGACTTGACGGGGGGCTGTCTGTCATTTCTCCAACATCTTTTGCAGACTCCATAGATCCAAAAGAAACTCGTCTAGACCTGTGCCTCACCAATGGCTGCTCGTCTACATCCTCAGCTTCATCCTGCACAGATGAGCTTCCGGCCTCCAACTTAACTTGACTTGAAGCTCCCTTGCCCAAAGAACCAAATCCTTGCCTCCACCAGGAAAAGGGAAAATCACAAATCAGGAACATGGATGAAACACCATCCACTCCCATAGACAAGCCTAGATGTATGCACAAGCATGCAATTCTCACACAAAGTGAAAGGTTAGAAAGTGCATATAGTAAATGGAACAGTGACTTGAAGTATCCACCTTTCATTTGCTGATGGTAGTTTTCCCAACTCCACATCAGATGGGCTAAAAGCTTGCTGTTGAGCAGCTCCAACTAACACACCCTGCTCACGGCGTGCCTTCTCTTGCTCTGCCGTCTGAAATCAATTTCAATTACAAAAGGACACAGAAAAGCAGAAAACAAAATTCTCAAAATGAAACCATATAGCAAAATTAAATACCCTCAATGACAATGAAACTGCATGCGCAAGCTCAGTATCCTCTAACCGAGATTGCCCTTGTTGTTGTATTCCAGGACTTGATGATTCCTGCATTAAGATGAAAATCTGTCAATATAAGCAGTTAAGTACCAACATAAATTAAATTGTATGAGTCCTGTTCAGTTGTTTTAATTACTTTACATACATTAGCAATACCAAATTGCCGATTTGGATACCCCTCTTCAGCCTCTCGCTTTGAAGCTTCGATGGCAGCTCGCACCATCTCTTCTTCTATATCATTACCCCAGTCACTGTCCAAATCAGGAGCACTTGCGACATGTGCCTGATTAAGACTGCTACCTGACAAGCTAGTTTCTCTTTCATTCAGATCTGCAGCATGTGCAGGGGGGTCAATTGGAATAACTTCATCCTCTTCATCATCAATTATGACACGTCCGTGGGTTTCAGGACCAGGCGCATTTGCAGTTCCAGTGACATCTTCGATAGTAGGAGCAGATCCAGAATGACCAGGCTGGTCATTTCCATCCTTGACCTCTATTGGGATCTCCCGAACCTCTCTTGGATGGGAAACAAATGGTGCACGGCTGGAGAACTCGGAAGCACCCCTCCCTTCAAAAAAATTTCTACCAAAATTGGGGTCAAGAATTGAGAATGGGTTCAAGTTTCTACCAGAAGATAGAAATGGTAAAAGAGGTTCTTGAGTTTCAAGTCCAATTGGATCATCTATTTCCATGAAATCATTTTGAGATGCCGCAACAGGTGCCCTTTGTGTTCTGGACATCATAAACATGAAATGTAAGATAATTTTCCCTCATGATGACAGTGACCTTCACGGTAAAAATAAAATGAAGGAAGAAATAGTATAGATCAACTGTCACATACGTGCTTCTATCTCCTGAGCTAAAATGTGCATTAACAGCTTCATTGAGATCACCATCATGTTCCTAAATACAGATCAGGAGAGAGCACAAGCATAAAATATTAGAGCACCAATATGGGTTTCATGAAGATTACACGAAAAGGAAGATGACAAATAGCACACTGTCAACATAAAAAAGTGATAAAAAAGATCAAAACAGGAAACTAACAAGATATACTGGCAGACACTTCAAACCAGCAACATTACTAACATGCAAACTAGAGGCGTCAATCGGTTGGTTTGGTTTGGTCTGGGTTGATTCGGTTTCGGTGTGGGAATGGTGAAACCGAAACAAAACCAATAAGAAAATTTCAGTTTTGGTCCGGTTTCGTCTTGGTTTCTTGTATCGGTTTGTAATCGGGTTGGTTTCAGTTTTGGTCCAGTTTAGGTTTGCCATGCAAATTTATACAAAATTATGCAAAAACCTGGTTTTTTTAATGAGTTTTGGGCTGATTTTGGTTTCTTACTGGATTGGTTTTGGTCCAGGTTTATACCGATTTCAGTTTGGTTTCGGTTGTCGGTGCAGTTCGGATTGGTTTTCTGGTCATAAGATCCCAAACAGAAACCAGCCCAATAAGACTTTGGTTCAGTTCAGTCCGGCCGGTTTTAACAGTTCAGGCTAAGTTTTGACACCCTTAATGCAAACAATTTGGGCTCAATAAAAAACCAAAACCTGCAATAAATGTCTTGAAGAAGGATAACTTGTTCCATACTTAATAAATGAATAAACAATTGATCATTGTGGAATCTATTGACACTTTCCAAAACTTCACGCACATACCAAAGATCTGGAGTAAAATATCAGAACATAGCACCATAGCTCAAGGTTTTAGCATCGGATATTTCCTTAGCATGGACAACAAGAATTCGCAAACCAAAAAAAGAACAAAAACTGTCATTTTTAATGATTTTCTTCTCTTTAAGAGTAATGTCAATGAAACAAATAATCCAACAGACTCTTACCCTATTAGGTAGCTGATGCTTCAGAAGTGTCCCCCACTTAGAAACATAATAATGGCCCGAGTGGTAATGGCGTCAATAAATTCTATGAGGATGATACATATTTCATTCCCAATCTCATCCCATGTGACAGATTCTTGCTTTCGAATTGAGAATAAATATGCTTCTTAAAAGGGAAAAAGGAAAACGTGACTGAATCTTGCTTGCGAATTCGAGAATGATAGTATGGAGCTGATCCTGAAAATTTGATCTCATTTGATTGTTCCAGTAGATTGATCTTCCCATAGCAAACTTAAGCGCATTATCAGCCCGCCTACCAGGCCACCCAACAACCCTCCTTTTCTCTTTTCTCTTTTCATTTTTTTTTTTTTTTTTTTTTTGGGGGGGGGGGGGGGGGGATGTTCTTGTTTCATTGTATAAATGGGCAGTCGCCAAAAATATCGATTTCTGAACATGATCAAATCTGCTAAATGAAAGGAATTGTGTGGTTGAAGCTTTCTGCATTACTGGTCTATAAACAAGGAAAGAAGTAGAGAAAAATAGTGGTATAAATGTCCAAGTAGAAACCTTAATTCAAAAGAGAGAAAGGTTCCCAACCCAAGGATGTGAACCATAACGGTAATAACTGCTAGTGTGCAAGTAAAATGTATAGAAAATTTCATAGAAAATTTCAGGACAACTATAAAGCAGACACTTACCCATTGACATAGTTTTCTAACCTTTGCGTCATGGCTCATAAAGGAATATTAGTGGATACCCGCTTCAAGATCGATGTGCTATAAATCACCCATTTTGGAAAAGCTGGATGTGTTTGGTTACATAAATCCCTGGAAAGTGCTCCTAGGGAAACATGATTCTCCATTTTGTAATTTGTTTGGTTGTAGTTTGGGTAAAATCTACTTAGAAATATGTAATCCTATTGAAGCACTTCTTAAACCTAAACGTGTTTCGTTGGGGAGTTAAGGTAAATAGAGAAATTCACAAATGACACACATGATTCCACCCACCATATAAATAGGGTGAGTTAAGTGGTGAATCAATTGGTTCACAATTATCAGGCTCTCATCTTCAGCTTTTCTCCCATTGAAGAACAAAAAATGCTGATGAAGCTCTCCCATGGCTATCCGAACTCCCTTCACCCTTCTACAAGTCGACGTTGCTGAGACCTGCAAGTAACCGAACGGCTTCCTTAGCTGTGCTCGTAAGTAACTCTGTTTCTCCCATGACCTGCAAGTAACCGATGCTCTCCCATGTCGTGATTGTTTCTGTTCATCAAACTTGATTGCAAAACCCTAGCTCTTCAAGTAACCTGGAAAAGGGCGATCGATTCTCTATTTCAGCCTCTTTTTTGTAAAGAACAAGTCTCAGGTATGATAAATCCCGTTACATTTAATTTTGCCCATTAAGCTCACTTTTAGGGTTCTAATGTTAGATCAGTTCTGTGGGATTTGGTCACAAATTACTCTATTTAGGGTTAAAATGTTAGATCAGTTCTGTGGGATTTGGTCACAAATTACTCTATTTAGGGTTAAAATGTTATATCGGTTCCATGGGATTTTGTCATTAAGCTCACTTTAGCTTGTTATTTCTGTGTTGTCGTGACCATCTTGTGTTTGTTGTGATTACTTGCTTCGGGTGAATTGTAACTGCTGTAAGGATTTGGTCTATTATTGAATTTTGACTATGTTTTGAAATGTAAACTTCAGCAGACTATACCAAAGTTGGTTCTTTCATTCGTCATAGATGTATGACAACCACTGATACTACCTCGCTAATGAGGATTATCATTACGATCAAATGCCAGAATCAAATTGATTTACCTATTCTGAAAATCTTGTGCATCATCAAGGGAATTCTCTGCTAGAGAATGTCAAATTCCCTAGGGTAGTGACTTAACGGTCAATTGCTGATTTTCTTCTCTCGCTTGCAGAGATTAGTCAATTTTCAGTGATGCAGTACAGCCTGTATCAGTCAATTAGCAAGTGATGGAGTCTGAGAAGAGGAAATAGGAAGAGAGAAAGACAAGGATACTGGCACTGAACCATCTATTTTATATCTTTTTTACATAATTTGTGCTTAAATTCTCAAAACTGGTTTTCACCCTGAATATTTGAGGCACATGAAATATTTATGAACCGAAATTTCACCCTGAATATTTGAGTGAAGTCTCTTGGAATGCATATCCATATGGTAATCTTCACTTCAACCAAACAGTTTTAAGACTAATTCCATAGAATCCAACTCATAGATTTGGGTAACCAAACAAGACTGATTCCAAAGAATCCAACTCAGTAATTTAGGGTAACCAAACAGTTTTTCAGGTAGATTTATGTAACAGATTTATGGGTAACCAAACAGTTATCCTGACGATCTTTAAAAAAAAAAATCCACAGAAACACACTATCAAACCATTGCCAAAACCGATACATGTCTCCAGGGATTTATGTAACCATACACATCCTAAAGGACAGGCAGAATCACTTGTTAACAAAACTTCACTCTCATGCGGTAGAAGTTCCAAAACCAACCACATCAATTAAGTTCCCACACTGAAAAATACGGAAACAAATTCGCAGTGCCAACCGCCAAGGTCCTTTTGGCAGTCAGTAAAACGCCTCCAAAGTAGCTTGCTTTGGGCGAACAGCATCCGTATACGAAATATTTCGAAGAGAAAGAGAATTTATATTATGGTTGAAAACAAATAACCGAATCATTAAAACATCTTCTCGCCCACGGCTGCCCAATTACGGGACGGAAAAATTACTTGGAGCGTTAAGAAATGTGATCGGATCCATTAGAAGCCACCCAAACCCTAAAGCTTCTCCATCAGTCGGAGTAATCGATACGTGATATGCACGGTAAACCATCCATTGACGAAGAAAAAAAAAATCATTACTGTTACAAAACCAAACTATTCCAACAAAAACCTAACAAGGACTCGATAAAATAATTTCTGATCAGACAATCGGAAGAGAAGGAAATAATGACAAAAACTCATTCACGAAGGCCGAAACCCTAGATACTTCAACAATGAAACAGTAGCACAACTCAATATTCAGTTAGAAAGACCAACCTCCAGACTCTGCAACGCCACATCCTCGGATGCGCCGGTAATGTTCATAAACATATCGATTGCTTCTCGATTAGCTCTCGCCATTGAAGCCAGAATTTGCAGAAACTTAGCTTATTTCACACGAAAACGGAGAATGAGAAACAGAGAGTGAGAGAGAAAGGTATCGACTTCTGAATTCTGAAGTCTTTGACAAACCGGAAACGTGTTAGCGTAAATTGTTGTTCCAGAGTCCAGAATCTAGATATCGGAATTGAAATTAAAATGAAATGAAATGAAATGTCAGAGTTAAACACAAGCATCGACTGCTCTAGAACTCGATGCTTCGCACTTGTGAGGCACGTGCTACGTGCAAAGCGAACCGCTGGCCGTGTATGCTTCCACTCATGAGTCATGAGTATCAAAATCTAACCCGAGTCGATAAAAATAAAAAATTACCCAACTTATGTTTCACTTGATAAAAATACATTGTTTTAGGTTTGGATTTTTTTTTTTTTGGTGATAACACAGGATTGGATTTACAAAACTACCCAAAATAGTGTTCATTCCTCAATTAAGGAGATTTTTTTGGCAATTTTAACTTCCACCTCCCATCCGCTCCTATCACTTCTTCTTTAGCCACGCCTTCAGTTTCTCCTTCTAAACGCCCCAAATGGTGGGCTTATGCCATTTTTTGGCAAAAACCAACAACAATAACAACCGCCTCCTTTTAATCTAGGTCGATAGTCATTTCCGTGGTCTCAAAGAGACGACCACCACCATATCTTACCAACACCATCATCAACTACAAAGATCTAGCTTGGATCATGTTCTTACGATCTTCACTCAAATTTAAATTAATAGAGAAATCGTTAAAATCAGAAAGAATGGCTATGACAACGAATTTTTCTTTTCTTAACCTTTGCTACTCGATTTCATCTTCAGGATTGTTATTCCATGCTCAAAACCCTGCTTAGGATTTTTTAGGAAAAAAAGAGCCCCAATCCCATAAACCCATCAAAGGATCTCCTTACCGTAGGTGGATCTCTCTTCTTCAATGTTCAATCTCTTTTGCTTCCTCTATAAATTAGTATCTTCTCTTATTAGATCAATCTTTTCTTATTCAAACAACATGGGTTACTACAGATGTAGCAGCTCAAAAGGGTGCTTATGGAGGAAACAAGTTGAGTAGAGACGCTTAGACCTAGGAACAATGATTATCACCTACACGAACGAGCACCATCACCCAATTCCTACCCACCGAAACTCCCTCGCCGGCAATACTCACCATAGGATCCCTACACCTCAGCAATCCCTAGTGATGAACCCGGAACACCCACCAACAAACCTTCGTGTTCTTCCCCTGCATCAACGATCAGTCTCTCTCCGACAACCACTTTAAGTACTGCCACCATGGAAGATGAGCTTCTGCAACAGTTCAAGCAAGAGCAGGGAAGATGAAGAGGAAGAAATGATGGGGTGAGGTATTGGGAGGTGGACGATTAGATTGCTGGAGGAAAAAAGAAGAAGCAGGGGGTAGGGTGGATATCAACAATAGGAAGATGTGGGCGGTGAGTCAATTGTAATCGATTTGCATTCGTGAAATGGGGGTAGAAAGAAGGGGATAGGAGCAGATGGGAGAAGAGAGGTGGGGGTTAAAATTGTCAAAAAATCACCTTAGTTGAGGGATGAACACTGTTTTGGGTAGTTTTGTAAACCAAAACATAAAATAATGTATTTTTGTTAAGTAAAACATAGATTGGGTAATTTTTTAAAGGGAAACTCAAAAGTGGGTAATCATATAATTTTTCCAAAAAAACGATTTAAAAAAAAATAGTCATGCCAGCTCAGTTTGGACTGGGGGTATTATGGGAATCGACTAAAAATTGGACCGCAATTGATATTTAGAGATTCCAAAATCCAGACCACTACTAGCATAGTTTTAAACATATTTCTGTTTTTTATCGTTTAAAACATGTTTTACTATATGCTTCCCAAAGATAAGAGAAAAAACTACAAATATCAAGCATTTCCATTCTAAACACGTTTAAATGCGTTTTAAACGTGTTTCCTTTTTTTCGGCCTTTTTTAAGACTTAACATAATTTCTACTCAATTGATCATTTCTCTCTCCTAAACTCTGATCGATTTGATTCTTTTGCCAACTTGAAGCTAACACATTGGCTTATATTTCTTATGATTTTCACCTTCAACTCAATATCAATGCTTGGACCCCATAAATTGAGCTACAAACTAATACATTTGCTGAAAAATGTTTCTAAAATGATGACTCCCAACTCAAACTAAAAATAAAAAAATAAATCAATCCAAGAGTTTGTTGACCATATTGACAACAATGAACATCATCCTAGCCAAGCCACATTGCTCAATAAGACTTTGGATATGTGTAGTGTAAGAATTTATAATTGGTGTTGGATGATATTCAATCATGGGAAAAGGTCTTGAAAGCTAGCAGGACACCTTGGCATCAGGTGTGCTAGCGATGTGTGGACCGTTGGATATAGGTTCTATAATATCAATTCTTAGATTGGCATATAACTTTGTGTGAAAAAGTAAGTGAAGCCTAACAAGATATGCTGGAGTACTCTGCATATACTGTACTATTTGTATGAAAAGGAAAAAATACAAACCAAAAGTTATAGTTTCCTTACATATAATGATTAGCAGAAAGCGTCTTCCTCTTTTGGATTGTAAACATCTGAGTCCACCTATTTTGTAATTTTCACAGTCATTCTACGAATATGGATGCCTGAAGAAATGGTGAACGCGAATCGCAAATCTGGTAAAAAGCTATTTATTCATGGAGGTTGAATAAACATTTCTTAAACTTAAACCGCAGCAAGTGTTGATAGACGACGGGAGAGTTGGGAGAAAGGGATTATGGGTAGTGGATGTATAAGTAGGAAGCTTGAAACCGCCACGAGTCAAGCCAGTATTAAATTGGGGAAATTGTGTAATGGCTAGATGAGAGTGGGCAATCGGCGACCGAATGTCCATAAACCCGCAAAAAATGGAGTAAGTGTTGGTCTCTATTATTTTACTTATTGTCCAGTTTATCTGTGGTTGGAAATTTTATGAAGTGGCTGATAGATCCTAAATTTGAAATACCAGTGTGATGAAATGCAAGGAAGTAATGGGAATGTTGTTTGATAGGCGCAATAGAAGGTTGGGGGTGTTGTTTTATGGTTGTCCTTGTTGGCAACCCAGCCATGTGGTGGTGATGACATGGCCAGTTTGATTGACATGGATGGAAACGATGACATGGTAGTGTCTAATGTCACCGATGAGATAACAGAGCCACTTGGTATGCATGGAATGGTTTGATGTGGTGCGGGTTTCTGGGTCTAAACTAGTAAAATTGACCTATTTACGCTCGAGGGCATTTTTGACATTGAAAAAGACATTTTTGAAAGATCATTTCTTCATGAAAAAGATATATTGTAATTTATCTAGTCCAGTGCATCTGATTTTGTCGCCTTCGCGCGTGTACACACGCTAGGATTTGACCCTAATGAGATGAGATAGTATCCCCTGGTCATCAAAAGCCAAAGGGGGATACACGTTATGGGTAAAAAGGAGTCGCCACCTAGAAAGGGTTTAGGACCCATAAATGTCTCCCCCAATCAAGGGAGAGAGACTAATGACTCTGATGGATAAGGCTAGTTTGCACCAAGATTCTAGACAAGTGTCAAGTGACAGACTGGGAAGGTGTTAGGCACCCAGTATGCCCGACCCTAAGGCCGGTCTCTTTTTGTTTGACCAAAGTTTGTTTGTACCCTACTAACTAGTCCTAAATCTAAGTCACTGAAAACCCTAAATTAGGTATCTAAGTATGACATGTGAAAACCCTAAGCCATGTGTCTATGTTATGCTAACCTAGGTGATAATGCAAATAATGAAATGATTACGCTAATTAAATATTAAAAACCCTAAATGATTTGATTAACGAATTATGAGTCTTAGATTAAGCTAATTAAGTAAGTCTAAACCTAGGATTAGTTTAGCCACTTATGAAACCCTAAATTAAACTAATTCGATTAATTGAGCCTGACCTAGATGGATGATCAATGAATTTATGAGATCCTAAATTGAATTAATTAAAATGATTAAACCCAATCCCTAGTAATTCGAAATAAATTATCACAATCCTACTTAATCTAATTGGTAAAAAGATTTATAAATTAAATGAGACCTAATTAATTTATAAAAGTGAAATGGATTAATTACATTAAATGAATGCATTTTTACTAATCTACCTAATCTAGTGTAAGAGATTAAACTAAACCTGCGGTTTAATTAAACTAATTATGAAACCTAATTGCACTAATTATGTTTACCTTGAACTAATCCTAAGATGAGTTAAACATTTTCAAAACCCTAGTTAAGCTAATGAGAAAAGAATCTTTTAACTAATTAATCTAGTTAATTATCCTACATTAAATAACTAATTAATTGATTGATTAAAATAAACGAACTACTAGAGGGAAAAAGATTGATAATTACACAAATTTAATAAATTGAATTGAATGAAGAAATCAGATACAGTGATAAAAAAAAAAACTAAATAAATTAACCACAATTAAATAAACAACAGTCGAAATGACTAATTAAGTTAACTAAGTTACTTTAATTAATCTAAATTAGTACTACACTAATGCAAGTGAATGTTGGAGTACAAAAGATAGGAGATAGTAGGAAAACCCAAATCCCCAATACGCACCTAATCCTACGAGCCGGTTTGAGGGGCCAGCCACGCCCGTCCTAAACTAAACATGCCCTAAACTACGTCCCATATATTATTAAGAGAGAAAAGAAAACACAAAAAGAAAATCATTTGATTTTAGGATCCAAAAATTAGGGAAATTTGAGATCCCTGGAAAGATTTTAGAAAACAAAAGAAAAAAAATGGATAACTTATTAAAATCATTTAATCCACAATGAACAATTAAGACTATGATGAAGAAAAACAAAAAAATGCAGAAGGATCGTTCTGCATTTTTCGGTTTAGAAAAGCAAAGGAGCGAGGAGACAAAAGAAAAACGGAGAAAGGGCTTCGGCCGAGATGAGGAGCGAGGGCTTTTTTTTCGGTTTAGAAAAGCGAGAAGAGGAAAGGAGGTTGAGGTCGGTTGTCGCTGTTTGCCCGGGCTGTCGGAGTTTGGCTTTGGAAACTTGGGGGAGATGGATAGAAACGAGATCTCTCACCTCACCTTTCTTCTTCATTTTGATACTGTAATCGCTCTTCTTCGTTCCACCTTCCAGAATCCAGAAGCGTTTCTTTATCATCTCTGTACACTAGGTTAGTTTCTTTAGAGAAAAGGGTTTTCAGATTTTGGGTTTGGGTTCTTCTTCTTCCCTGTTGTTGTGAGTTATAGAAGAGTGAGGGAGAAAAAGAAGAAGAAGAAGAAGAAGGAGGGGGGTTCGGTTGCAGGTTCAATTAGGAAGAAAAAGAGAAGAAGAGAAGAAGAAGAAGAAAAAGAGAAGCAGGAGAAGCGGGTTCGGTGGCGGATTCGGTTAAGGGTTGCAGCAGCAGGGAAGGAAAAAGGAAAAAGAAGAAGAAGAAGAAGAAAAGAGAAGGAGGAGAAGCGGGTTCGGTGGCAGATTCGGTTAGGGGTTGCAGCAGCAGGGAAGGAAAAAAGAAAAAGAAGAAGAAGAGGAAGAGAATTGCAGCAGCAGGGAAAAAGAAAAGAAAAAGAAGAAGAAGAAGAGTGCGGCTACAAGTTCGGTGGCTATTGTAGCAGGGGAGAAAAAGAGAAGAAGGGAAGAAGGAGAAGGGAGTGGAGAGGGGCGGCTGGAGAAGAAAGATGGAAGAGAGGAAGAAGAAGAAGAAGGATTAGGTTACAACTGAGATCCTAATCTAAGGGTCTAGATTAAAAGAAACAAAAACAACTTAAAAATAAAACTAAACCAAATCAAATCTATTTAAGTAAACATGTTAAAAAAAAAAAAACAATTAAACCTAATTAATCTAAAAGAATCAATTAAACCCAAATACATTTAATTGGACCAGAATAAATCAATTCACATCTAATAAACCGTATTGAACCAAACTGAAACTAATTAAACATAATTAATCTAAATAAATCAATTATTAATAAATTAGAAACTAATCTATTAATTAAACTAATTCTAAATCGCTATTGAAAGAAAATAAATAAATAAATACCTTAAACCGGCTTTAATCAAGAAACAAGGGGAGATAACCCTTGTGCTTCAAGGCCAAAATCGAACCGAACCGAATCGGACTAAGTCTCCCGGCTCAAGGAAGGATTACACATTTAAATTTTTATACTTTGAGAGATTCTTTATTTAGAGAAAGGGAATTAGCAAAAACCATATTTCTTCTCTCCAATCTCCTCCCCTTTTGGAAGACAGGAAGGGTTATTCTTATAGCCTTGGGACTTGGGACAATTCTCTCATATTTCTGATGTGGGACTAAAAAACTAGAGAGAATTGTCCAAAAAGGCTTGCTTTTGGACAAAGGAGTTTGGGCGCCACGTGGTACTCCCTGGTTGCTCGGAATGGAATATGATACCGAACTTTGGAGTCAACTTTCGGGGGTCATATCTTTCAAACCGTTTGTCGGAATTCGACATGTAATATGTCGTTAGAAAGCTCAGTCCGAGCACTATCCAATGATGTGAGACTCGATTGTAGTCTCAACAGAGAATCTTTACAAAAATATGCATAAAGTAGGGACCCTGATCATATAATGAAAGAGAGAATCGGGCGTCGATTCGCATAGTTCTCGCATCAAAGTGTAATGTCCGACTTGAGGGGACAAACAACAATAATCCACAACATCAAATTCTAATTTTTGAAAACATTTTCTCTTGAAAATTTATAGGAAAATATGGTCATTTTCTACTCTAAGTTTGAAAATTCTCTAAGTCTAAAATATCCAACATATAATCCTTCATATTGTCATCATTACCGGGGGGTGACAAAATTCGGTGTCTACAGATTGCCCCTCTTTGACCGAGACCTGTGTAACGGTCGAAAGGCAAAGAAAAGAACACACCATTTTATCACCAAGAGCAATGTACTGCCGACATCCGGCTCAAGGATGGCGGAGGTGCAAATGCAAATGCAAAACAAGAGATAAGACCAAAGATAGGAAATGCCGATCGATAACACATGCGAAATCAAGTAGTGTGTGGGTGCTACCGTGATATAAAACCTATCGTAGTCGATCAATATGCAGGTAGAACCTAGACTAAGTATGCACATGCAATAAGCCATTCTTAGTGTAAAGAACCAAGTAGACAATGAATGCAGGTATGAAAGAGTACAAATGCAATTGGCTGTCAGGTATAAATAACCAAACACACCATGAATGTAAAAATGAGACAAAGGTGTAAATGCAATTAGCCAACATTGGTATAAAGAACCAAGTAGACTTGAATGCGAGTATGGAAAAGAGTGTAAATACAATCGACCGTTAGGTGTAAATAACTAAACGGATTGTGAATGTAAGTATGGAAAAATGGTGTAAACATAATTAGCCAATATTGGTATAAAGAACCAAGTAGACTATGAATGCAAGTATGATAAAAGAAGTGTAGATGCAATCAGCTGTCATTGGTATAAAGAACCAAGCAGACCATAAATGCAAATATGAGACAATGGTGTAAATGAATGGTCAAACACAAGAGAAACTAGGTTTGACCTCGGTGTAAATAACCACCAGACGCAACTTTCAGTCTCAACAGCCGGACTTAAGATAGAAATGGCATTAGTATAAATAACTGCCAGACCCGATCTTCAGTTCGAAAATAACTAGGATTAAATGGAGATGACATTGGTGTAAATAACCGTCAGATCCAATCTTCGGTGTAAATAACCGGACTTGAAATGGAGCTGACATTGGTGTAAATAACCGTCAGGCCCAATCTTCGGTGTAAATAACCAGACTTGAAATGGAATTGACCATGGTGTAAAGAACCATTGAACCAATCTTCGGTGTAAATAACCGGACTTGAAATGGAGTTGGCAATGGTGTAAAGAACCATTCGAACCAATCTTCGGTGTAAATAACCGGAATTGAAATGGAATTGGCAATGGTGTAAATAACCATCTGAACCAATCTTCGGTTTAAACAATCAGACTTAAACTGAAGCTGACATTGGTGTAAATAACCGTCAGGCCCAATCCTCAGTGTAAATAACTGAAATTGAAATGGAATTGGCAATGGTGTAAAGAACCATCTGAACCAATCTTCGGTTTAAACAACCAGTCTTGAACTGAAGCTGACATTGGTGTAAATAACCGTCAGGCCCAATCTTCGGTGTAAATAACCGAACTTGAAATGGAATTGGCAATGGTGTAAAGAACCATCCGAACCAATCTTCGGTGTAAATAACCGGACTTGAAATGGAGCTGACATTGGTGTAAATAACCGCCAGGCCCAATCTTCGGTGTAAATAATCGGACTTGAAATGGAATTGGCCATGGTGTAAAGAACCATTGAACCAATCTTCGGTGTAAATAATCGGAATTGAAATGGAGCTGACATTGGTGTAAATAACCGCCAGGCCCAATCTTCGGTGTAAATAACCGAACTTGAAATGGAATTGGCAATGGTGAAAAGAACCATCCAAACCAATCTTCATGAGCTGATGCATTTGAGGTTAAATACCTAAAAATTTTAAATGTTCAACATTTTAATCATGAGATATAATGATATTGCAATTAAATTTAAACAAACATCAACCTGATTGGTTAGCCAAAAATCCTAACACTGTGCTCACGTAAGAGAGTGTAAATGACCACTACTATGAAAAGGAGTGAGAAGTGTTTACATTGGAAAATGACAAAGAAGGATTTTTCCGAAACAAATTTCCCCATGAGAACGAAGCTATAACAAGGGAGGTAACCCATCAATGAGTGTTACCCTAGACTGTGACATCTCCAGTTTGCTCGGCCTAAACTTAAATAAATCTAGCCTGAATATGCATTACTTGCATGTATCTACAACTTATGGCAATATAGTCTGATGTCTTCAATTGTAATGGCTTTCGGTTGCTCCAACCAAATCTTTATCTCATGGTAAACATCCACAACATGTTGATCCCTTCTTTTTCCTGTGAGTGCACCTTTCTGATGTTGCCCACATTTTATAAGCGGGGATAGTAGTAACTTCCTTAGCTACTTCTCAAGACTTGAGGGGTGGCTCCTTAAAATACCCAAAACATCATGTTTGTGGCACAAGCTCTAAGAAACAAGTAGTAAGACAATCAAACAATATGCAAAGGATGCAGACCCAATGGTTCTACCAAGTGTAGAGTTGGGAGCTATCACATGGAATGACGAGCTCACTAGAGAAATCACGCCAACTAAGGAGGCTTAGAAGAAAGGACTAAGTAGTGAAACTCTTGGGAATCCGTCGAAATAAGAGACGGGAGAAAGAGTTCGAGTCTAAGCAGGCCATCTCCTGATGATAAAAGTAGCAACGATCAAATCGCCTTCAAAATAGGAAGCCAAGAAAGGACATTCATGTGAAGCCTAAACAAAACAAGGAAATATGGTGATTGAGGTGATGGACCGAGCTTGAAATTGACTTCTCAAGCTGCCTACGTATCCTGAGTAAATCAGGAATCAGGTCGGACGTAGTTCCTGCTGCGGATGATGTATTGGTTGTAAAGCCTTGATAATTAAGTTCCATCATAACTGGGTGAGCTCGAAGTTATCGGAGAAAATCTCACCACATTTAGCCTAGGAGGACTTGTTGGGTTATAACGGGGCTTAGGACTTGGTTCCAAATGAGAGTAAAAGCTCAAATATGCCCCCAGGGTCTAACTAGAATCTTTCAATTTTTACCTTTATTGCCTTCTTTCTTTTTCTTCAATTTTTGTGAGCAATTTTCTCTCTTGCCCCTACCTAGGGTATTGGATTGCTTTTGGATTAGAGCTTTGCTCCTTTCTTTTCCTCTCTCTCTCTCTTTTTTTTTTTTTTTTTTAAGTTGGAGCTTTGCTATCTTCTTGTTATTGAATTTTTGAAATGGAAAAGTGCTTTTCCCCAACATTAGCAATATCAAGCTCTGGTACAAAAAATGTCTTCTAATCAAACCCCAGAGGCTAGTAGGATTAAGTATGTGAAGGGTACCTTGGTAATGGGATATGGGTAGGCCATAATGGGCTTTCCAAATGATAGGCTTAGGCCCAAAAAGGATAACTAGCGGATTTAAACTTCTCAAGATTTTCACAGATAACTAGCAGCCAAGGATGGCCTCCTTTAATAGGCTTAATGATGTGAAAATTTCTCTTTAAGCTCCTTACTCGTTGGAAGGGGATTAAATGTGTGGAGAGCTCAAGACCTTTTATTACCAAGGCTCTGGTACCAAAATGAATGACGAATGACTGATGGGCTCCTTTTTTTTGTTGCTCTTTCCTTTTTTCTATATTTGATTTTTTTTCTTTGATTCCTTTTTGTTGATTTGAAGAAAATAGGCGAAAGATCGCTGCAAGATTCATCATCAAGAGATGGAAATGGGGAGGAGAATAAACAAAATACTCAAAATAAACTATTTCATTAAAAACTGAAACGATTACACCATGTGGAAACTTGATTGGATTGACACAACATCAAAATTAAAAAGAAAAAACTTCTCACACAAAACCGAAAGGGAAAAAGCTGGAAATACCTAACAACATGACTGACTACCTATAACACCAAAGGACTTAAACCCAGACATGACCAACCCCTCTTCATCTTCTATAATCATCAGAACTTCTGTACCAAAGAGCTTACTATCATCCATAAATCCTCCTTGATGCCCCAGCTGGGCCTACCAAACTGCTTAAGACTCTGCCCGATCAACCACGCAGTTAAAAAAGATCTCAAAACTTGGTAACTCCTTTCCTGATATTTCATCGAGCCACAGTTCTGGAAACCCAAAGTATGAGGAGTCATGCACTTCCTTAATGAATTGACCATTCAAGTTCTTGAAATAGGGTACCATCTCAAGAGTTTCAGATGCTTTTGATTGATATTTCATGAACTCTCCTTCAACTGTCTTGATCTGTTTGTGCTTTGCATCCAATTTCACCACATGAACATGCCCCTCGCTCTGGATAGACAGATGCCTAATAAAGATGGTGGGGTCAAATTCTTTCAAATCCTCACTAAGAGC
The DNA here is from genome assembly GCA_022985045.1 of Macadamia tetraphylla. Lineage (NCBI taxonomy): Eukaryota > Viridiplantae > Streptophyta > Magnoliopsida > Proteales > Proteaceae > Macadamia > Macadamia tetraphylla. The sequence goes on from CM040967.1 coordinate 37,929,767, forward strand.
ATTGATTGATTGGTGATTTGGAAGAGGATTTGTGGTTACATTAGGTTGTTTAGGTCGGAGCTCAAATTTTTTAGCATCATAAAGGTCTTGTATAGCATGTTTCAAATTGAAACAGTTATCTGTGGTATGTCCTTCTTGGCAATGATTGTGGCAGAATAGGTCTGGATTATACCAACGTGGCTTTGGCTCGGGAATAGGCCTTGGTTGGATTGTAGAAATCAATCCGGCCTTCGCTAATCTGCTAAAAACTGAACTCAGGGGTGCACCCAAATTGGCGAACTGCCTCTTAGGTCGACTGGGAGGAGCTGTCCCTTGCTCTAGTGTGAACGGAGCTACCATTGTGGACGATGTTGGTGCCGCAGAAGGGAGAGTAGACATTATGGCATTGACCCCTGAGCTTTTCTGTTGTGGAGGTCTTCTGCTACTACTGGACTCAGTTGCAAACCGATCCATTTTGGGGAGTTCCTCTTGAAAGATGGCATCCTCGACCTGTTGTGCCGCGACTATCAAACCATCAAAGTTGAGGATGGGGAGAGCAAACAAAAACTTTCGGTATGGGTCTCGCAATCCTCTCACTATCATTCCCACTTGCTCTCTCTCACTTGGCCTATCCCACATCTGAGCCACTTTGTCACGAAACCTTTTCAAATAGCTAGTGAACCCTTCACCTGCTGCTTGCTTTGTTGTTTCCAACTCTCTCCTGGTTAACTCTATCTCTGAATTATAGGAGTATTGGCAAGTAAACGCCTTCATCATGTCGTCCCAAGTGCTGGTTGAGGAAGAATCTAGGGCCATTAGCCAATGGTGAGTAGCACCAGTTAATGAAAATTGGAAGGCCTGCCCCAGTTGCTCATCCGTGAAGCCTCGACCTCCCCTCAACTGGCCAATAAAAGATCTTAAGTGAGTATGGGGATCACCCCTACCATCAAACTTTTCAGAGGTCCATTTAAATTTTCCTGGCAACCTAACATGTGGAAAGAAACACAACCCTTCTGTATCAATGATCTGATCTTCAACACCTTCGGGTTCCGATCAAGTGTTCAAGGCGACTAACTTTATCCTTCAACTCTTGGTTCTCAAGACTTTCAGACTTTCCTATAGCAGGCTATTGTCAATCACAACATCATCCTCAACACCTAACACATTGGGGTGAGGAACAACCCTAGGACTATGGAGACGACTCCGTTGGTGCTGAATTTCTGCCGGTCGAGCAACACTAGCCTGAACTTGCATCATCGCAGTTAAGTTTGCTAACATCTCCTCAATCTTAGTGACACGGGCCTCCATGGAGTCGGGATTTACTGGTGAAATGTTATCTTGACTCATGGTATCTGTACCCTCTGGGGAAATGGGAAACACTTCTAATGAGGGTTCTGGTGAAAGCCTCACTAGTCTAATTGAATTAGGACCTCTGACCCACAAGGGTAGGGAATGGCCTTCCTGACGAGAAATGGTGCCTCAATTGGGTAGAATATGATGAGAAAGTGAAACTTCGGATTACACTCCTTATTGGTACCGAAAAATGGACAAAAGAAAGGATGAGATGGTAACAAGTACATTCTCCTACGTGAGCATAACTAGGGTCAAAACATACACAAACAATGATAACTAGACCAAACAAGAGTTAGCTCAAATGGAGTGGCATCAACTTAGCGGTAAACCAAAAGGAAGTGCCCCTAAGTTGAAGAGACTCTCAATTGATAGATCAAACAAGGTGGTTCGTGTAAGAACTTCCATATAGGTGGATCTACATCGAATCAATCACCGAAAACCATGGTGGACGAATTTGGGTCCACCATTAACATCGAGATAGCATGTGTGAAACCTTTACCAGGTTGAGACCTATACCACATCGGACTGGCGGTGTTAGCATATAGCCGCGGTACCAATCATACAGTGTAGTTGTAAGAATCAACAACTGGTGTAGTTATAAACACTAGCACCTTTAATGTTAATGATAAATCTAATCCTTCCGTTGGTGAATGGTAGATTGAGACGGGTAAAAATGACTACAAGGGGTTCCAACATGAACCGTAAACAATATTACATTAGTTGTGTTGATCCTAGTCATTGGTTCTATGTCCAAGTATATGATGCATGTTGGTTAGGTTTAGGACCGGCAAGGCTACCTTGACAAGACCGATATACCTATCACCCGTAAATACGGAATGAATTAGAGGTACGTGGTCCCTTTGATATACCAATAGGGGAATAGCTCGAGTATATCGAACCCAGAGTGTTAACCAATAGCGTCTCTTTGGGCACACCTAAATGTGTGTGATCTCCCTCAAGCACGTAAGGTAACACCCTCGCCGATAAGTTCCGTATTCCAAATCTAAATGGTACGGTATCAAGGGGTGTGATGTAACTGGGGGCAGCCCAAACATATGTAAGGGACCCTGGAAGCTACACCACGGGGGTGAATAAGGATTAGGCATGCTGTGCTCAATGCAAGAAGTGTATGCAAGTGATGAAAAGTGAAAAATAACATGTCAATATACAAACAATAAGGTACAAACAAAGCTATACAAACAATGGTCAATCAAGAGTCTGACGTCCCCAGTGGAGCCGCCACTGTAGGTATCATGGACCTCCGCCCTCGAGGATCGCGATATGGCGCGTAGCGCGTGTACACACGCTAGGATTCGACCCTAATGAGATGAGATAGTATCCCCTGGTCATCAAAAGCCAAAGGGGGATACACGTTATGGGTAAAAAGGAGTCGCCACCTAGAAAGGGTCTAGGACCCATAAGTGTCTCCCCCAATCAAGGGAGAGAGACTAATGACTTTGATGGATAAGGCTGGTTTGCACTAAGATTCTAGACAAGTGTCAAGTGACAGACTGGGAAGGTGTTAGGCACCCAGTCTGCCCGACCCTAAGGCCGGTCTCTTTTTGTTTGACCAAAGTTTGTTTATACCCTACTAACTAGTCCTAAATCTAAGTCACTGAAAACCCTAAACTAGGTATCTAAGTATGACATGTGAAAACCCTAAGCCATGTGTCTATGTTATGCTAACCTAGGTGATAATGCAAATAATGAAATGATTACGCTAATTAAATATTAAAAACCCTAAATGATTTGATTAGCGAATTATGAGTCTTAGATTAAGCTAATTAAGTAAGTCTAAACCTAGGATTAGTTTAGCAACTTATGAAACCCTAAATTAAACTAATTCGATTAATTGAGCCTGACCTAGATGGATGATCAATGAATTTGTGAAATCCTAAATTGAATTAATTAAAATGATTAAACCCAATCCCTAGTAATTCGAAATAAATTATCACAATCCTACTTAATCTAATTGGTAAAAAGATTTATATATTAAATGAGACCTAATTAATTTATAAAAGTGAAATGGATTAATTACATTAAATGAATGCATTTTTACTAATCTACCTAATCTAGTGTAAGAGGATTAAACTAAACCAACGGTTTAATTAAACTAATTATGAAACCTAATTGCACTAATTATGTTTACCTTGAACTAATCCTAAGATGAGTTAAACATTTTCAAAACCCTAGTTAAGCTAATGAGAAAAGAATCTTTTAACTAATTAATCTAGTTAATTATCCTACATTAAATAACTAATTAATTGATTGATTAAAATAAATGAACTACTAGAGGGAAAAAGATTGGTAATTACACAAATTTAATAAATTGAATTGAATGAAGAAATCAAATACAGTGATAAAAAAAAAAACTAAATAAATTAACCACAATTAAATAAACAAATGAAATGACTAATTAAGTTAACTAAGTTACTTTAATTAATCTAAATTAGTACTACACTAATGCAAGTGAATGTTGGAGTACAAAAGATAGGAGATAGTAGGAAAACCCAAATCCCCAATACGCACCTAATGCTACGAGCTGGTTTGAGGGGCCAGCCACGCCCATCCTAAACTAAACACGGCCTAAACTATGTCCCATATATTATTAAGAGAGAAAAGAAAATAGAAAAAGAAAATCATTTGATTTTAGGATCCAAAAATTAGGGAAATTTGAGATCCATGGAAAGATTTTAGAAAACAAAAGAAAAAAAAACGGACAACTTATTAAAATCATTTAATCCACAATGAACAATTAAGACTATGATGAAGAAAAACAAAAAAATGCAGAAGGATCGTTCTGCATTTTTGTTTAAGAAGGAGGAGCGAGGAGACAAAAGAAAAATGGAGAAAGGGCTTCGGCCGAGATGGGGGCGAGGGCTTTTTTCGGTTTAGAAAACGAGAAGAGGAAAGGAGGTTGAGGTCGTGTCATTGTTTGCCGGCTGTCGGAGTTTGGCTTTGGAAACTTGGGGAGATGGATAGAAAGCGAGATCTCTCACCTCACCTTTCTTCTTCATTTTGATCTGTAATCGCTCTTCTTCGTTCCACCTTCCGAATCCGAAGCGTTTCTTTATCATCTCTGTACACTAGGTTAGTTTCTTTAGAGAAAAGGGTTTTCAGATTTGGGTTTGGGTTCTTCTTCTTCCCTGTTTTGTGAGTTAGAGAAGAGTGAGGAGAAATAGAAGAAGAAGAAGGAGGGGGTTCAGGTTGCAGGTTGGTTAGGAAGAAAGAAGAAGAAGAAGAAAAAAGAAGAAGAAGAAAGAAAGGAGAGAAGAGAGGAAGGAGAAGGAGGTTGGGATTCGGTTAGGGGTTGCAAGGAGGAAGGAAAAAGAAAAGAAGAAGAAGAGGAAGAGAATTGCAGCAGCAGGGAAAAAGAAAAGAAAAAGAAGAAGAAGATGAAGAAGAAGAAGAAGAAGAAGAAGAAGAAGAAGAAGAAGAAGAGTGCGGCTGCAGGTTCGGTGGCTGTTGTAGCAGGGGAGAAAAATGAGAAGAAGGGAAGAAGGAGAATGGAGTGGAGAGGGGCGGCTGGAGAAGAAAGATGGAAGAGAGGAAGAAGAAGAAGAAGGATTAGGTTACAACTGAGATCCTAATCTAAGGGTCTAGATTAAAAGAAACAAAAACAACTTAAAAATAAAACTAAACCAAATCAAATCTATTTAAGTAAACATGTTAAAAAAAAACAATTAAACCTAATTAATATAAAAGAATCAATTAAACCCAAATACCTTTAATTGGACCAGAATAAATCAATTCACATCTAATAAACCGTATTGAACCAAACTGAAACTAATTAAACATAATTAATCTAAATAAATCAATTATTAATAAATTAGAAACTAATCTATTAATTAAACTAATTCTAAATCGCTATTGAAAGAAAATAAATAAATAAATACCTTAAACCGGCTTTAATCAAGAAACAAGGGGAGATAACCCTTGTGCTTCAAGGCCAAAACCGAACCGAACCGAATCGGACTAAGTCTCCCGGCTCAAGGAAGGATTACACATTTAAATTTTTATATTTTGAGAGATTCTTTATTTAGAGAAAGGGAATTAGCAAAAACCATATTCCTTCTCTCCAATCTCCTCCCCTTTTGGAAGAGAGGAATGGCTATTCTTATAGCCTTGGGACTTGGGACAATTCTCTCATATTTCCGATATGGGACTAAAAAACTAGAGAGAATTGTCCAAAAAGGCTTGCTTTTGGACAAAAGGGTTTGGGCGCCACGTGGCACTCCCTGGTTGCTCGTAATGGAATTTAATACCGAACTTTGGAGTCAACTTTCGGGGGTCATATCTTTCAAACCGTTTGTCGGAATTCGACATGTAATATGTCATTAGAAAGCTCAGTCCGAGCACTATCCAATGATGTGAGACACGATTATAGTCTCAACAGGGAATATTTACGAAAATATGCATAAAGTAGGGACCCTGATCATATAATGAAAGAGAGAATCGGGCGTCGATTCGCATAGTTCTCGCATCAAAGTGTAATGTCCGACTTGAGGGGACAAACAACAATAATCCACAACATCAAATTCTAATTTTTGAAAACATTTTCTCTTGAAAATTTATAGAAAAATATGGTCATTTTCTACTCTAAGTTTGAAAATTCTCCAAGTCTAAAATATCCAACTTGTAATCTTTCATATTGTAATCGTTGCCGGGGGATGACAAAATTCGGTGTCTAAATCAAGGGTAGTTTCAGTATTGAAGATGAATTTTTTAAAGGAAATGTTCTCTATGTAACGATACGAAAAAATCCGATCTTTCTAACGGGTTTGATTTCATTGCGTGTCGATTTCTTATGAGAAAGATGCAGCATTAGAAAGGTCTAGGGGCATTTTGGTCATTTTATATGATTGATTCAGATGATTGGGTCTTCTAAAAGTCATAGAGCATTCAGTCACGGTTCCAACGCACTTTGTTTCATCTAGATCAGATATCGTATGAAAAAGTTATAGGTGTTTCCGTGAAGCCAGTTCGAAAATCCAAAACGAAAATCCATCAGTTGCTCTCGATGTTGGGTGGATTTTTCAGAATTTATTTTTGAAATTTGAAGGGCTTTTATGTAATTTCAAGATTTTGAAGGTCTGAGTTGCAGTGGATCTTTAAGCACTGAAATATATGAAGATAGGGGCTTAATTGTAATAAAGAGGAGTAAAGGGAAGTGAAATGGATGGTCGGATTCGACCACGTAGGCTTGATTCCCATCTAAGAGTGCTCACAAATTGGCATTGGATCAAACGCTTAATATGCTTGCGAGATTTTCCATTGGTCGGATCTATCAAGAACCATATGCTGGCACTACACAGGATCGATGTTGCTATGGTATTACGCACATGCAAAAAGTGGCATAGATAGATGTTGTTTCTCAAGATCTCATGAGATCTGATTTTAAACCAGATCTGAAGATCTCAATCCAAGGGCTGCAAGCCGCCTATACTTTATGAGACATAGCTGACAATCCTCCATGAATCATGCCGATCTAACCAATAGGATGTCAACAACGCTTCTGAACGCTGACGCAACGTTGACCGCCTACGTCATCATGCCGTCATATGATCCTAGATCTACGGTTCATGTTCGCTATCCGTTATGGGAATCCAATGGATCACATTATAAGATCTTTTAGATGAGATCTACAGTCAAATTTTGCCCCTGTTGCGGGCGCCGCCGGCGTAGCCTGCGCCACTCCTACGAAGATTTCATTTTAGGCTATCTCATTGCTCCAACTTCAAATGGTCATACCTCCTTCATTTTAACTCGGATTTGGGTGAACTAAGTTGCTACTTCTTTGTTTTTTCAAGCCCTACACCATGAAAGTAAGAAAAATGAGTTTTGAGTAAAGGAAGGCTATGGTTTTGGTAAGAGAAGTTTTCCCTCTTTATTGGTCCTTGAATGAACATGAATACTTGATGATAAATGTTCTTAGGCCATTAAAGGAGGTAAAAGAGGTGATTGAGGTGTATTAATGATACACTAACTCAAAGCCAAGGAGGAAGAGAAGAAAGCAAGGATGTGTTTGTTTTGAAGAGCAAGAAGCCAAAGAGAGAGAAGGTGTGAGCACCAAACTTGTCAGTACAAGTTTCCAGTCATCCTAGGTAATCGGTTGTGAGATTCTCTAACCTTTGATTTACATTATATGCAAGTATGTATGTTAGAGTTAGTTGTGGATGAATGTATACATGCTAGGTTAGTTGTGGATGAACTGTAAGCATGATAGCTAGTTGTAGATGTATATGCTAGGCAGAGTTTAACTGTAGGGCATTGATATAAGCCTAAATTTACTATATTCTTTATTGAGTGCTTAGTGGGTATTAAGCACCTAGAGTAGGTGCTCTCGTGTAGTGGGTGCTACACATTGTACCAGCACTAAAGTGCCATCTCAGCTTCGACTTGAGAAAATTGGGCGTGGGTGCTCCCGACAGTGGGTGCAGTCAAAAGTAGTGTATTGAGTAGGTACGAAGCCTTTACAGGCACTACTCCGGGGATGTAGCTAAATTGCCGAACCTCGTAAAAATCCAGTATTTTTGAAGTGCATGGAATGTGGAATGGGTGTGCACACTTGGAAGTGCCTATGAGATGCTAAGTTTGCATACGACTGTATGCAAATAGGGAGAGGTATATTAGGTTTTTCTTGGCCAGACATTAGACGGGTTTTTTGAGATCGGAATTAGACTCACTAATTCACCCCCTCTCTCAGTGACTGCCGGGTTACAACAAGGGGTTTGGGAGAGGTGGATGAGGGTGAGTGATAGTAATTGCTAATGGGAGTGTTTGCAACTATTGTTTCAGACATTTTTACAAGACTGATCTGCTTACCCCAACATCGGAGGTAGAAAGCATTTGGAGGACTTTGTAGCTGTTATAGCATGGAGGAATTTGATAGGCGTGGACAAGGTGAGAAAATTTCTTAAAATTGATGAATATCATGAATCAGTGTTCATATAATAGTTGTTTATTTAATTGTGAATGGTGGAAGGTCTTAAGAATTTATGAGTTATCATATATGTTGATGTTAGTGGGTAGGGAAACGGTATTAGGTAAGTGTGGGTAGGTATGTGAAGTGTATCTTGTTGCTCTGTAGACATGTAAAATAGTTAAAAGAGGCAAACTTATTAGAACTTGGAAGAAATGGATATGCTATGCGTATCACTCACTCACTCTCTCTCTCTCGGCGTATATATTTATCACACACACACACATATATAGAAGCTCTGTTAGCGTTGCTTTAACCTTTCATGGGGGGAGTTGAAGCTAAATAACATAACATCCACTTTGTGTTGATGTCACACCTAGCATATTTGATGTGATGAATTTGTAGCATCTTTTAAAATGTTATAAATTTGGTTAGGTAGCAGTGGAGAACATGTTTGCTAGGTGTTGGAATGTCTCATGCACCTGTTTGATAAAGGCGAAAATATATATAGAAAATTTACTTTTATGGCAGAGTAGTTATGGTGGAGTTAAATAAATTGATTTTGATTTTGCAATGTATGGATCTAAGTTTTTCCTAAAATAAGATTGTTGTTATAGTGTAAGATGTTGCAAGTTAGATTTACATAGGGGTGTCGTTGCTTATGTTGTTATGAGACGGTAGGTAATGTGTAATTATTTGGTTTGTTACAATGTATTCGTTTGCTGCAACTAATATGATTTGATTGGCTTGTACTAAATAGCGTATGACAATATACAGTAACTTGATCACCAAAGATGTTACAACTATAAGCGCATAAGAGAGGGTCATTGTTGAGGCATTGGTAGAGATGGGGGATGTTGTGGATGATGAATCTCGAGTTCAGACTACCTGGGCATATATGGAAAAAGGTATGATAAAGTCATGACAATAACTAAGTCTTGGTGTCTTATAGACGAATAATAGTGTCAATAATCGATGTTGTATTTGATGTTTCCACAGAGTTTATGTACGAAAGCAATAAACAATCATATTTGGAAAGAGTAATTGTAGCCGATGCAAAGATGGTGAATGATCTGAAGGATTCCGATGAGGAGACAGAAGAATCTGTAGTAAATGAAGAAGGGGGTTGTGTGTGATGAGGGTACTTGGGGAGCCAATGTTGGAGTAGAAGATAATGATGAGAAAGAGACCAATAAAGAATGTAGTAATGAAGGTGACGTTGTTGGAAGCACAGTTGGGGTTGTGAAATGTCAAGAGAGACTGCCATTCATTGGTATGAGATTTGATGATATTAATGCGGCCTATTCTTTCTATAATTAATATGCGTCAAAGAGAGGATTTAGTGTTTGTCGACATCACACCAATTATTCAAGGAAAAGGGAGTCAGATGGGTCAAGACGGGTATTGTCGAAGAGGTGTGTGTGTTATAAAGAAGGATTTAGAGATATGAACCGGAAGAATCAAAAGGGAAGAGACGTGCGTCATCTAGCGGAGATGAGGCTTAGTTGTCCAGCATATATTATACTTAAAGCTAAATCTAATGGGTGGGTAGTTGAGAAGTTTGTGCATAATCACAATCACCCTTTGATTGTACTGGAACAAATTTTCAGATTGGGATCACACCAACACTTATCAGATGAGGTGAAATTGATAGTTGGTAATCTGCAGTAGAGTGGTTTAGGGCCGACACAAATTAGCGATGTTATACTGGAAATCTTCAATGGTCAACGCAATATTGGTGTTTCTAAAGGGAAGTTGAAAAGATTTATGGAGAGAAACGAAATGCATTTGATTACGGAGGACTGTTAATCGATTTTAGGCTATTTTGACTCCATCCGATTCAAGGATCCTGGCTTTATTTATTCCATTAATTTGTCTAATAACGGAAGCCTCAATGGAATTTTTTGGGTTGACAGCAAAGCGATGTCTTCTTATGAATTGTTTGGTGATGTTGTCGTGTTTGACACGACGTATAAGAAGAATTGGTATAGGGGCCGTTTAGTCCTTTCACAGGATAGAATAACCATAGGCAGTCTACTATATTTGGATGTGATTTGATTGCCAATGAAACTAAGGAGTCGTTTGAGTGGTTGTTCAGGGCGTGGTTGAATGCAATGGGAGAGAAGGAACCAAAAGCCATTATTATTGATGAGTGTACCGGTATTGTACCCGTTGCGGCGAGTGTTTTTCCCAAGGTAGTTCATGGATTTTGCTCGAGGCACGTTGTGAAGCACGCCAAGAACATCTTGGTCCCATATGGTACAGAAATCCAGAGTTTAAGAGGGAATGCATGCAATGCATATATCGTACATGGTCGCAGGAACAACTTCTTATACAATGGGAAGAGATGATGGTGAAACATAACTGGAAGACAACTATTGGTTGAGGGACAAGTTTGATCAGAAGGAGCACTGAGTGCCATGTTATTTGAAGAAGCATTTTTTTGCGGGGATGAGCTCTACACAACATAGTGAGGGGATGAACAGTTATTTCCAAGGTTATTTTAAGGGCACGATGACACTGTATAAATTTGTTAAGCAATACGAAAAGGCTATCGCCAGGCACAGAGAGAAGGAATCTGAGGCGGAGTTGAGAACATGTACACAATTACCTCAATTATCTTCACAACATCCCCTGGAAGAGCATGCAGGTAAAGTTTACACATGAAGGATCTTTGATATTTTTAAGAAAGAATTCATTTCTAGCGTAAGCCTTTTTGCCAAGGTGGAATTAAACGAGGCAGGAGTTTGTTCATTTTATGTTGGCCCATTTAACGTCCCAATTGAGCATAGATGCAAGGTGATTTATGAAGAATCAAAAGAGGTGGTGCAATGTAGATGTCGTTTATTTGAGTTTATGGGTGTACTATGTAAGCATGTGTTGAAGGTTCTACAGATATTAGATTGTGATGCAATTCTAGCGAAATACATTCTATCAAGGTGGACGAAGGAAGATAGTCCTGGATTGTCTTTTGATATACAACGAAACTCGCTTGATTCTATGACTATAAGGTCACTATGGAGCTTACGGCAAGCCAATATGTCAATGATGTCCTTGGCTTGCTCATCAAAAGAAGGTAGAGTTGCTGCAATGAAAATGCTGCAAGGATTCTGTGACAAATTTGGTAAAAAACCTTCGAGTTCTACTTTAGGTGAAATCGATGATTCCATTCATGCTACACAAACTAGTGTTGTATCTAAACGGCACACCCATGAGCACGTGAAGGAACCATTGACTTCTGTTAGTCGGGGGAGGCCGAGAGGCAAAGGTTGAGAAAAACATCCGATGGAGGAGTGTAAAGAGAAGAGAAAGAACCGATGCAGTAAATGTGGGTGTCTCGGGCATAACAAGACAAAGTGTGTTTCGTTAAATGGGGGGATGAAACAGAACCAATTATCAGGGACGAGATGATGGATGGTGGTATATCTGAATTTTGAGCTTAATCAGTTAGGTAAGCTTTATTATTTCCTAACATTCTACCTTTATTTGTAATCCATATTTAGGTTCGGTAGCAAGCTTTAGTTCTTTTCCATGGACTGCTTTAATCAGAAAAATTATGTTGACGGATGCAGAGTGGTCGAATGCCACAACTATTGATTGGGCAAGCAGAGACAGTGGGCGGCATTGACTATGGTGCATATATGTATGTACGTTAAGGTTGTGAACTCCATACAATTGTTATATTGAGTTACTAATGTAAATCTGATGAATGTGAGAAAGAAAAGATAGGTGACAGAGTATCGAAATGGAAGAATATTTTTCTTATCGAAGATCTGTCAGTTTATAAGCATGATGGGAATGCGTGCATATATATAGAAAAGGTATGTGGTGGCATGGGTTATTTTAATTTTTTTATTTTTTTGATTAAAGTTGTTGGTTCAATTGTTGTCACAGAATGCTTATTGTTATAACGTTGTTTTGTATAAACCGTGTATATTGACAATATTAAAATTACGTGTTATTTTAGTAATGGTATTATTACGTAACGTTAGAGGTTTTACTTGTGGTACATGAATAGGAGGTAGGTTTTTTTCTGTTTAATTGTTTTAGTTTTTTGGTTTATTATCTTGTTGCCTGGTTTTTGGTTTATCTTTAATTTTTTCCTACCACCTTTGTTAGGTGTAGTGGGGTTGATTTAATATTACTCATTTTAATTGATAAAGCAATTTTTTTTTTACAGGGTAGGTAACGCAGTTGCATACGTGAAACAGAGAAATTGGGGTCACACATCTTAATTAGGAAAGCAAGAAATTGATCCCTTCGGCTGCATATCTATGCTAAACGAAATGAGATCTATAATATAAATGTATTTTGAGTAAGCATCAATCAATGTCATTTATTGTTCCTACATTTATGCGATTCTATTTGTTGGGTTAATGTAGGTTTATCGGAATATTATTTGACATTGTGGATGGTAATGTAAGTCCACAACTATGTTATGGACTTGTCGTGCTAAATCGAGGATTTTGCATGTTTAATTTATTCTTACCTTTGGTCGGGTAGTTGGTCTAAGTTGTGAATTTTCATGCCCAATCAAATGTTTTAAATTTTTGTTTTAGCTTTCAAATATATTGTTTGGTTACAAAATTTTAGAAAAAGAAAATTTTTGTAATATTTTCATGCCCAATCAGGTTTTTTTTTGCTATTAGGTTAAATCATTTCAACATGTTATGGTCTATTGAAAATGTCATTTGTTCATGACAGTTAATATGAAATTGAAGAAAATTAAGATATGGTTTGATTTGCAATGATATAAAAATTGTCATGCAAATTTTTATGATTTGTAAACTAAATTCTTGAAATGTTGGGTATAGGAAGTTGAGATTAAGTCCTGCCATATTTTATTCCAACCATGCGAAAATCCATTCCCTTATAAGTCTGAAGATGATGTTATGGACAGTTAGTTTTAATGTTGATGGAACTCTAAGGTTTTAAACCCAATAGTTAGAAGATGAAGTGCATTATATATCGTGTTTGTAACCTTTGGTAGTTGGGGTATGTAGAGCAAGCTGTACACAAGGCAGTTAAGGCTGTACTCAAATTAAGACAAAAAAATTTGGTTTAGGGCAGGAAGATTTTGAATCACCTAGTTAAGGTCGTGGGTGGTGATGAGACAAAATATGTCCCCTTCCTCAGCACGGCTGAAGCATGTATGCAAACCTGAACAAGACTGACCCATTACCTCGGCCCTCCATCAGGCCGTGCTACCGCCTCGGCCCTCCATCAGTCTGCGCTGCCACCTAGGCCCTCCATCAGGCTGTGCTACCACCTCGGCCATCCATCAGGCCGTGCTACCACCTCGGCCCTCCATCAGGCTGTGCTGCCACATCGGCCCTCCATCAGGCCGTGCTGCCACATCGGCCCTCCATCAGGCCGTGCTGCCACCTCGGCCCTCCATCAGGCCGTGCTACCACCTCGGCATCTCATCAGGCCGTGCTTCCACCTCGGCCCTCCATCAGACCATGCTTCCACCTCGGCCCTCCATCAGGCCGTGCTTCCACCTCGGCCCTCCATCAGGTTGTGCTACCAGTCACCTCGGCTTGACCAACCTGTCACCTCGGTCGACCAACCTGTCACCTCGGCTTGACACAGTCAAGTAAGGCACCAAACGTGCTCTCATCCACTCCTACATTCAAGGAACGTAATCCTTGATCACGGGGGTAGGACTCTATCCACTACACGTCATCAGAGGCATCCACCCCTCTCACGACTTGCACCTCTGAGATCAATGGAGAATATTCTTAGAATATTTCCTAAAACCCAGAATATTCTCAGAATCACAGAGCCACTCCCCTCAAGGACTCTACGCCTGAACGGACTCTGCACAAACTCCACTCCTTCTCTCTCCATCAGTAACCTATAAATACCAAGGTAAGCCTCCATCATGAGGAGGATCAATCACTCCTTTTACTGGAAAAGCTCTCTTGAGCATCTGCTGTGAAAAGATCTGACTTAGGCATCGGAGAGTCCCCTCGGGTCAGCCCGGCTCTCCCCTGTCATCTCTTCTGTGCAGGTCGGCCAAAGCACCAGGAACAGCAAGGAAGATTGTCCGGTCAATTTTTACCACATCAGATTGGCGCCATCCATGGGAATCAGTTATAAAAAGTCACCTTGGACCAATGTAATTAAGGAGTAAGACGGTCATTTCTTCTACGACAACACGAGTAAGATCCACCCGCGAGTTACCATTTGGACGTCCCCTTCACCACCAATGGCGGAAGCGGAGAATGTCGATAAAGGCCCTTCCACAAGGACTGACAAACTAGGCACGATGCTCAAGTTACCCGAGGAGAAGGGGATCGGTCGCGAACCCTCGGCTATCTTGCCATGTCCCATCATCGGTAACTCACCCAAACATGGAAGAAGCGGATCTGAGCCTGCGCTCCAGTGTTAGCGACAAGCGCCGGTGCTAGACTTCATCGTCGATTCGGCTAGGCACTTTCGGTGCCATGAACTAATTCACCTCGGCCGCCTAGGCGATTCAGGCGGAACAACTCAACGATGAATCTCATGACAACAGTGTCACCCCTCAATTAACGATGAGGAGGTGTTGGCGAGACGTCACCTCTTGTTCACTCGGTACCACCTGCTCTCCTCCGTGAAGGCTGAGCAAGGTCCGTTCGGTCTGAAATAGGAATGCATGTCATTCCATGCGTCACCGGAGCCCAGAGACACATGATGCCCATAGATCCCCACCTCAAGTAGGAAGACGCCAGTTGTCGCCTCAAAGACTCACTAGAGGCGTGCGTTGGCATAGAGAAGAACGAGAAATTTCTCAGAGGACAGCTGGCGAGATCAACCCCATGGGGGTCAGGATTCACCCACCAGGCCGACCAGAGGTGCACCACGGCAAAGTTAGGATCCAGTGCCTCACTGAGCGAGTAGAAAGAATGCAGAGGCAAAGGCACCCAGCCGACATAACTGTAACTCTGGCCCATAATGCACTATCCAACGAACTGATTACGCCGAGCTACCCTCAAATTTCGTGATACCCATCGTCAATGGATATGATGGCACCACAGATTCCTATGATCATCTGTTGTATTATAGCTCGACCATGACAGTTCATGGTAGGTCAGACACCATTCTCTGTCGAGCCTTCGCAGCCTCATTAAAAGGAGTAGCGTTGGTATGGATGTCGAACTTGTGGCCACGGTCCATCCGCAGCTATGAAGAGCTGACAAGAGCCTTCCTCACACGTTTTCAAGCAAGTATGAAGCAGAAGCAAACTATACAAAAAGTGATGAACATGAGGCAGGGAGCGAGAGAGACTATAAGAGAGTTCCTTGCCCGATTCACCAAGGCAACACTGGAGGTAAAAAACCTACCGGAAGGAGTGACGTATATCACGTTGTGCAACAGGGGTAATGCACCCTGATCTGGTCTAGTCTCTGGCCCTTGACTTGCTAGAAACAATGCCCGACCTGTTAAGCGATGCAATCAATACGCCAACATGGAGGAAATCCTGGCCGCCAAAGGGATAGGTGATCAGTCGAAGGAGGAGAAAAGGACTCTGAGACCTAGGACGATTCTCTCGAGCCAAAGAAGAACAGAACAGATCAGCCACTTAACATAACTAAACCTGAGCAATATGAACTTCATCGTTCCCGAACAAACTTGTTCTTAGAGAACCAAGATCAGAAGTATTTTCAGCCGGGCCAATGCACTAAACGAGAGGGAATCTCAACTGATGTTGCCAATACCACCGAGACCATGGATATGACACTAAAGACTGCAAGTCTCTGAAAAGGGAAATTGATGAGCTCATCAAGGCTGGATACCTTAACAAGCATTTAAAGTAGAAATATGGTGGGAACTGGCCCAAGCCGAGGAGAGATGATGCCAGGCCGAGCTGAGATAGGGTCAAGCCGTCCAAGGAACCAGCCACGGATCAAGCTGACGCTTACGATAACCAGCCCATGGGTCCAGCTATTCTAACAATCATGGGCAGACCCACGGTGGAATCAGTCAGAAAAGCCAAAGCCCACACACGGTTCGTATGCATCACAGAACAGCCTGTCAAAGCAATCAAAATGGATCCACTCATTACGTTCTCTGACAAAGATCTGGAAGAGTTGAACAGACTTCACAACGATGCTGTCATAGTTCAATTAGTGGTGGCAAACCACCCCTTCCATAGGGTAGTGGACACAAGAGCCTCCGTTGACCTCATGTCTTATGAAGCCTTCACAAAACTAGGGCTTGGCACTGAGACTCTAAAGCCAGCTCCAGGACCCTTGTACTGTTTTCAGGCACACCAGCACAACTGGAAGAGTTGTAGACTTACTTGTAACCATCGGACAGGGAGCTCAGATAGCCACTACCATGGTCTCTTTTATGGTCGCCAAGATCGCCTCACCCTATAATGCAATCCTTGGCCGACCTGGTCTCAATGGCCTTGGGGCGATTGTGTCTACTAAGCACATAAAAGTCAAATTCCCCACCAGCAATGGAGTTGGGGAATACAAGTCCATCCAGAAGGAATCCCGGGAATGTTATGCAAACTTCATAAAATCTGTCAAGAAACCATACTCGGGCCTAGCATGTACGGTAGATTTTGTTGATTGCCGAGATGAAAGCCTCCTGACCCGAGCCGAGCCAGTAGAACAACTACTTACTGTCCCAATCACTCAGGTCAATAGACACTTTTATCAATAGACAGTTTTATCAATAGATTGCATTGAAATCCCATCAATTGGGTGTTAGTCTTATAGATTTTATATTGTCAGCACCTTAGCTTCCATATCTCAGTTATTCAATTTTATTCATGGAGCGGATTAGATTCTATTTCGAAGCAATGTATTTGTCCCAAGTGCATACCACACATCAATATACTATAAAGCTTATACCAAATATCTGGCTCTTGTAAGGAAACAAAGACCTTAACAACTAAGGCATAAAGACAGGCTACAGCTCAGCAGCATCTAAGACCACGCTACAGCTCGGCATCATCTAAGACCGAAGTACAAGCTCGGCAGCATCTAAGACCATGCTCAAGCTCGGCATTATCAAGATCAGACCCTCGTTTGGCAACTCAAGCCCTTACGCATTAAGGCATGCAAGCCCGAGCCCCGGCTCGACACCTCAAGCCCTTATGCACTAAGGCACATAAGCACGAGCCCCAGCTCGGCACATCAAGCCCTTATGCATTAAGGCACACAAGCCCGAGCCCCAGCTCAGCACCTCAAGCCCTTACGCACTAAGGCATGTAAGCGCAAGCCCCAGCTCGGCACCTCAAGCCCTTATGCACTAAGGTATAGAAGCCCGAGCCCCAGCTCGGCACCTCAAGCCCTTACGTACTAAAGCATGCAAGCCCAAGCTCCGGCTCGGCACATCAAGCCCTTACTCACAAAGGCATGCAAGCCTGAGCCCTGGCTCAGCACATCAAGCCCTTACACATTAAGGCATTCAAGCCCAAGCCCCAGCTCAGCTCTTCAAGCCCTTACGCACTTAGGCATGCAAGCCTGAGCCCCAGCTCGGCATCTCAAGCCCTTACGCACTAAGGCATCCAAGCTCGAGCCCGAGCTCAGCACCTCAAGCCCTTACGCACTAAGGCATGTAAGCCCAAGCATAACTCGGCCATAACAGTTCATGGTAGGTCAGATGCCGTTCTCTGTCGAGCCTTCGCAGCCTCATTAAAAGGAGTAGCACTGGTATGGATGTCGAACTTGTGGCCACAGTCTATCCGTAGCTATGGAGAGCTAACAAGAGCGTTCCTCACACGTTTCCAAGCAAGTATAAAGCAGAAGCAAACTACACAAAACGTAATGAACATGAGGCAGGGAGCGAGAGAGACTATAAGAGAGTTCCTTACCCGATTAACCAAGGCGACCTTTGGAGGTAAAAACCTACGGAAGGAGTGGTGTATATACGTTGTACAGCAGGGTAATGCACTCGATCGGTCGATCTATGGTATAATGTGCAAAAACAATGCCCAATATTAAGATGATGAAATCAATACGCCAACATAGAAAATCATTTGCCGAGAGGATAGGTGATCGATCGAAGGAGGAGAAAAGGACTACGAGACCTAGGGGCGATTTCATGAGCGAAGAAGAGCGAGCAGATCGGCCACTTGACATAGCTAAACATGAGCGATATGAACTTGATCATTTCCAAACAAACCTGCTCTTAGAGATCCAAGATCGGAAGTGTTTTGTTGGCCCGGCCAATGGACTAAACGGAGGAGGAACCTCAATAGCATTACCGATACCACAAGGACCATGGACATGACCTTTGAAGGCGCAAGTCTACGAAAAGGAAAATTGATGAGCTCATCAAGGCTGGATACCTCAACAAGTATTTGAAGCAGAAATATGGTGGGAAATGGCCTGAGCCGAGGAGAGATGATGCCAGGCCGAATTGAGATAGGGTCAAGCCGTCCAAGGAACCAGCCACGGACAGAGCTGACGCTTACGATAACCAGCCCATGGGTCCAGCTATTCTAAAAATCATGGGCGGACCCACGGTGGAATCAGTCAAAAAAGTCAAAGCCCACGCAAGGTTCATATGCATCACGGAACAGCCTGTCAAAGCAATCAGAATGGATCCACTCATTACGTTCTCTGAGGAGATCGGAAGAGTTGAGCGCCTCCTGGGCACGTAAGTAGTTCAATAAGTGGTGGCAAACCACCCTTCCCATAGGGTCCTAGTGGACACAGGAACCTCCATTGACCTTATGTCCTATGAAGCCTTCACAAAACTAGGGCTTGGCACTGGGACCCTAAAGTCAGCTCCAGGACCCTTGTACGATTTTCAGGCACACCGGCACAGCTGGAAGGAGTTGTAGACTTGCCCATAGCCATCAAACAGGGAGCTCAGACAGCCACTACCATGGTCTCTTTTATGGTCGCTAAGATTGCCTCACCCTATAATGCAATCCTTGGCCGACCTGGTCTCAATGGCCTTGGGGCGATTGTGTCCACTAAGCACATGAAGGTCAAATTCCCCACTAGCAATGGAGTTGGGGAATGCAAGTCCAGCCAAAAGGAATCTCGGGAATGCTATGCAAACTCCATAAAATCTATCAAGAAACCATGCTCGGGCCTAGCATGTATGGTAGAAATTGTTGATTGCCGAGATGAAAGCCTCCTGACCCGAGCCAAGCCAGTAGAACAACTGCTTACTGTCCCAATCACTGAGGCTAATAGACACTTTTATCAGTAGACAGTTTTATCAGTGGATTGCATTGAAATCCCATCAATTGGGTGTTAGTCTTATAGATTTTATTTTGTCAGCACCTTAGCTTCCATATCTCAGTTATTCAATTTTATTCATGGAGTGAATTAGATTCTATTTCAAAGTAATGTATTTGTCCCAAGTGCATACCACACATCAATATACTATGAAGCTTATACCAAATATCTGGCTCTTCTAAGGAAACAGAGACCTTAACAACTAAGGCATAAAGACAGGCTATAGCTCGGCAGCATCTAAGACCAAGCTATAGCTCAGCATCATCTAAGACCGCGGTACAAGCTCGGCAGCATCTAAGACCGTGCTCAAGCTCGGCATTATCAAGACCAGACCCTAGTTTGGCAACTCAAGCCCTTATGTATTAAGGCATGCAAGCTCGAGCCCCGGCTTGGCACTTCAAGCCCTTATGCACTAAGCCGAGCACGAGCCGCTAGGCACAAACCCTTACGTACTAAGGCATATAAGCCCGAGCCCTGGCTCGGCACTTCAAGCCCTTATGCACTAAGGTATAGAAGCCCGAGCCCCAGCCCGACACCTCAAGCCCTTACGCACTAAGGCATGCAAGCCCGAGCCCCGGCTTGGAATATTAAGCCCTTGCGCACTAAGGCACGCAAGCTCGAGCCCCAGCTCAACGCATCAAGCCCTTACACATTAAGGCATTCAAGCTCGAGCCCTGGCTCGGCACCTCAAGCCCTTACGCACTAAGGCATGCTAGCACTAGCCCCAGCTCGGCACCTCAAGCCCTTACGCACTAAGGCATGCAAGCCCGAGCCCCGGCTCGGCACCTCAAGCCCTTATACACTAAGGCATGCAAGCTCAAGCCCCAGCTTGGCACCTCAAGCCCTTACGCACTAAGGCATGCAAGCCCAAACCCAGCTCGGCACCTCAAGCCCTTAAGCACTAAGGCATGCAGACTGAGCACGGTTCGACACCTCAAGCCCTTACGCACTAAGGCATGTAAGCCCGAGCCCCGGCTCGGCACCTCAAGCCCTTATGCACTAAGGCATGCAAGCTCAAGCCCCAGCTTGGCACCTCAAGCCCTTACGCACTAAGGCATGCAAGCCCAAGCCCCAGCTCGGCACCTCAAGCCCTTACGCACTAAGGCATGCAAGCCCGAGCCCCGGCTCGGCACCTCAAGCCCTTATGCACTAAGGCATGCAAGCTCAAGCCCCAGCTTGGCACCTCAAGCCCTTACGCACTAAGGCATGCAAGCCCAAGCCCAGCTCGGCACCTCAAGCCCTTAAGCACTAAGGCATGCAGACTGAGCACGGTTCGACACCTTAAGCCCTTACGCACTAAGGCATGCAAGCCTGAGCACGGCTTGGCACCTCATGCCCTTATGCATTAAGGCATGTAAGCCTGAGAATGGCTCGGCACCTTAAGACCTTACGCAATAAAGCATGCAAACCCCAACCATGACTCGGCACCACAAAAGACCTTAACACAAGGCACATTAAAAGATCGAGCCCCAGCTCGGCACCCCTATGGCTAGTCCCAGGCTTGGCACCTCAAGAGCTCATAAGCTAGACATGGAAGATCAATTCTGAGCTCAGATAGGGAACGAAGACACACTCAGACAGTTGTACTGTTCCTTATTCTTCCAAAAGTTACTCATTTCGAGCCAGCTCAAAGTACAAGAAAATAAAGAAAGAAGCACAAGAATGTTGAGGATGACATCAAAACAAATTTTCCATTCATAAAAAAAAGGGAAAAAACCCTCAAAGTACATCACTCCCGAAGGAGACATCTACCTAAAAAAATATATATACAAGGCTAATCTCGGGGGGCTAATCCATGGGCCTAGCTCTTCACTTGGCTATCTTTTGAGTCGGATCTCCTCTTCACCAATGTCGATCGAGCAGCAGAGCTGCACCAAAATAATAGGGATAGGAATGCGCTACTCATAGTCCATCAGATCGTAGCTTGGCATCTTACTCGGGATGAACCGGATGGCATAAATCGAGTGACACAAGCAAGCAATGTTAATGTCAACCAACTTCTGACAGGCCTAGGGGTTCAGCCACCTCTTTGACCTCCAGCTCGGCCCGGTATTGCCTTTCCAGCATGCCAACCCTAGTTATGAGCTCCTCCTCCTTACGAGCGCCCTGAGTCTCGGATAACTCATCCTAGAGAGTATCATTCTCCTTCATCAAGTTGTTGTTGGCATTAAGATACTTAGCAACCTCCTGTTCCAACTCTCCAGTTATCAACCCGACATCATTGGCACAAACCTCCTCAGATCGGCCATTTTCTTCTGAACCTCCAGTTGGCCTGTGATCTTGTGCGGCTCCCCATGAAGGCGCTTTGCCTCCTTTGCCTTTGAACAAGCGACAGCCACGTCCTTGAAGCCTCGGCTGAGAAAGTGAAGCAGCGCGTTTCGCATCGAATTAAATGCTCTAGCAGATCGATTTGAACTGCTAGAGCGGGGGGCTGGTGATGAGACAAAATATGTCCCCTTCCTCAGTACGACTGAAGTGTGTATGCAAACCTGAATAGGACTGACCCACTACCTCGGCCCTCCATCAGGCCGTGCTATCACCTCGGCCATCCATCAGGTCATGCTGCTGCCTCGACCCTCCATTAAGCCATGCTGCCACCTTGGCCCTCCATCAGGTCGTGCTACCACCTCGGCCCTCCATCAGGCCGTGCTACCACCTCGGCCCTCCATCAGGCCGTGCTGTCACCTCGGCCCTCCATCAGGCCATGCTGTCGCCTCTGCCCTCCATCAGGCCGTGCTGCCACCTCGACCCTCCATCAGACCATACTGCCACCTCGGCCCTCCAACAGGCCGTGCTTTCGCGTCAGCCCTCCATCAGGCCGTGCTACCAGTCACCTTGGCTAGACCAACCTGTCACCTCGGCTCGACTAAACTGTCACCTTGGCTTGACACACTCAAATAAATCACCCAGAAACGTGCTCTCATCCATTCCTACATTCAAGGAACGTAATCCCTGATCACGGGGACAGGACTCTATCCACTACACGTCATCAGAGGTGTCCACCCCTCTCACAACTTGCACCTCCGAGATCAATGGGGAATGTTCTCAGAATATTCCCTGAAACCCAGAATATTCCCAGAATCACAGAGCCACTCCCCTCAAGGACTCTACGCCTGAACCAGACTCTGCACAAACTCCCCTCCTTCTCTCTCCATTAGCTGCCTATAAATACCAAGGTAAGCCTCCATCATGAGGAGGATCAATCACTCCTTTTACTGGAAAAGCTCTCTTAAGCATCTACTGTGGAAAGATCTGACTTAGGCATCGAAGAGTCCCCCGTCAGGTCAACCCGGCTCTCCCCTATCATCTCTTCTGTGCAGGTCAGCCAAAGCACCAGGAACAGGAAGATCGTCCGGTCAATTTTTACTGCATTAGGTGGTATAAGGTATGTCCGATTGATTAATTTTTATTTTCCAATATATAAAGCACTATATGTTCTGTAGAGGAAAAAAGAAGGGAGCATGGGATGGAGAATGGTAAACAAATTCGAGGGAAGTTTGGAAAAATAATGGATTTCACAAAATCAAGATAGTCAACGACATCAAATAATCGCAACGATATTGGTATAAAATAACGAGCAACACAGATGGAGTTCTACTTAGTAGGTGTTATTTGAAGCATAAGGTAATACGAGTTGGACTATCTTCCATAGAACCTGATGATTTCATTACAACTAAAATTATATACTTTCTAGTTAGGACCGTCCATTGTTCAATATATAGGACTAAAGTTAACAGGCTTCATAATCACAAAAAGTCCTACCACAACACCATTTCATGGTTACAAAAAATGTTGCAGTAGGACCTTCCAAAGTTAACAAAAAAATCGTTTAAGTTCATTAGGTTATCCATAACGTGCACAGTGATCCTTCCAGTCATCGCCTATATGCCATCCATTATCCCGAAAAGGAGTCCCGATGCGGCCGCTTCAACATCCTCTCCTGTTATCACATAGTTAGGAAAAAAGATATAAGGACCCATTATTGCAGACTAGGTATGTTGCCCACCAATCCATGCTTATGTTTCAGAAGCAGGTAAATATAAGGATATTGTTAATGCGCTTCTATAGGTTGTGTTGGTGTCATACCCTTGGATTTACCTTAACCTACTTAGTGTATTGGTATTGATTAGTGAGAAGAAAAATCATAATTTAAACACACTAATGCATAAATGCATATGTAATATGTTCTAATCCAATGAAAGTTGACATATGAAATGAAAGTGAAATACGTAAGTACTCATTTAACAAAAAAGTTAAAGCAGTCACTCAACTAGTATTATTAAAGTAGAGGTATTCCAAAATCCTCCACATAAACGATAATAAGAGTCACAAGGAAAACATGTTGTATGTTATCCTGCTCAGAGATATAGATCATTGACTGGATCTACATCCACCCAATAACGCAGTAGGGCTTTAGGTGGGTTCCATTGTAGTTCCGTTCTCCAAAATCCCATATTTATTTTCAGATGATAGGTAGTTTTCCGAAACACGCGCCACTATTGACAGCAAAGACTTAAGCATGCACACATGTTATTGCATTAATTGGAATTTGTTAGTAATTTTGATGTTTGATAAATTGTATCTTAAAACTTAGGTTTGTTAGATCCTTGCATTCAATAGTTAACGAGCCACCTCTCCCTGTCAATAGAAACATAATTTTGTATAGTAAACAGGTAAAAGTTTCGATTAGAAATGAATTGAGGTTGTCTCTAATCCGAACATACATTTACCACACTGAACAATGACAGCCAGATGACACAATGTAGAAATTATGTAGTCAAACTTTACTACATGTACAATTATGGAAATAAGTAAGGAACGGTGAAAGGTAGACGTACTCAGTTGGCAAACCTAGGGGTGCACAGTCGTCATATATGCAAAAGGTATATACTTAAGGGAAAGGAAAATTAAAAAGCAGACATATTTATTCTACCTATTTAAGTAGAGTAAAAGATTGTCCCTCACCCACAATGGTATTCAGTTCTTTGCAAAGGCAATACATTTGCAACAAATTTGAATCTTCTGTTATGTCAATCAAGTGAATTTACAACCCTAATCTGAAAGCCATAGAAAAGTTGAGGTTGAAAGTAATGCCAAAAATATTTGGATGGGTATTTGGGTGACATAACATGCCATATACTACTTCCAAATAGTGCCAATATTGTAACAAGGTTGAAAACCCAAAGGTTACCTAAATGTGCAGTTGTGGAGGAAACAGAAGCAAGTAAATACATAAACATATAGAGGAATTGAAGTCATCCTTAGTTAATATCTTAGATTGTGATGGCAGACATGTAAACATGCATATCCATTTTGATTAACAGGGATTTTAAAAGACCAATTGCGGTGAAAAACTTAGACAAAAATTAAAGCTACCATCACATAGCAGATAATTTGTGCTTGGCTTACCTACAATAACAACAAGGAAATAAACACTATACACGAGTCAGGTTGAAGAAATGTAGAAAGAAAGCACAACAGAAAATAAATAAACTAGTTAAATAGCATAAACATCGAAACTACAGTAATGTGAATGATGAGAAGGTTACCCTTTCCAGATTTGCGACCTCCGGTTCCATCGTTGCAGATGTAGTACCTTTCCATTTTGACCAAAAGTGCGGTGTCATCAGTGCGACCGCCACCATCGCTGCCATGTACCCTCACCCAAAAATGCTCAAGCAACTATTGAAGTGTCTCCTGTGGATTCTCCGACTGACTTATGAGTTCAGCCACAATATTGAATGAATCGTAATTTGGCGAAGTTGAGCGAAGACGCTTCCTATGCCGAGCACGGCTAGAAGACATTAAGTCTGACGAACTAAAAGGTGATGGCACTTGATCAGATGACCCTAGAATATTGTATAGTATCGACACCTGATCCGTGCGGAAGCTGAATTGTGGAAGTTCACGGATTATTCCAGAAAGCGGCTGCATAGGTGCTGGTTCTAAGAATAGTAGGGGGTGTAGGCAAGAGATTAGCGGAAGCAGGTAAGGGGAGAGGTTCAGAAACATGTAATGGAATCGGATCAGATACATATATGGGGAGGGGTTTAGTACGATGGATGGGAACTGATTCAAAAATAGGAATAGGATTAACAGACGTAACACCCATTGTAGCCGATGGGGAAGATGTAAATAAAACAGGATCAGACTTGGAGAAAACTAGAAAGCATATACGATCAGACGGCTGTGGAATGTTCAAGGGTCCTAACTCAGATAATGAGAAAGAGTGAATGGCCCCTTAGGGTCGATGGAGATGGGTATCTCAGATCAAATTAGATCGAAAAAACCAGACGAGGGAGGTAGAGGATCATTAATCCCTATGTTGGATGGTACATTCATCATGATAGTATCACCAACAACTGAGGTATTCAGAGGCCCAAACCCACAGGCATCCAACAACGTTGGTAATAGCGACTCTGAGCCACATACCTGAGCAGCAGGAATATCCAGTGGGTCGGAGACCTCGTCGACCTCAATCGATTGGGAAGCACTACTAGATACAACCAAAGTAGGGATGGTGAGAACATTAACGAGCATGGGCTTGGTTAGAGATTCAAGGAAATTTAGGAAGACTTCTTGCCATTGGGAACTTGATCCTCATAGTTACAGTTATTGGATGTATGAGTAATACGGCCACAAAGTTGGCATCTATGCATGAGTTCGAACAAGAACTAAACGGAGGCAGACAAACCTGTGGGAAGTGGGATTTTGGAGGTAAGGGGAACTGATCTATGTTTCTTGATACTAACCTTCACACGGGCTGTATCTTTTGGAAGCCCCAACTCAGCATTCACCTGATGTAATGCTTTCAGCTTACCAAGACATGATACCGTAGATTGGAGGTTTGGTACGACTAGCCTTTGCGAGCTGGAAGAACATGTAACCACACCGGAATGGAGTCCAACTCTTTCTCCGATGACTCAATGTCCAGGGCATGTTTCCCAAGATGAATGATTTGATCATCGCACCACCAAGGCGAAGAATCCAGATTGGCTTTCCTATAGACCTCTGAGGCAAAGTCAACGTAAAATCGACCTAGCGTTCGAGCAACTGGCCACAAAGAGGCCCTTTGCCTCCCAAAGATTGACAACTACATCTCGTAGTCTATCTTCACTCGGAAGGTATGGACCAACGACGGTACTGAACAGTGCCGTAGAAGAAGGGTTCCATCTGACCGATAACTGATCACGAAAGACATCCAGTGGTGGAGCGATCCAAGAGGCAAACGAGGTTACCAAAGATGGTCTGGTAGGGGAGGATGGATTGACAGCCATCTTCTGAGGGACGTCGAACTAGTAGAAGAGCCAAAGGAATGGAAAGATTCAAGATCACAGTAGGAAGATGAAGTGGTGGGGTTGTTTACTAGCCTGTTTGATAATGGTTCGTTTTAGCTGTTTCTGTGGTTTTTTATTTCAAAAAATAGAGAAATGGGAACAAAAGCATTTGGTAAACCCATTTTGTTTCACCTATTTCTAGGAATAGAAATAAATTTTTTTGATATATGGTTCAAAAACCAGTTTTGACGAAACGGCCCAAACATGTTTCGTCGTTTCACAAACCATTTTCCACTCAAAAAACCCACCCACCCCTGATCAAAAATTGATTGCCCTATTTCAAATGACATTGCCTTCGACGAGAGCAGTCCGCCTCTACTCCTCCTCCACCTTCGAGCCAAGCTTATCCTGACACTGCCTTTGACGAGAGCAGTCGCCTCTACTCCTCCTCCCACCTTCGTGCTTATCCACAAACCGATGCTACCTCCTATGGTTATTGGAGATATTCTTCATACAATTCCCCTCTAGTGAAGGCACAGGACGATCCATCTTCTCAAGTTCTGAGCGACTTAAATGCGTTCGCTCCTGTGACCTAATGCATGCAAGAGGGTTGCAGAGACTCTCCGTGACCTACTACCACTACAAGAGGGTTGCAAAGATGCAACTTTAAAATAGGACTTCGGGAGACCTATTTTACGTCCGATTGTTCAAGATCATTGCATTATGCGATAGGATTTTCATCCTGTGCATTTCAGTCGTTGGTGCCCTAGGTATGTAGCTGGATTTTTTAAACTATTGATTCCCTACCCTGATAATCGTCGATTGCTAGCTAGCAGGGCTCTCTTCTAGGGTTTTGATGTCCCTCCTTGACTTAGGGTTTTCTATGATCTACCCTTCCAGTAGATGTAGATGGTAGTTCATTAGAATCTCTCTCTCTAACACACTTTGTCACCCATTTATAGTTTGAGGATTTCATTCCGTTGAGATCTTGTACCGTCGATTGTTCAAGGTAACTCCATTGTGCGACTGGAATTAGTGGAAATCCTTTGAAGATCGTTGGATACCCTATACATTTCTGAAGGTATGTGAAAGTTTCTTATTGAGGAAAAGAGCCACCATTGATTATGCGATTTTTCGCCATTTTTTGATTTAAAGATTCATATATGTTTCACCACTTAAAATGCTCTTTTAGCATACATTGTAATGTACTAAAGCACATACTCTCTATAATAGAGGGCTTTGTTTCTGCTTAGTTCCATTGACATGGCTGAGTCCTAAATGAGGAATTTAGGCTTATCAGTTCACTTTCATTATGAATGCAATACCAGTATTGTGAGATGAGACTATGTTCCTATTGAAGCTTTTACTTTGAAATTTTTTTCTTAGGAAGCAAGTGGGGGAGGTTTTCACACTCTTTTGTGATCATTAATCAAAAGAGGTTATATTGCATTTCTGTTCAAGGTAACTATTTGACATTGAAATTTTCTACATTAAACTCTTGTATGGATACCATCTTAATATGTATAACTATTTGATTGAAAAGGGTTGGTAGGTTGCTGTGAGATTGCTTTTTCCCCAACATTTACCTTATGGTGGACATGTACATGGATCATCGGCTCATTGAAAACTGTTTTCTTATTTATGTTTTTTATCTTCCATCCACCCACTTCATTATGGTTCCTTTTTTATGCTTACTTCAAACACCATTTCCAACATTACTTCATTATTATTGTGATTGATGTGTTTTATTTGTTACAAATATCTATTCTTCCCTAGTAAATAAAAGGTTAATGAAGTATATGGTACTATTCATATGCATTGGTGACCTATGTCAGTGTTTCAAATTTTCTTTGAGTTTGATCCTGTAAATTCTACTTATTCTCTCCAGCTCTCTGTCTCCCTCTACCTCAAAGTAATCTTTAACATCATTCCTTTGCTTACAAAAAAAAGTAAGTTAATTTTTAACCTCCTACACCATTTAAGGATTGCATGTTTAGATGTGAACCTAATGCATTGGATATATTTGCACATCCTTCTATTTTCTTTTCTTTTTAAACACAACTTTTATTTATATCATTGATAGAAGTTATATTGATGCAAGTATGGAATGAGGCTGTTCATCAAGTTTGTTATTGTATAAGCACAATTTATGTGAATGCAACTAATTTACATATTTGGAATGTTTGATAAATTACTTATGCATCTTCAGCGATATGAGATCTCCAAGAACCCCCACCCCCAAATGCAGTACTATTATATGGAATGAGGCTGAGGTTAGAGCATTCATCAATCATATGGTTGAGAATGTTCGGAAAGGTCAAAAGACCAATTCCACCTTCACAAAGGTGGGGTGGGATAATATTAAGAAAGGGTTAGAACAGGAATTCAGTCATCCATTTGCAAGGGAGCAACTGCGTAACAAAATGAACAAGTTACGAAGGCAATACAATAGCTTCAAGCGTTTGCTAGAAACGACGGGATTCGGATGGAATGCAAATGCAAAGACTGCGACAGCGGAAGACTCTGTGTGGGAATCTACAATTAAGGTATGAATATTTTATTCGGTTTAAATATGTATGAAAATGTACTACTGATATTCGTCGTGTTGATTACTTATACAAACTTCTGTGGATTACAGGAAAACAAAGAGTGGGCAAATACATGAGAGGTCTACCATGGTGGCCGGAGTTGTTAGATATATTCTCCGACTCCAGTGCTAGTGGGGATAGAGGGTTATCACAGACTACAACAATTACTCCTAGGTCCACTAATGTTGTTGTTGATGATGATGAATTGCAGGACACTGAACCGGATGTAAGTAAAGGTTGTAGTGGCGAACCCGACAATTCAGCTCCTCCTAAGCGGCATATTGAGAAGACTCCTACGGATCGTAGGAGGAAGAGTTAGACACGCACATTCACGAACTCTGCACAGGACTTCAGGGAGTTTGTGAGATGGAGGATGGAGAAGGGAAACTCCTCTGCCACTTCAGCCGTTGTCCAACCTCCAGATCCAATGTATGACAGGCCACATAGTATTATAAACTGTCAGAAGCTCCTTGACACTTTAGAAGAGCTTCCATAGGATTTGTATGTCTTGGCTCAGCGTAATATACATAGTGATGCTGGTTGGCGCTTGTCATTGGTGGAAGTTATGGCTGACAGGAGATTATGGATGATCCAACACTTGAAGGATATCCCGTGAGCTGCTTCAGTTGGTTTTATTTCATGGTCTTTTCAGAAATTGAGCTGGTTGGATTGGAGATTGTATGGACTTTTCGAACTGATTTGAGCTGGTTGAGTTGGTTTTATTTTTGGGACTTTTATATTCCTCTTTCTAACATACGTTTGTTATGAACTGACCTGGATGTTGATACTTTAGGTGGATGTTGCTTGTGTTTTATGGTTTTATGTTGGATTTGTACATGTTTTTTGTTAACTTTTTAATATAGGATGTGACATATAATTGAATATGGATAGGTAATTATTATTTTTCGATTTATGGCTCATTTTCCATGTTTGTTTGTTGATATCATGTAACTACTTATTGCATGTTAATATTTATATGTTCGCATATATATAGGAAAGGTAATGTGTATTTCAATTGTCCAAGGCATAATGGGTAGATGAATTTCGATTATGTGAATGTGACAAAGGACAGTGTAAGGTATGCGTCGCGAAGACCTCGACAAACTTTAATCGTCGATTCTAGTGTTGTCCTAAGTCTACTGGGGTATAACTATTTTTTATATTTTAAACAACCTATTATATATGTTCTATAAATTATTGTTCTAATTCAATTGAAGATAATTACAGGCCCAAGATCGAGGATGTAAGTTTTTTTGATGGATTTATAGTGACTGCAATTCATCAACTGCAAGATCATCCGGATGTGGAACAAGCAATTCGACGGTTGAAGGCCAGTCTTCTCCATCATCATCATCATCCTCTGAGTTTGTGCGGGGGTACTTGGAAAGAGCAATCAAAGTTGAAGAAGAGAGATATAAAGTATTGAAAAATGAGATGGATGTTTATGAGGAAAAGAGTAGGATATATACTGATATCCTGGATGCAGTTAAGAATTTGGACATTAAAAAATATGGTAGTTAAATGATCATGACAAGCTGCTGAACTTGAAGTTAGACATTTGTTATATTTCGACTAATTGCACTGTATAATACCTTGTTGGGTTAGGTGTATCTTTTAAAATTAACTTTCTTGGGTTAAGCATGATTAATGGGGACAAAAAATCAAATAAAAAAAAAAGCGAAAACGTTTCCAGAAACAACTTTTATCAAACACCATTTCCTACATGAAACATTTCCGGAAACAAGATTTGTCAAACACCTTCAAATCCGTATTTGTTTCAAAAAACGGGAATTTCTGTTTCTACCGTTTCTTGAAATAGAAATGGCAAAACCGTTATCAAACGGGCCCGAAGGGATATATACTTATCGAGGTTTCATGTAAAAGGATATATAAACCAAGTATGTAAATATTGATGTTAACAATGCAATTAATAGGTTAGTTGTTAAATTAGAGTCGCAAACCTCGATTGTGTTAATCAATAGGATGAGATTAGCATACATCAATCATGTCCCTTCTCGGGTGATAGATACATGCACTTCTTCAGCGGGAGAGTGATAGAAAAAAAAAAGAGCAGAGCGAGAGAGAGAGAGAAAGAGATATATATATATATATATATATAGAGAGAGAGAGAGAGAGAGAGAGAGTTGGGAGAAAGTATCACCGTTTCAAATATTATGTATTCCCGTCGAAGTTTTCTTTCCTCCAATAATTATCGTAATTAGACTACCGTAGGTCCACTATAGGTTTCTGGCTCAAACTCCGCTATTCACACTCGGTTTTGATATTCGAGTAGGTCGATCCATAAAATCTGGAATTAGGCGATGATTGACACTCGAGATGTAAGCGGTTTGCATCTCATTACTCATTTACTTCATCGTCCCCACCATACTTGGAAAGTATGATGATTCCCGTGTTAGGGATAGGGTAATTGGATTTGGCTCGTCTCCTCCCTCCCTCCTAAGTCGAGCAGAAGAAACAAACCATTTCTTTGAGATATATCTTGGGAGCTGAAACAAGGATGTGTTCTAAGATCTAACAAATCTTATTCATACCATCTTTTATTTGTTTGTACTTTCTTCTCTTAATTTCTTTTTTCTTCCGATGTTGTTAGCTTTTAGGAAGAAAAGCATAATTTAGCATGACAGGAGAGAGAGAGAGAGAGAGAGAGATAATAGAGATGGGAAAGTATAGGGTGATGCATGGCGCTAGGGTGAGGATCGTTGCTCGGTTTCATTCACAATGCCCTCGGACATCCAAGTTGTAATACCACCATCCGTGCAACCCATAAAACAAGCGCCACCACCAAGAGAACCTATCTTATAGCGACGGTGCCACTACCACGGGAAAGGTATGGCTCCCAAAGTCTCGCCCGATTGTGTACTTCCTCGTGAATGTTGTATGACTCAAAACCGTGTGAAACAAATAAAGAAAAATTCCATTTTTAGAAGAAGGTTTTATCAAAGTGATTTTCACCCTTTCGACTTATTAAATCGAATGAGGAAAATCGTTTATGCGATATAGGTTTTATCAAGGTAATATTGAATGATTCCGACTTCTTCTGTTCTATTGTTAACATTCATCAATATTTCAATCTTTAAAACACGGATTGAGATATTTAAGTGACAATAACGAGATGCTATTTCGTTTCATACCTTCTTCTTGGATCATCTTCTCATCCATTGTTTTCTTCACCGTTCTTCTTCTTCTTGATCTGTTCCTCCTTCGTGCGTCGAGCAGAGATAGAGAGATGGTACCACTTCTACGAGGTCAAGGGTAGTTCTTCATAGCGGTAACTAGCTGCCACTCTGGTACAAACTCGATGGGGCCGTCACTACACGAATCTCCGTATTTGTTTTTGTTTTTGCTTTTTTTCCTACTTTTGTCCTTTCCGCTTGTGGGTGAGAATGCATTGACAACATATGAGAGTGTGGGACACAATTTAAAAAAATTATATATTAATTAAAAAAATATATATGTTTGCTCATACCCAATTCTGGTGTTGCAATTTTGAGATTTCAAAACCTTATGTTACACCATCCATTGGATTTTGCAGAGGACAGATGTCATAATCTTATAGTAAATTGGACGGGAATCGGATAGTCTAGAATAGAAGACATTCCACATCTATGGTTGGGGGTATTGCCTGTCATTGCCCATCACCGAAACCGTGACCTTTTTTTCCTGGGTAATGCCAATACCACAAACCACTTGACAATAAGCATAGTTGTTTTACAACTTTCATTAATCACACTAATTGCTACCTTTGGAATCTTGAAGAGGATAGTAGTGGCAATGTTAATTGTTTTAGAAATTTTTCCATCTTACGCTACTGATACCTTTCATTATCCGGATTAATTGATTGTACTTTCGGAGATCAACCTCATCTCTGACTGCGTCCTCTGCTACTTCCCCATATAAACCCCCTGGCTTTATGTCCTTATCTAACCATCTTCGGTGTCCATGGTCCTAAACAAATGGTACCCTTGATGACCTTCCATTGCATCAGAAACGGACATTCTCCAATAGCAGACCCCCTGTCCTCATCTCCTACCTTAAACATCAATTCACTATTGTCCACATCGTCATACTCATAAGCTGTTACTAATAAGCTTATTTTCTCTCGAGATCATCCCATATGGTAAGACACAAGCTGTCCCGATGGCGTAATGCGGAGAATTTGGGGCCACACGATACTTCTGCTATATTGATTTTAATCTATTCCTTGTTTCCTCTCAATTTTGGAACATTTATTAGTTCGATGGCCTTTATTACAATTTAGAATATCCATGAATTATTGATGGCCTTTCATTAAATCCGACCCATAGAACTAGGAGTAATATAACTGACTGCCTTATTTGCTTTGAACTATCCTTAGTTTATCCTGGGTGCAACAAGCATGATCCATAGGATATGGAGGACTTCGAAATGTGTTGGAAATAGATGACATGCTGCCAACTTCTACGAAATTATACCTCGCAATACTCCAAAGCACAGGACCCCATTCCTTCATATCCTACCTTAGTCATACCGCCTACTATACTAAGCGGATCGTTTCATTATACATTACTGCTCAAAACCACCACCTACCAAATTTTCCACTTTCCATTTCGACCACTTTGAAGAAGTTGATGTCTTCCCTCGTTATTTTCCTACTCTTAAGGACCCATAAACATTTAACGGTTTCATCCCTACCATTGCGTTCATGACATGTTCACACAAAATGAGATGGATGTTTATGAGGAAAAGAGTAGGATATATCGATATCTGGATGCGATTAAGAATTTGGACATTAAAAAAGATGGTAGTTAAATGATCATGACAAGCTGCTGAACTTGAAGTTAGACATTTGTTATATTTCGACTAATTGCCTTTGTATAATACCTTGTTGGGTTAGGTGTATCTTTTAAAATTAACTTTCTTGGGTTAAGCATGATTAATGGGGACAAAAAATCAAATAAAAAAAAAGCAACGTTTCGAAACAACTTTTATCAAACACCATTTCCTACCTGAAACGTTTCCGGAAACAAGATTTGTCAAACACCTTCAAATCCGTATTTGTTTCAAAAAACGGGAATTTCTGTTTCTACCGTTTCTTGAAATAGAAATGGCAAAACCGTTATCAAACGGGCCCGAAGGGATATATACTTATCGAGGTTTCATGTAAAAGGATATATAAACCAAGTATGTAAATATTGATGTTAACAATGCAATTAATAGGTTAGTTGTTAAATTAGAGTCGCAAACCTCGATTGTGTTAATCAATAGGATGAGATTAGCATACATCAATCATGTCCCTTCTCGGGTGATAGATACATGCACTTCTTCAGCGGGAGAGTGATAGAAAAAAAAAAAGAGAGACAGAGACAGAGACAGAGAGACAGAGAGAAAGAGATATATATATATATATATATATATAGAGAGAGAGAGAGAGAGAGAGAGAGAGAGAAGTTGGGAGAAAGTATCAGCTTCGTTTCAAATATTATGTATTCCCCGTCAGAAGTTTTCTTTCCTCCAATAATTATACGTAATTAGACTACCGTAGGTCCACTATAGGTTTACGGCTCAAACTCCGCTATTCACACTCAGTTTTGATATTCGAGTAGGTCGATCCCGCAAAATCTGGAATTAGGACGTATGATTGACACTCGAGATGTAAGCAGGTTTGCATCTCTGTTACTCATTTACTTCATCGTCCCCACCATACTTGGAAAGTATGATGATTACACGTGTTAGGGATAGGGTAATTGGATTTGGCTCGTCTCCCTCCCTCCCTCCTAAGTCCGAACGAAGGAAACAAACCATTTCTTTGAGATATATCTTGGGAGCTGAAACAAGGATGTGTTCTAAGATCTAACAAATCTTATTCATACCATCTTTTATTTGTTTGTACTTTCTTCTCTTAATTTCATTTTTCTTCACAGTATTGTTAGCTTTTCAGAAGAAAAGCATAATTTAGCAGCAGAAACAGACGTAGAGAGAGAGAGAGAGAGAGAGAGAGAGATAATAGAGATGGGAAAGTATAGGGTGATGCATGACGCTAGGGTGAGGATCGTTGCTCGGTTTCATTCACAATGCCCTCAGACATCCAAGTTGTAATACCACCATCCGTGCAACCCATAAAACAACTGCCACCACCAAGAGAACCTATCTTATAGCGACGGTGCCACTACCACCGGGAAAGGTATGGCTCCCAAAGTCTCGCCCAGATTGTGTACTTCCTACGTGAATGTTGTATGACTCAAAACCAGTGACGGAAACAAATAAAGAAAAATTCCATTTTTTAGAAGAAGGTTTTTATCAAAGTGATTTTCACCCTTTCTGACTTATTAAATCCAGAATGAGGAAAATCGTTGTCTGATATGGGTTTTATCAAGGTAATATTGAATGATTCCGACTTCTTCCTGTTCTATTGTTAACATTCATCAATATTTCAATCTTTAAAACACGGATTGAGATATTTAAGTGACAATAACGAGATGCTATTTCGTTTCCTTCTGCTTCTTCTTCAGATCATCTTCTCATCCATTGTTTTCTTCACCGTTCTTCTTCTTCTTCAGATCTGTTCCCTCCTTCGTGTCGTCAGACAGAGATAGAGAGATGGTACCACTTCTACCAGAGGTCAAGGGTAGTTCTTCATGACAGTAACTAGCTGCCACTCTGGTACAAACTCAGTAGGCCGTCAGCTACCTGAATCTCCGACGCTGTTTTTGTTTTTGCTTTTTTTTTTCCTACTTTTTGTCCTTTCCGCTTGTGGAGTGAGAATGCATTGACAACATATGAGAGTGTGGGACACGAATTTCGAAAAAATTATATATTAATTAAAAAATATATATGTTTGCTCATACCCAATTCTGGTGTTGCAATTTTGAGATTTCAAAACCTTATGTTACACCATCCATTGGATTTTGCAGAGGACAGATGTCATAATCTTATAGTAAATTGGACGGGAATCGGATAGTCTAGAATAGAAGACATTCCACATCTATGGTTGGGGGTATTGCCTGTCATTGCCCATCACCGAAACCGTGACCTTTTTTTCCTGGGTAATGCCAATACCACAAACCACTTGACAATAAGCATAGTTGTTTTACAACTTTCATTAATCACACTAATTGCTACCTTTGGAATCTTGAAGAGGATAGTAGTGGCAATGTTAATTGTTTTCGAGGAAATTTTTCCATCTTCTGCTAACAGTACCTTTCATTATCCGGATTAATTGATTGTACTTTCGGAGATCAACCTCATCTCTGACTGCGTCCTCTGCTACTTCCCCATATAAACCCCTCTGGCTATATGTCCTTATCTAACCATCTTCGGTGTCCATGGTCCTAAACAAATGGTACCCTTGATGACCTTCCATTGCATCAGAAACGGACATTCTCCAATAACAGACCCCCTGTCCTCATCTCCTACCTTAAACATCAATTCAGCTAACTGTCCACAGCTCGTCATACTCACAAAACTGTTACTAATAAGCTTATTTTCTCTACAGGATCATCCCATATGGTAAGACACAACTGTCCCAGTGGCAGTCGTAACTGGAGAATTTGGGGCCACACCCGATACTTCCTGCTATATTGATTTTTAATCTATTCCCTTGTTTCCTCTCAATTTTGGAACATTTATTCGTTCAGTAAGCCTTTATTACAATTTAGAATATCCATGAATTATTAATGGCCTTTCATTAAATCCGACCCATAGAACTAGGAGTAATATAACTGACTGCCTTATTTACTTTGAACTATCCTTAGTTTATCCCGGGTGCAACAAGCATGATCCATAGGATATGGAGGACTTCGAAATGTGTTGGAAATAGATGACATGCTGCCAACTTCTACGAAATTATACCTCGCAATACTCCAAAGCACAGGACCCCATTCCTTCATATCCTACCTTAGTCATACACGCCTACTATACTAAACGGATCGTTTCATTATACATTGCCTGCTCAAAACCACCACCTACCAAATTTTCCACTTTCCATTTCGACCACTTTGAAGAAGTTGATGTCTTCCCTCGTTATTTTCCTACTCTTAAGGACCCATAAACATTTAACGGATTTCATCCCTACCATTGCGCTCATGACATGTTCACACATTCTAAAATGTATGTCCGCATTTCCTACATGCATTTCTTGGTTGGGAGGATAGTCATTCATCAGGTTAAATACAACTTCAACAATCATTACATAACACATCTAGTGGGGAATGAAATAACCAATTACAACTCCAACTAAAATGAAAATCAAGGACTGCATCATCGACATTCAAATTTCTAACAAACTACATACTGAACTCAATCTCCCATACACTAAACTCATATAAGATGAGGACAATATGTATATTACATCCATAAAACCATTTTACATTACCTATTATAGGCATGTTGCTTTACATGGATCAAGTGTTGCTACCCCAAAACACATGACCTTTAAATTCTAACAAACCTCAATGCCCGCAGCTGATAAATTGTGGGTTCCTCTTTCTAATATAAGATGCCCCCATAACATTGTTAACAACAACATTCCATTACTGATATACCTCAACATAAGGAGTAGACAACTAATGACAAATTATTTAACATAACTAACCTTACACCAACATTGGTTCTTTGTCTTGCACAATAATATATGGGTTGGAGTTGGCCGGTTTCGTATAACAATCGCACAACTAATATTTGAAAATTTTTCCTTATGTCATATACATTTACTTATCGATTACATATTAAATACTAACATACACAATGTTATATTATGCAATGACATTCAATCATAAATAGAGCACAACAGCAACAACATGCATTCAACTTCCCATTTATTTTGAACCAACTTAATCCCACATATGTTAATTCATCCCTCCAACCACGAAATGCTCCACCCTCCACCTCAGTGTTACAGATCCCTAATTTCACTATCATACTTCTCCCAAAAAATTTAACCTCTATACTAAACTTATTCCCTTACTGAATCATTTGCAAAAATATTATTGTCAGGCATACATCCACGATATGTACAACATTCGGCCATCAAATTGACTGCCTAAACCTATTTAATTGTTTACCGCACAGCTTCACTGAAATAAATTATAACCCAACCAACCCCATTACATGTCCTCCGGCTAATATTAAAACTGGGAAGCATACCAATCCATTACTTAAAAAAAGAATAAAAAAAAAATAAATAAATAAAAAAAAAAACAAAAAACAAAAAATAAAAACAACACAAGAGACAAAATTAAACAACCCTTTGGCACAATAACTTATTCCATCATAACCCTGTAAACATTTCATTTACAACGGCTGATCATATCCGTCATATGATACTATGTTCAACCTACACTTCCAATTTCTTTCTTACCCTTTTTCTCTCCAATCATTCAACGGAAATTTGCCAACTATTCCAAACTAAATAATACTTTATTTCGGATCTCCCTCTATCACAAAAACTCTATTGACCGATCTTCATATAAATTTCACTACAAAATTCAACAGGACATTATATTACATGCCACATAAATCAATCATTCACCATTAAATTCCACTGCAACACAAATTTTTTTCAACCATTTTCAACAAACCAACAATACTTAGCAAAAATTTAAAAATAAAACCACAGTTTCAAACACGTCTTCTTCTTAAATTGCATACCGAAATAATCCCTCCCTAGTATTACCTCACAAAATTCGTCCGCCTGAATTTTTCACAGCAATTATCAGCCAAAATGAACGGTGCTTCTTCAAATTCTTCAACTTTACATCAAGCCAACGACAGACAGACCTTCAATGTCTCGCGATCTCTTCATGTAGTACATCCCGACCACAACACACACTCTACCGCACAAGTGGGTGCTGTGACCTTTCCACTTCTCCGCTAAGATACTTCTCACATCACCGGAGTGATTTTCAACCTTCTCCTCCGACTGACTTCCAACTTTGGAACTCCTTTCTGACATAACTTTTCTTTTAACCTACTTCTTCTACCAGAGATCTTTTCATGTAATAATTCCTTAATTTATACTAGCATGGTACATTTTTTTTGTCCCATTTGTTTGATATTTACACATTTAAAATTTGTGCCGTCTATTTTCCTTTTTTACCATATTTTTTTCACCATATTGTTCAAAATTGTTTGCTATTTAAAACTTGCACCGTCCATTTTTTTTGTTTCTCGTTCACATTTTTTCTAACTTTGTTCCAAACAAAAATCGAACTAAATGAAACTAATAAAAAAATTATTGAGTATGAGGTAATAAATAGATGAATTGATTCTCCATTGATTTCAATAGTGAGAAGATTTCTGATTATAAAGGGAATTGTTACAACTATATGAGATTATGAATAAGGAAATTGAATTGTAACACTGCTTCCATTGAGCTCCTTGCTCGCTATACAAAATATAATCAGACACCTAAATAAATGGTTTAATAGTATGGTTCATTTTGGGATTTCAATATCTTCTCATCGATTAGTTGTCTATTGATTCCATATTAGCTATCTCCCCTTTACAATAATTTGATTTATAATAATGATTCTGGTACAAACTCTATTTATCAATTGATTTCAATATTAATTATCTTCCCTCTACAATTTATTTGTCTTTGTTCCAATTACAACATCAACAAATAATTTTAAATAATTTATTTATTTATTATTTTTGAGAAATTCACCAAATCAAGTTCTCAAAAATAAATCAATCAAAACCGATAATAACCCGATATTGAAAAAGTAAAATAAATCAAATTCGTATGAACTGAAACCAGGTTGAACTGATGATTTGCACCCATATTTTCACTTTTGCAGCTTTATAAGGAAACCCCGAGCCCAAACCCCACATGAGAAGGAAGACTCAAGGGAAAATTACATGATTACCCACTTTTAGGTTTCCCTTTATAAAATTACCCACAAAAAGTTTTGGTCAACAAAAATACCCAAAATTAGGATTCCCTTTACAAAATTACCTATTTTAAGTTTAAGTTAACAAAAATACCCAAAATTGAGTTTGGGTTTACAAAACTACCCACTCAAAGTTTTAGTAATAAGAAAATACATGATTATATGTGAAAGATAAAGAATCACTATTTTGGGTAGTTTTGTAAACTCAAATCTGATTTTTGGTATTTTTGTTAACTGAAACTTTGGGTGGGTAGTTTTGTAAACCCAAACCTAATTTTGGGTATTTTGTTGACCAAAACTTTTTGTGGGTAATTTTGTAAAGGGAAACCCAAAAGTGGGTAATCATGTAATTTTCCCAAGATTCAATCCCAACTACCAATAGGCTAGGACCACTGGTAGGTACAGTGATGTCAACCGATCGGTTTCAGTTAAACCTAATCAGGCCTTAACTTGGCATTGTTTCTTCTTGTATAAGTATCGAGCCTCGTAGTCTGGGGGATGGACACTTTTTTTATTCTATATGTTGATTATCAGTTCATAACCGGGGCATTAAACAGGATAATCCACTAATCGGGCTACAAATACTCCTTTAAGAGGATATAATTAGGCTAGATGGGCTTAATCATGCTATGAACAATCGGTTACAATATTCGCTCAGTCGTGGTTGAGCAATCATCGATCCAGTACCTTATGCCGAAAACGCCTAATTATTAATCTATCGGTGCTTGAACCCAACATGTTTAGCAGTGGATCGGTTTAGGTCAGGCCTACAAGTGTGAGAGATGGAAAAGATTGGTTGCGTTTCTTTTCTAAGTTCTCATTTGCCTCTCATCAATAGTATCCAAGATTATATAAGGTCAGCCAACTCACTGGGCCATTAGCTGATGAGTTGGCCAAGGCACCTCACAGAGCCCACTTGGAAAAGTGGAAGGGAAGAGCCCACAGAGCCCAAACAGAAGAAATGAAGAAGAGAGCCCAAAGGGTCAAAGCACATTTGAAAACAGAGGAAAAGGGAGCTCACACAGCCCAGCCCAATTGAAAAAACCGAGGGTGCAGGGATCCCATTTGAGAGATCGGGCTACTATTGGACTTGTAACGGGTTAATTCGGTTTAAGACCGAACACAAACCAACCCGAATCAGTACTACGCCCAATAAGGTGAAACCGAAATGACCTGGAACCAAATTGGTCTAAACCTGAAACATCGTATATTGCCCGACAGGTTCGGCCTTGGTTTTCACGAGCTTGAAACCAGTTCTACTCAACCAAAACTGGACGGAACCAACAGATTGACACCTCTATGCCCAAATTTTGGATAAGTATACGTGCCAGAGACAGTTGCTATTTCTATTCACCCATAGTGAAGATAGAATCCCTTCAACTAGGGGTGTAAATTTAGCCTTGAGGATCCAAACTCACCCTGAGCCCAAACCCTATCTAACCTGATTATGAGGGCCAACCCGACCCAACCCTCTGTGGGGTTGGGCCGGGCCTGGGTTGAGGCATAGAAAACCCAACCCGATCCTAACCCGCCCTGAGTCTAACCCTTGTGTTTAACTAATAATGTTTTCTCACCCTAGTATACATTGTATGACTATATAATGTATTTTAAACATTGGGCTTGGAACATTGGACTTTAATTTCTTAAACTTTCAATTGAAGAACAAGTCTTGTTTCTCTCTTACATTGGATTTTGCATTCACTTTTGAGTTTTCTATTGTAGTAA
Source organism: Macadamia tetraphylla (assembly GCA_022985045.1). Lineage (NCBI taxonomy): Eukaryota > Viridiplantae > Streptophyta > Magnoliopsida > Proteales > Proteaceae > Macadamia > Macadamia tetraphylla. The sequence continues at coordinate 37,971,695 of CM040967.1, forward strand.
ATGGAATTATTGAAATTTAGAATTAAAAATGTTGATTTTTTTTTTTAACACTTTAACATTGCACATATTGACAGGAAACAACTCCACCTGCCTAATATTTTGGTTTAGGCTTGACCTATTTGGGGATTTGACGACAATTCTCAACCGATTTCCATCGTGGCCAAGATTTAACTAGGCCCATAATGTCATTGCATCCTGTTGTATGAATGAAGAAAGTAAATAAAACATGACAAAGAACCTTTTCAAAGTTTTTGAAAAACCGACAAGAGAACTTCATCAGTAGAAGTTTTTTTAGACTCTTAGTACCTGCCAACACTTTGAGGAATTTAGGGGGGTGGAGGGTCAGTAACGGTCAATATTTTTCGGGTTTGAAGGTAGCAAAATGGTTTGAAGAATTGAATTGGAATTGAAATCAGAATTGAATCGAACTTATTGGAATGGGATTCCACTAAAAAGACCATCTAGGGTCAACCTGACCCAACCCTGAGCCCTGTTGGGTTGGGCCCAAGCAAGAACCGATAGGGTTGGGTTGAGTTTGGGGACCTAGGGTTGGGTTAGGATTTTAAGCAACCCGGCCCAACCCGGCCCTATTTCCCCCTACCTTCAACCATGGACTTTGACCTTTTGATTGGACTGCAAAGAATACTTTTGATGACCTATATAATATGAGATATGAATCATGGTTTCAAGTGTTGGGATTGGATTAGCCGAATACTTAATCAATTCAGAACCATTAACCCTATTGTTTAAGGGTTAAAACAGTAAAGAAAATATATATTTTTTTAAAAGTAAGTGCAAATTTTATTGATACGCATGGATCTAATGAATCTAGAGTCTATTCATAACATCACATCACCAATGATAAATAATGGATGAAGAGAAACTTAATCATGTGTGCAAATAATCTTATTATTATTATTATTATTATTTTTTTTTTTTTTGGTATAAATGATACCTTTCTCTCCCCTTTTCAAGGTATCTCTCAACATCATTGGCATTTAGATATTGTAACGGTGGTATCCTATACGAGAGGGTAAGGGGGTGTTTGATTCGGTAAATCTTTGGGATGACATCTTTTAGAATGATAATTTTTAATTTTTGGGGCTGTTTGGTTTCACTAGATTGACCCTCATAAGTGAGCACCCTACTTCCCATGAATGACCATATTACAAAGGATGTGTTCCAAATTTGAGTTTACCTCAACACTTAAACTCAGATTTGAGCAACCTTTTTACCACCTAATATAAAAGGATAAAGCAGAAAGAAGTTCTCTACGGAAGCCAATATCTCAACCCACGAGAAAATGTACTACCCTCAAGGTAGGGGTGTCAATTCCTAAACCGAACAGGTAAAACCGGACGGACCAAACCGATAATAACACGGACTGAATCGAACCGAAGCCTTATTGGTTCGGTTCGGTTTGGAGTATTGCAACCCCAAAACCAAACCAAACCGCATCGAAAAACGGATGAACCCGAAACCAAATCGAAACCGATTGAAAACCCGGACCGAAACTAAAACCAAACCGGTAAGAAACCGAAACACTCCAAAATTCATTAAAAAAATCAAAATTTGCATAGTTTTGTATATATTTGTATGGAAAGTCGAATCCAAACTGGACAAAAAACCAAAACCAACCCGGTTATAAATCGATTTAAGAAACCGAAGACAAACCGAAACCAAACCGCACCGAAACCAAAACCAAACCGAAATCGAAATTTTTATTGGTTCGGTTTTGGTTTCAACTTTCCCACACCGAAACCGACTCAACCCAGACCAAAACCAAGTCGAACCGACCGATTGACACCCTACCTCAAGGCAACCAAACGATTTTTCAGAAAGAAACATAATTCAGAAGAATGTCTATCAAAAGATTGACATTCATATCCGATATATACACCATTTGATTTACCGAACCAAACACCCCTTAAACTGGTTCAATAAACTAGGTTATTAGCATTTTGAGTGGGCAAAACTGTGATCAAATTTGATATAATCAATATGTATCAGTATAAATATCGATCAAGACTACTATAAATATTGATAGGGATACCTAAGACCTTGCATAAAAGTTCATTTATTTTAAATGGGGTTTAGATTTTAGGTCAAAAGTCCACATGATTAATGTAAGGTTATACGTAACTAGCGATGAAGCTAATTGATTTATAGTTTATAGATTGGGGTCCCCAACGTAGACACCTAATGGTGTCCACACTATTCAAAAACAATGAGATAATTGTGATAATTGCCAACCGCACCGGGCCCCAAGTGCTCTTGCCGAACATCCCACTAAAAGCATTGGTTACAAGCAACTAATTTAAGATTTTAGGTGGTTAACGTCTAAGAAGATGCCTAAAGGACGAAATTTTTTTCCAAATTAAGAATTTAGGTGGGGGTAACGACTAGAAGATTTAGGAATCTAGGTGGCTAACGACTATAAGATGCTTGAGGGAGGAAATTTTTTTCCAACTAATTTAAGATTTTAGGTGGCTAAAGACTAAGAAGATGCCCAAAAGGAGGAGATGTTGAAATGGGAGTTTACTGGAATCCGTCAAAAGGTGGAGATTTAGGACCATTAAAGAGGGTGCTACAGTGTTTCAGGTGGGGGAAAATGACGCTCAAGTATACTTTGGGTTTTAAGCAGACCTTGTGGGAAATTCTAAACCTATCAACAATAATTTGTTAGGGAAAATTTTCTTTCATCTACGTCAAAGATTTTCGCTCACGAATTGAAGGATAACGTTACCTGCTTGTTGGAAATCTGAAATATCATTCTTTCTCGAACACCCATTCAAGTGCAATGATGACTTTAGATGCTAGGATTTAGTTCACGGTATTGGCACTGATACAAATTGGCCATATTTGATGATTCTAACCCCCAAGATTTAGATATCTTTTATTTTTTATAATTTTGCCCTCCCTAATATCTGCTAGGTTAAGAAAATGTCCTTTTTGTGGGGTAAAAAATATTACCATATAATTTTTAATACATAAAAATAGGTTCCTTTCAATTTTTTATAGGGACAATGTTTTCAGTCTACTAGAGGCCTCTACAGCCACACATAGTGGCGCGCTCCAAGTCAATAACAGTGGTCGTTGTATGCACCCTTCTATTTTGTGGTGGGGAGCCTCTTGCGGATAAAATTTTGTTGTTACTTTTTAGAACTTTAAATTCACTTTTTAGTAGCTCTCATTGATTGTTTCCATGACATACACTCAACCATAGCTATTGGTGTGGCATATTATAGATATTGAATGCCTTAATTGTAACTTAAAAGCATGTATATTAAAATCATTTTATTTATTTATTTATTTTGTTGGGCATCATGTATATTCAAATCTTTAGAGTTTAAACTAAAGCAACCATTATCATGATCGAATACAGATTATTGAAATATCCAAAATCCTTCCCAATTGGAATGAAGGAGGGAAAAAAGGATGCCCACACACACACACACAAAATCTCTCCTTGAGGTATTATCCACTCTTTGGTAAGTCTAATCAACCTGAAATTGATCCCTCATTAAGAAAATATGCCTTCACTCACCACAACTTTGAACTCCCCAAGTGTTAATTTCCCCATCTTGTTCTGCACTGCACAAGTGTTTTTACAATGTCCGTAATGTTTAGGTTGGGCTTATAGTATTCTCCATAGGGAGGTTTTTTTTTTAATTTGTGTAGACGATATGATGACAATAAAAAGTAGTGAGGCTGATGTCAGAAACATTCTTCACAATCTAAAGCAAAAAGAAAAGAAAAATGATATGACGAAAGTGATTAAGAGATTTTGCATAATCTGATTGTAGATGCAAGCACATGTTTGTAGCCCTAGAGTGTAATTCCATTATTATTTTTATATCTATAAGACATTTTTTTAGTTAAATGTAGACTTTAGCTTTCTGCAAAATCGTGCTTTGTTCGAGCATTAGGCGTACCTTGTTATGCACGAGAAAACTACAATCTATAATATTGGAACTTCGGTGGATATATTTAAACATTTTAAGCTAATTTTTTCTCTTTTTCTCATAAAAAGAAAATTCCTATCTTATGAAAGTTAAGAAGGTTTCCATGTAGTAATGGAAATTTGAAGTTAAACAAAAAAGGGGCCATACGCTATCGCGCCTAATTCCTCTCTATTGTATTCATATTTGATGAATTTTATCCCACGTACATGCTAGTGTTCACTTTAAATTGGAAAAACCACATTAGATAAAAAAAACAAAAAACAAGCATGAACTAGTAAGATCCACCGAAATGAAAAATCCTGGAAGTTTCGTTGCTTGTATTGTGTCGTATTCTATGATACCAAAAGAGGTGATTGATCAAGTTAATTTATGACTTGTTGTCATGCATGGACAAATTGTAGGTTCCCCTTTAAAATTATTTGCCATGTATTGCTAAAAGCTTTATAATTTTTTTTGGGCCGCTAAGGTAGGCACACCACAATGGTGATCTGGAGAGAGGTTGGGTGCTCATTGGGGCTAGGGGATGGGGGCTATATGGGGATTCCAACACAAGACCGACTTAAGACCTTGCTACGACTAGCATGGGGTTGGTGAAAAAATAATAATCTTACTTATTCGTTATTATTGTATAATATAATTTTTCCCCTATAAGCATATAGGGTTTATTTCAATTAGAATAAATCCTATCATTTCACATATAAAATGATAATTTTCAAATTATTTTGAAAATCTTAAATAAGTCTCAAGAATAAGAGACAGAGAAAAATTTCTTACTCCACACTGGTGACAAAAGCACCCATCTTTTTTTGTTTTCTAATAGAAGTTCCAAAGGTCTATCTAGAGGAACAATAGAAAAGCTCAAAAACTTATAGAAGCATAAATAAAATGGTAATAAAACAAATATTTTTTGGACGGACATGGTAAGTTGGATGAAACTAAATATTTATGGATATGTTCAATCCAATGTATCTAATCACATGTGAAGTTTTCATATTGAATGGAACTTCAATAAGTGGTTTTCTATCTTATAAAAAAAAAAAAAAAAAGAATTCATCAAGTGGGTATTCATAAAAAATAAATAGCAAACTAAATTCATCACTGAAAAAAAAAGGTAAAATGAAGTTGAGAGAATGTAGAGAGGGAAAAACCCTCCAAATTAAAGATGGATGAGAACAAAATAAACAATGGACAATTAAAAGTACAAGAGAAAATGCCGACATACCGATACAGGATCGATCAAGAATTGGTATCGACCTTGGCCAATTTGATACCAATTACTTAAACATGCTCTCTTATCATAATGGTATTTTCATAATTAAAAATTGTAGTTATTGAAATTGATTTTATAAATTAAAGGCTTTCCAAATGTTGTTCCAAATCATTGTCTCCTAGAATTGATCTAGGAATAAGTTTACTAAACATCATTTCTCGTTCTATCATAATAGGATCAAGAAAAAAATTTGATTATGCCATTATCTCTAAAAATAAATGCTTAGATTGACTCGCACGAAGAGGAGTGCAACCAAACATAACGTGAAAATCTATATAATTGAATTTGAGTACGAAATTGACACATCAATAATATAGATTATTCCTTTAATATCATTAATTGGAATTTTCCACATCAATATTTTATCTGTGACAAGTGACAAATTAGTTTCTCCACATATAAATTTAGAAAAAAAAAATTATCATAAGAGAATTATTGTTAACATACTATCTCCACCATTAAAAAATAAAAAAATAAAAAAATAAAAAATATTGAATTTTTATAAAAGTTCGGACCAGTTTTTCTTCATCCATAATAAAAAGTGAATTTCTTAATATATGAACTTTAAACATTGGATGGGACTTTTAGAATAGTATTAAGGGAAGAATGTGTGGTGGGAAAAATAATGACATCCCAATCATTTTTCTCCACCCCACCCCACCCACCCCACCTCACCTCACCCGTGAAGAAAAATTTTCCACTTTGCCGAAAGATAAATTCCCAAATTTCATATGATTATTTATTTAGGCATTTATTATGAAAATTTTCATATGAATTAGATTGAATATTTTAATAATGCTTCTTAGTCTTGAGTCTCTTGACCAATCCCTATAGTAACCCCCTATTAATAGAGGATCCGGTCTTGATGTAATCCTGAATCCGGCTGCTTTCATATCAGATTTCATCTTTTAGCTATAGGGTTATGGGACCAGTTCTGACAGATTCCACTTTTTCTCTACCCTTGTTGGGCTTGGCATAATGACGGATAGGGAATTTTTTTTTTTTTTTTGGTAAAGAGAAATAGGGAATCTGTGGTGGTGGAAAGTGACCAGAATCACACACACATGACACATGGGTGTCGTTGCTTGATCATTATATTTCGTAAACATTCGTCTTCGTCAACCACTCAAAGCCAAATAGCTAACCGACATAATATATTGATACATGTGTTTCCTTGCGGGGCCCACCAGACCAAAAGCAGGAGTTACCACCTTGCTGACGTCGAAGTCTTTCTTTCACGGACGGAGGTATCCGTTTAAAGCTTTCTTTTTATTTTTTATTTTTAATTTTTTTTTAATATTGAACATACCCGTCAAGTCCTCAGAAGCTGGAGATTTTATAAGGCTCCAACTCCTAAGCCACTAAGCCACAAAAGCCACGCACTTCTCTCCTTGGATTTCAGCATTCAGCTTCCACGTTTCCACTAACCGACCAATCGCTACTATCTTTTGCATGTGGAAAAGTTATTAGAAAACAGTTCCAAATGCACCTAGGTTAACCATCACGTGCATCGGTATATATCAATATGTCATGTCACTTCTATCTTTTTTTTTTTTTGGTAAAAATGCCACTTCCATCTGTGCTCTTTTATTTGGGTCTTCAGTTTTTATAATAATTTTGAAAAAAAAAAAATATCCTATTAATCAAGTGCACGCAACACAAATAGATGGGGAAATGGGAGAGAGCCTGGGCATGGAGTGGGGGTAATATGGTCCTTTTATAGTCTGAGATTTTTTATTGTGGGATATACTATGGAATGTAGATCCAAGGGTTGGAAGCACCCTAGGCTTTGCATAGAGACATTGAGTAATGTTTTTGAGGGCTCATAACTCTTAAATATGCATTATATAGGATCCTGATCCCGATCCTTTTTTGTGTCTGTCTATGTCGGGTCGTAGGCAACACCAAATTGATTGAATTTTTTTTTTCAAATAACTTTTTGGGGAGGGAACTTGTTTGGTGTAGGAATGCTCAACACAATTGGACATGAAAATACCCAACTATACCGAGGGTATCTAGGTCTTTCCACACAATTGTGTTTGGACATCTCTTATGCCAGACCAACGTGGTTTTTTTTCTCAACAATTTTTACGAAAGTGAGGCTGCTAGTCTAGTGTAGGAACACTCAGACAAAACAAGACATGAAAGTACTCAATTGTGGCAAGGCAGTTGGGTCTTTTCACACCCAATTGGGTGTGGAAGTCCTAGGCCATATTCGCAAGGTTCGTTTTCCCTAATTTTTTAAGGAAGTGTTTCCTATGGGGAAGTGTGGCTCTTGCACATGCGCGAGGCTTAATGGGAGCACATGAGAAAGCATCATTTTCCATTTCATGGGGGTGGGCCTTTTATTTTGCCCCAATGTGTATGGGTGCAAGGGCCACACTCCCCATACAAAAAACGTTTCCTATTTGGGAGCGTGGCCTACACCAATATCCATGCTCCCAACTGTTTATTTCTCAATTCCCCTATGAAAAGACATCCTTGCACTTGTTTGGGGAAGGAGAGAGATCGAGATGGACACAAGGAACATTAGCATAAGCCGCTTTCCCTGATAAAGAACAACTTCCCTTACCCTTTTTTTTTTTTTGGCACCCTTTAAATGACAATAAATTTGATAGGTATGGCACAAGGCATGTACGTGCAAATTTATATGTCTAGATAAGAGTAGCATATTATTTTTAAGGGGGATTTTCCATAACGTCAATTTGGGAAAATCTCTCACATCCCACTGAATAGTGGTGTAACAATAATATTATGGGAGAGGGTTCTACGAACAAGCAATATTGAGGGGTTCTCAAAGCAAGCAACATGGAGGAGTGCACTTATGAGGTTTAGCAATATTGAGGGGTTTTCAAAGCAAGCAACATGGAAGAATGCACTTATGAGGTGTATCAACATGGTAACGCACACTAGAGGGCAACAACGTCATTTCATTTGAAGATAAAAGGAATAGATATAAAGGTGCTAGTGTACCCTATCTCAGCGGCTTAGTAAACCTTTTCCCTAGTATTATGGGTAAGATATCAGTATCTGTTCGCATGGTCCTTACACCGAAATAAGCACAATGAGAATATATGCATAAACATCAATATCAATAAGATTTTTATTTGCATCCATAAAAATACACAATGCATTCAAAAACGTTTTCTTTTTTAACTATTTTTTTTACCACATAAATAGGATCAATTGGAAAATGACAAAAAAGGCAAAAAAGAAAAGAGAAAAATGTCATTTAAAATGCGTTCTAAATTAACAAGTTACTAATGTGGAAAGAATCTCTCATGTAACACAAATGGGAGTGACAAAGGAAACAATATCAAGAGAAAAGAGAGAGAAAAGATATTAGAAGCATCGTTTATCATCATTTTGACCATTTTGTTCAACAAAGCTTGGGAGTTGTAGAACCACGTAACATTACTAGTTAATACGAATTTAATTTTATATAAAAGCCCCTAATGAAATTTTTATTCACAGAAAACAGCCTCTTCTACGCTTCTTGCGTAATGATTAAGGAATCCACATGAATCACACAACCCTTGCGCCGGCTACTCGGCTCGCATCATCTGATTGGCTTGTCCAGTTGTCACCACTCCCTATCGGACTCTCGGTGTCTCTTCCCCCACTTTCTGTACGTACCACGTCAGGTCGGTGGTGAATGAAATAATAACCCCTTTGAATTTATATTCACAGAAACACCCTCTTCTTCTGAACTTTCTGTGCAAGAAATCCACATTCGCTTGTGGATCCCCATCTCTTTCTTATCCCTTCCGTACGTACAACGTAGGGGCTGTCTCTGCCGTTCGAGCCGTTTCCCTGCAAGGGTAAAAGGGTAAATGAATAGAAAAAGTCTCTTTCTCTCTCTGCCTTGTCAAGTCCTATTTCATTAAAAAAAGTTATTAACTAAATAATGCATTCGTGACACGATTCCAGGAATCACGTGATATGTCTGATGAATAATCTTCAGTAAGTTAGATACCTATGGTCCTCGGGTATCTGACATGTTTACCATACCAGACAACCAGTTGTACTGGTTGCCCCTCTCTCTCTTGGTTTTATAAGACTGAATCGGGATCGAATCTCTATTTGAATCGTTCTGAATCGGTATGAACCGCCCAGATCAACCACTACCGATTTAAATTGGTGCGAATTCAATCAGTACCATAGTTTCAAGTATCGGTATTATAGATAATGCCTTGCATGTAAACTTGAATACCCGAGTAAATGAGGTAATTAATGTTGAAGGTGTTTGGAATCAGGATATGCTGGATATAATTGATTCACAACATATTAGGAACAATATTCTAGTTTGCAATGTCAAATTATCGGCCAGAGATGACCGATTGGTGTGGACGCCATTTCCAAATAGTAAGTTTTCTATCAAGTCAACTTGGAGTGTGGTTCATGCTCATTTTAATAGGGTATTGTATTCTAAATGGTTGTGGAATCGTCTCTTCCATCTAAGATTGATTTTTTCTCTTGGCAAATTCTCAATGGTAAGATTCCAACAAATGACTTGCTGATGAATATTGATATCCCTTTAGTTTCCAAGTGTCTTTGTTGCAGGAGTTCTTGGAGAGAAACGTCCACTCATTGCTTGACGTTGGGTGGGACGGTGACAAAGGTTTGGGATTATTTTGAAAGAATATTTGATATGGATTTAATTCCAACACATGACATCAGGAGTAGAATTTTATATTGGCAATCCAAAGCTGGGCTTAAGGGTGCTTGTGACTTCCTAAAAGGCTTATAACCATTGCTAATAGTATGGAATTGTGGCGAGAAAGGAACAACCGAAGACATGGGGAGGGTGCTTGCACGTCTAGATTGATCATGGAAAGGCTCAAAAGATGGGTGCATGAGATTCCTCTTCAATCTAAGTTTTGTAAGTTTCTGTTTATGAGGGAGAATATTATTTTGTAGGTCTTTACTATTAATCCTCCCATATTGAGGCAAAGAACTCCAATTCCCACGTTCTGGCTTCCCCCAGCGATATCGATCAAATTAAATGTAGATGGTACAAGCAAAGAAAATCCTGGTATTAGTGGAGGAAGATGGCTCATCAGAAATAATGATGACATGGTTCTTACGGCTTTCTTTAGTTTCTATGGTATTTGTTCTAATCCTGTGGCTGAGCTGCGTGCTTTGAGGGATGGTTTAAGGTTATGTATGGATATGAGGTTTTCAGATTTTTCTATTAGCTCCGATTCTACTTTGATTGTGAACTCTGCATCTAATAGGTTTTGTGATCTATGGAGTTGTTGGTATTGGTTTCAGGAGGTTATGACTCTATGTGACTCTCTTCGAACTAGAATCTCTTTCTCTTTTCGAGAGAGTAATAGAGCGGCAAATTGGTTGGCGAACTTGACATGTGCTTCAACTACGGATTCAATTTTTCTTGGTGCACAAACTCTTCCTAAAGACTTTAGCCAAATCATTAGCGAAGATAAAGCTGGGTGGCCGATATTTAGAATGTAATGCTTCCCCTTTGGGTTTTTGGTTGTGTTTTGAGATGCGAATGCTTCTGTTTGTTGGGTGAGGGTAAGGCAGGTTATGTCCCCCCCCTTGTATTATCTTTCTATGTTATTAATAATATCTCAGGGGCTCACCCGGGTGCCCAATAATATTCGGGGTAGGAAAAAAAAAGTATTGGTATTGAATCATCCGTATCACTGATATCGATCAAGTTTGATACCAATACTTGACCCATTTTAGGGGTAAGCAAAAGTGATTATACACACTAATTCAATTCGATCCAAATTAGTATTGATAGATAACGATAACTAAATTCATGATTAGTACAATCTGTCTCTCTTTATTCTGTATGATCTTAGGGAGGGGGTAAACTCTCCATTATGTGGTCGATGGCTTAGGAAAAATGGAGAATCAGATGGGGATGTGAGTCAGTTGATTTAAATTGACTTTTGTTTGATTTCATTGATTTTGGTGAGAGAATGAGTGAAATCAAAACATAATCCAAGGGTACATCGATTTTTAATATATTTATCATACAAATATATTAAAAAAATAGAAAAAAAGAGCGTTGGATTGTGTTGTATATACTCAAACACATGAAAAAGTGAAACTAAACTGTGGAAAGACATCGATACTTTGGCTCCACTTTTTCAATATGTGACCCATAAACTCATTTCGGTTTGATGGATTTGGGTTAAGTATTGAGTTTTTTGACATCCTTAACACAAAAATCCTTTATAAGGAAGCAATGGGTGGCAGTGAATATCTTATGACTGGGTGCATAGTAAGACATTTTAGCTGTTGGATCTTCACTATCACTAATTGTCACCGTAAAGTCTCCCTTAGAATCAGATTAAGAATCGGCCAATTCACATTGGAATCAGCACCGACCAATCCAATCGATTCACTCCAATTAATGATTATTCTTGATTTCTTAGCCATTATACCGATTTTGACCGATTCGAACTGGGATTAATCAATAACCGATTTGGAAGTCGAGTTTTAAAATCCTGGTTTGATCTCAATTATTGTACCCTAGCTTTTACAGTTTTCCCTTTTCAAATGGTTACAGCGGCTGCGCTACACCACTCGGTCTCCAATCCATCCATCTCCTTACAAATCCCAACAACCAACCACAACCACCACTCACCATTTCTTCTTCCTCGCTTCATCTCTTTATATTCAGTCCTCCTACTTGCAAGATCGCCTTACACAGCTTATCTTCTACAGGAGAGTCGCGAGCGAGATACTTCTTTGAAGTCTTGGCTCTTTCTCCATTTCTCTTACCTGATCTTACGATTGATTCTGGTCTTTTGGGTTTTCTGTCTTACTTTCATGATCTATTTCGGTTTCGATTGAAGTAATTGCTAGCAGCAGCAGTAGCAGCAGAAGGAGAGAGAGAGAGAGAGAGAGAGAGAATCAGGTGTTGGGTTTGCTCTATATGCACTTGATCAGAATTGTTGCAGAGGGAAAGGAAAGCAAAGGGGGGTAATACCCAGTGTTTGCAGAGTTGTAGACATCACGGCTATATATAGAGTTATCCGGCCTCTCATTCATGTCCGAGCAGTACGACGTAAGGGTTGTGTAGTCGAAACTAGCAATCCTTCGCCGCACGGTGGACGTGGTGCTCTGCCTTCCGAAGGCGGGAGCCCTTCCGATCTCCTCTTCCTCGCCGGTGGCGGCCGTCGTTCATTCACTTCCTCCTTCTAATTGTAGACTTTACTAACTAAGCATATAGAAAAAAGATTAAACTAGGGGATTAGTCATGATGTTGAAGATCAAGAGAGTTCCTCCCCTGCTTTCTAACTACCAGAAGGATGAGGCGGAGGGGTCTGGTTGTGGTCGGAATTGTCTGGGCAAGTGTTGCATTCGAGGTACTTTTGTTTTGGTCCCTTTTCTTTTCTCTCTGCTTGAGTTTGGTGTTTATCATGGATTAGCTCTCTTGGGTTCTTCATCCCTTGACTAATTTGGTCTGGAACAGGCACGAAGCTCCCGCTGTACACTTTCAAGGCCACGGACAAGATGATTCATGAGAAGGATATGATCGGGGATGAAAAGAGAGAGCCGCCGGTGCCTTTTCTTGATTCCCTACTTCTTGGAGAGGTATCTCTGCTAATTCCAAGATCATTCTTTTGTTTCTGTTCCTTCTCTTATTCTTACTATTCTTCGTCTTCTTCTTTTTAAACCATCATGCTTAAATTTCCCCTACTTCTAATTGGCAGTGGGAGGATCGCATGCAGAGAGGGCTCTTCCGCTACGACGTCACTGCCTGCGAAACCAAGGTTTCATCTGGGTTCTTTCCCCTTTTACCTAATTTACAATTTTTTTTTTGGTTTCATTTTTGTAGGTAAGTGGGGATCGAAAATGTGACCCGAGGGTTGCAGGTTGCAGCAATTTCAATTTCTCCCCCATGGGGATATGGGTTCAACCCCAATTCCTTCTGCTAATATCTGTGCAGGTGATACCTGGTGAGTACGGCTTCATCGCTCAGTTGAACGAAGGCCGCCATCTTAAGAAGAGACCCACCGAGTTCCAAGTTGATAAGGTTCTCCAGCCTTTTGATGGGAAGAAATTCAATTTCACAAAAGTTGGGCAGGAGGAAGTGCTCTTCCAGTTTGAACAGAGTGAGGAGGATGATGAAGCTAACTTCTTCCCACATGCTCCCATTGATATTGATCACTCCCCTAGCGTTGTTGCCATCAATGTAAGTGGATTCCTGGACCTGCCCTTCTCATTCTTAATGTTCTATAAATGTTGACCTGAGACAGCTTGAAACTTGAATTAAGCTTGATCTTGTCATGTACTTGCAGGTGAGCCCCATTGAGTACGGACATGTCCTTTTAATCCCTCGAATTCTCGAGTGTATGCCGCAAAGGATTGATCGTGAGAGCTTCTTGCTTGCTCTCCACATGGCAGCAGAAGCAGAGAATCCATATTTCCGGCTGGGTTACAACAGCTTGGGTGCCTTTGCCACCATTAATCATCTTCATTTCCAGGTTGCTTGTACATTCTTTAGACTACTACTGTCGATTTTTCAACTTCATGGGCTCCAAGTAACTCAATTTAGCTCTTTTGGTACCCTTTTATGATCTCTTCTCTAAACATCATTGGTGACAGGCTTATTATTTTGCTATGCCGTTTCCGATTGAAAAGGCACCCAGCCGAAAAATAACGACTTTCCATGGTGGTGTGAAGATCTCTGAGCTGTTAAATTATCCAGTGAGAGGTCTTGTCTTTGAGGGTGGCAATACTCTGCCAGACTTGTCTAATGCCGTCTCTGGTTGCTGCATTTGCCTTCAAGACAACAACATTCCCTACAATGTCCTTATCTCTGATTCTGGCAGAAGAATCTTTCTCTTCCCACAGGTAATTTCTTCTCTTAGCTCCTTGTGCTTCTGATTTGATCTAATTATTCATTCCATTCTGTGGAAATCAACAGTGTTACGCTGAGAAACAGGCTCTTGGGGAAGTGAACACACAGCTTCTGGACACCCAAGTGAACCCGGCGGTGTGGGAAATTAGTGGGCACATGGTGTTAAAGAGGAGGCAAGACTATGAGGAGGCTTCTGAAGAAAGTGCTTGGAGGCTCCTCGCAGAGGTATCCCTCTCCGAAGAAAGGTTCCAAGAAGTCAAAGATCTCATCTTTGAAACAATTGCTGGCATAGATTATGGAAATGGAAATTTGGACCTGAAGATGGCTGATAAAGACGATGATGGCTCACAGCGTTCCAATGAAATAGATGCCATGAAGAAAGGAACATATCCTAGAATGGTTCCTGGGGAGCAGGAATGTGTGGTTCAGCAGTAGTGAGTTGTATCATTATATTTGAACATCACTGCTTGATTTAGCCTGGTATTTGCAGTAGTTAAGGTGTATGTTATCTTGTATATTGTTTGTTTAGTAACCTAAAGAAAGCGAACTGGGTTTGCTTCTACTATGCTCAGTGTGACTAGCCTAGGCTCATGGGTTTCTTGCTTGTGAGTTAATACTATTGTGTATTTTCTCAGATAATGATACAAGAGTGAGGCTTTGGTGTGTTTGTCTTGTGTGGAGTGTGCTAATAAATTTCTGCTTATAATATTCACTTCTGAAACAGAGCTTTGGTTGATGCATGATGGTTGATGCAATGTAGAAAGTGTCTGGTTTATGATGCATTTTGTATCACTCTGCTAAGATACATCTCTGCTTGTCTTTGGCTTCTCATCCTCAAGTACCCTTTTTGAGATCTCCAAATAAATTTTTGTGAAGCCAATGCTGGATCCAAGTCCTGTGCAAGTACAAAATGAACAAACCAATCATGAGTAGTCTGTAAGCACTGATCAGTATCAATTGCAAATCAATCGCGGTTGAGTAACCACCAGGTAATGATGAGAGGCGGTTACTGTGGAGATTAAGATATTGGATGATCCCTAGTTTCATTTAAGGCACACGTCACTATTGCTAGAGGAGGTTCTGTTAGCTCTCTCTCCCTCTCAACTCAGCAATCTCTGTTCCTCTCGTCTTTGGAGATCTCTATGCAACTTCGTTGACCTAGTTAACATGGGTATTTTATTTCCTTCAACTAGGTTACAATGGCATTTAAATGGTTTTGAAAGATGATTGTTTCAAGCTTTGAAAATGAAGAGTCATTATCTAATATCTAATCGTTACGTACAAAATCTCACAACTTTAGTAGCAATATTTTTTAGGTAAATAATTTGGAAATATTGAACAGTCCCAAATTAAATTGTCTCAGTTAACAAGCTTAACATCCGTGGTGGAACATCTCTACGAAACAGGAGTAAGACTGCGTATACCGTGACCTCCCTGAGACCCAATAGGGGCAGGAGGTACTGATGGAGACGCGCAACAAGCTCAACATCTAGAGATTGAGGTAGCTAGTCATTAATTCTTTCTTCCTACACCAGGAATGATCAACTAATTTTGAATTTGCATTTGGCTTTCCCACTACAAATCGGCCTTTGGAGCTTTGGCAGATTTCTATCAAAACCCAGGATTTCTTGGAGCGGCAGAAGGGATGCCCATACCATAGACATCTGCTTTGAGAAGTTTAAAGTGTACAAGAGAGCTCAGCTCATGTGCCTTCCACCGTTCGAGGGAAATGCAGTTCCCTCAAGGTGGATATGTGAGATTAATTTGCAGGTCCTCTTTTTCAAAAACTGGTGGTTGGCATTCCCATAGGTTTCTTACAACATTGTTTTCCTGGAATGGCAAAATGTTTCAACTAAAAATTTATAGGAAGAAACAGACTAGGTCAAGATTTAGGGCAAAATAATGAACCTTCTCGAACTACATCCCAACATGCATGTTTCACTATGCTGTTTGTAAACAATAGTATTGAATATGAAAATAAAACTGGAAGAACTCGGGTTGTAATTCTAATTGAACTCTCTACAAAGAATGCCAGCACCAAAGGGTTTGAAATCCGCAAATTGCAGGTTGATTTGCTTATACACATTATTGGGATTGTGTGCTCAATCAAGGTGATCGAATATTTTCATATCCTTTCTCCCCACTTACCCTCACTGTTTTCTCTTCATCCTCTTAGTCATGGCCTCGTCAAGCAGCATTTCACAGAGTTCAACCAACAAGTTCTCATACTATGCATGCTTTTGCACAAGCAAAGCTGAGGAATCCGAAGTCGTTCCAGAAGGGGCTAGTTATATGAACATCAGGTGGCTCCTGCCAGCTGCTACCTTCCCGACATTAGATTTACTAATGGCTGGTTTCCATAGAATGCACGGACATCCCAATCCTCAGTTGATGAGGAAAGGGTCATTAGTGCAACCACCACTGACCTCATGCTTGGCCTCAACTCGGCATTTTCTTGTGTGCAAGCCATGGCAAGCTGAGCCATCTGCAAGCAAAACAGCCACAATTGCTTGTTAGATTTAGTATACCAACCAAACGTTTGACAAGATCTTTGGTTATTTCTGCTTCCACCTTAAGAACTGAGTCGAGCTGATAGTCATCCCCAAGCCTCGGGTCAACTAATTTGCGGAGATCATCTTTTGGGTCGGGCTGACTAAGAGCATCCTCGAACTGTGTAACACCAATTAGTAACAGTTATTTAATGAATGATATTTCAGAAGCAATTGTATCATCATCGAACTGAAAGGGAGTAGGAGAATAACCAAGGCTACGAGTCCTTTTGATTCAATACTAGCTGCCCTGACCACAGCTTCCTTGGCCGAAATAAGTTCATAAAGGACAACTCCAAAAGCAAAGACATCAACCTTAGGAGAAACATCACCATATTTAGCATACCTACACATAAGTTATGTGAAAAGTCAAACCATATTCGTTTCACTAGTACAACTCCAAGTTTATTTGATGCCATAAGATGTTGCTAGGGTGCAGTTCCAGCATAAACTTATACTGGGATAAGCTAAAAATTTCAAGTAAGCAAAAAATGCTGATCCCTGGAAAACAGGGCCTTTCAAGGATCATGTGGGTTCAAAGGAGATAATTATGCCTATAGCCCAAGCAAATCAAAGAGTGGATAAGTCCCTATGTTTTATTTAATCCATCAAGTATAGATCTCTGAAGCATCCAATTATCCACCTCTGTTACATATTAAGACAGGGCAATAGGAACATTTTATAATAGAGAGTCCTGTGCATAAAAGTTAGTCTTGCATGGACATCAATTATCATTGTAAAATGCAGAGGATATGGTGACACTAGCTCTATTCATAAAATTAAGCTTCTTATTGAAGAGGCATTTAAATATCACACTCCCTCTGATGTCTGTAAGTGTTGTGTTAAGTGTTATCAGGTGTTACCACTATTCTAAGGGTATCTTTGGTTGTATGTAATGAGTTATGGGTAAAGTTGCAATTAGTTTGTTTAAGTCATGTCTTTATTTGTAATTACACATTTAATTACTTACATACGCAATATAGGAGGTATCCGCTAGATACCAAGACTCATTCTCTCTCTTGTTTTCTCTTCTCTTCCTTTAGGTTCCACTTTTCTTTTCTTTTTCACTGCTGGTCTTTCAGGTTTAGATATTATCCACGGTATCAGAGCCTAATTAATCTCACCCTTCTGCTCATTCAATTACTGCTTTGATTGTCCATTAAGGATATTCACTTTTGGTTTGCAGCAAACTAGGCTGCCATACCTAATCTATAGAACCCTTTAATCCAGTTTGAAGTCTCAAGATTCTGGTTTTCTGGTTACTGCTTATTATCAAACCGTTGGATTCTTATCATACAGTGGGGTTTTGATATACTATTGCTCTACTATCTCACAACAAAATTATAGCCCTATCCAAAGAACTGATTTTTACTTCAATTGGGACCCATATCTGTCAGATTGTGGTATTTACTAGTTAGTTTTTGGGCCACTTTTCTGTCAATTTTGTGGTGATTCCTTTGACGCACTGCTGCTGGCATGGTTTTAAGTATCTCCGATACCGATACGATACCCTCCGATATGTATCTTAAATTTAGTCGGCCGATACGATACACACCGATATCATACATTGAAATTTTTAAATCATTTCGTATCGATATATATCCTACAATACATACCGATATGCATCAATACACCACTAATACACATCGATACGATACATGCCTCGATACGACTCTATGAAAAATATAAAATTGAGGTAAAATGTACGTTTCGGTATGTATTGGTACGTATCGGTGAGTATCGGTATGTATCGATCGGTACGTATCGGTATATATCAGCACGTATTGGTGAGTATCGATATATATATATCGGTACGTATCGGTGAGTATCGATACGTATCGGCGCTACGGTCATATAATGGTCAATATGGGTAATTTTTCAGAAAAAAACGATTTTTTGAAGGGTTTTTGTTCCAAAGTTGCTGTCAGCCATATTTCTTTCTAACTAAAGTGGAAATCAAGGTTGGGAACAAGGATTTTACATTTATGGGACAACTACAGATCTTGAATTCTTAGTACGATACCCTCAATTTAGTGTTTATGCATAATACATGTTATCAATAGCTTTTTTTAACAAATTCTTTATGCAAAAATGTTTAAAAAAATATTTCTTATCCATTTATGTGTGTATCTTTAGCGTATCTTAGTGTATCTCCGATACGATACGATACCCTCCGATACGTATCTTAATTTTGGCCGACCGATACAGCGACCGATACCGATACTTTAATCCTTGGCTGCTGGTTATTCTCTCATCTACATAATGAGCTATTCAAAACACCAATGGACTCTCTCAATGTCCAATTACATCTATCAAGCTTAATGGTGAATCCAACTATCTTCTCTGGGCACAGGCAGAGTTTATATCACTGCAAAGTGAAAAATGTTTCTTTCTTATAAAAAAATAAAAAAGATTATATTTTTTATTTTTCCATGATTATCTGACAAGCCACCACCTACTACAACTTCTGCTGAGTATCTAGAATGAGCAATGGAGAATGCCACAGTACTTTACTGGCTTTGGAATAGTATGGAGCGTTCTATGGTTGCCAATGTAATGTTTCACACCACAGCAAAGGGTGTTTGGGACGACCCCAGAGAAATTTATTCTCACAATAGAAACATGTCCAGGGCATATGATTTATATGAGAAGTTTTTCTCCTTCAAGCAGAATGGAAAAATCTGTTAGCGATTACTATAGCTCTTTAAAAGGCATGTGGGAGGAACTCAACGTATATTGATCTCTTTCTATTGACATGGAAGTTCTTAAATTTCAACATGCTGAATTCTTAGTCGCTAAAATTTTTGTCTGGGTTTGAGACTTTCAGCACATCAAAATCCAAATTCTTGTCGGCGAAGATACCATCTATGAATGAGGCATTTTGTCAGATTCAACACATTGTGTATCCCTACTTCACCAAATTTGAATCGGCCCCTCTCTAAGGATAATTCAGCTCTTGTTTCAACAGTGGAGGTCGTGACTGTGGTACTAGTTTTCCTGGCAGAGGTCGCGGTTTAGGGGGAGGTCGAGGCATAGGACAGCCACCAGATTAAGCCATGCATCAGTGTCATACTATAGGAAGATGAATCATATACTCAATACTTGTTGGGCAAAGATGGTAAGCTCGAGTTGGCTCAACAACTATCTGCTACCTTTGTCACTTTTGATTAGAGTTTTACAGCGGTGTCATCTTATGATGCCAATCTTGCTTCTATATTTCGAGGTACTCAGCATGTCTCTCCAGTACGAGATGAATTAAATCAGTTACTTAAAAACGGATTCAGAAAATTGAGACATCTGCATTTACATCTATTACAATTGCTCATTCAGGTACTGGCGCATTCCTTGCCTCTTATTCCTCCACACCATGGGTCATTGACTCTGGTGCCACCTCTCATATGAAGGTAAGTCCCATGCATTTTCCTCCTTTCAGAAGATTAGACATCCTTCTAAAGTCATAATTGCTTATGGATTTTCTTCTTAGGTATCAACTTCTAGTTGTCTTTTAAACTCCTCTTCCATTGTTAAACTCTATTCTTCATGTTCCTAGCTTACCTTAAAATCTTCTTTCTATTAGTTAACTGACTAAATTCATTAAATTAAAATTTCCGGTCACCTTTTATCTTGTATTTTTCAGGATCTCCAGACACCCAAAAAAAAAAAAGAGGTGAGGATGACCAAGATAGAGCTGATTTGGGAGTTGCTTTGATTCAGGACACACTCAGAGAATGTATCTTAAGGTGGTTTGGAGTCTTTGGACATGTTTGTTGTAGACCTATGAATGCCCCCGTAAGGAGTTGTGATCAGATTCAGATGAAAGGAGCTAAAAAAGCGAGGGGAAATCCTAAAATGACCATTGAAGAATTGGTAAGGAAAGACATGCAGAAACTAGGTCTAGATCCAAGTATGACATCAAACAAAGCTGTTTGGAGGGCAAAGATCCATGTTGCCCATCTCTTTTAGGTGGGATGTCCCAGAGGTGTTACTTTGCTATGTCTCTTCGCATTTTCTGTTTCCCTTTTCTTTCTTTTGCTTTTTATCTTGCACTTTCAGGAATCCATATAGCGGACCCCATTTAGTTAGGAAAAGGCTTGGTTTGTTGTTGTCGGTGGTGAAGGGCATGAGAAGGATGACCTATATTACTTTGACGACGTGACTCCTACAGTTGCTTCTGCTACCTCTAGTGTGTCCTTCCCTCTTCAATGGCATTACCAGTTGGGACATCATTCCTTATCCAACCTCCAGCAAATGGTTTCCAGTTGCAAAGATATCTCACGACTTGATTGTGAAATGTATGAACTTGGAAAGCATCATCATACTTTATTCCACTCTCGTAATGATCCTTGAGGTTCTTCTTTGTTTTCCTTGGTTCATTCTAATGTGTGGGTCCGTGTCGTATCAAGAGTCAGTTAGATATTTATTTTGTTACTTTTGACAATCATTCTCAATTAACATGGGTATATCTATTAAAGGACCGCTATGAATAAGGACTTATTTTGGTGTCAATAAAAATTTTTCGTTCAAATAATACTTTAGAATATACCCAATGTGAAATATTTGCATTTTGTTATGACCATGACATGATACATCAAACTAGTTGTAATTATACTCCCCAGCAGAATGGTGTGGCTGAGCGGAAAAGACAGCATTTGCTTGAGGCCACTCATTCTTTAATGCTTCATATGCATGCTCCCATATGCTGTTTTTTGATAACCATTTTGTGTTTTTTTTTTTTTTCCAGATCTTCTCTGTTTAGTTTGCCCCCCAAGTGTTCGGTTGTACATGTTTTTCTCAGAACCTTTGCCTTGGTCTTCACAAATTATCTTTGTGCTACCAAATGTGCAGTTCTTGGATATGCTCGCACTCAAAAAGTTTATCGGTGTTATAATTCACTTACGCATCAACAATTTGTTAGTGTTGATGTTACCTATTTTGAAACTATTACCATACTTTTCTGCTGAAATTCGTCAGCTTGTACCGGTCTTCTTATTCCTTCACCTATTCTTTCACTTGTTCCTCTTAATGACTCTCCCACTGCTAGTTCTCCACCTAAGCAATTGCAGGCTTACAAGCGTCATACTAGGTTTAATTCAACAGCCCCAACTAATCCTTTGTTACTGCCCTCTACTTCATTGGAACCCTTTCTTTGGGATTAACTCGTCAGTTGCTCTTCACAAAGGTGTTCAAACTCGTACTAAAAAATCTAATATTAATTATCTCGTTTCTAAATTTGTTATTATCACAGCTTCCACCTTTACTTCGCAACTTTGCTTTGTCTTTATCATAGTTGTCAAGGCATCACTTATGCGTCTAGGCGCCTTAGTCTCTTTGTTGGTTTCGCCTTGCATCTAAGCCCACCTCCAATGCCTTAGATTGCCTGAACAACATGAACTATGGTCTTTATCTACCTTGTTTGTGCTTACTAAGTACCAAAAAGCATTGTTGCATCCTGGTTGGAAAAATATTACAAATGTAGAAATAGATGCCATGTTGGGTCATCAGACGAAGTCTCATACTAACTTACCCCCAGGAAGGAGCTTTTATGGTGTTGTTGGGTGTACACTATTAAGTACCTACTACATACTTCGGTTGAGCAACTAAAAGCTCGCTCGGTTGTCGAAGGTTACACTCACACATATGATGTCGACTATTTTGAGACCTTTTCTCCAGTGGCTCATCTTAATTCGGTTCATGTTCTTATCTCAATGAATTATGGAGACTCTCTCTCTCCTGTTTTCTCCCCTTTTCCCTTCGGCTCCTCTTCTTCATTGCTGGTCTTTTAGGTTTTAATATTATTTCAAGTATCATAAAAGAAACTCCTGTAAGGAAGGGTCACCCAAATCATACAATAATGGCAGACAAAGGAATTCCCAACCATCAATTAACTAACAAAAAATCCACACCACAAAAGAATTAACAAGACATTCTTAAGTTTAGATTTGCAGATAAATGGTTCAACTAACCAAATAAACATTTTCGAATTTAACAAATTCCTTGCTTCAGTAAATTAACCTTAACCTATGCTTCCATGAACTTAGAGAAAGCCCTCCTGATGGGGACATCAAGATGTACAACCGAAGGAAGAAGAAGACCCAACCTTCTTTGTGGTTGGAGGATTAGAAGAAGGAAGAAGAAGAAAGAAGAAGGCGGAAGAAAGGGAGGCTCGATCCAGCCTTTCCAGTGCTGGATCGAGTCCCTCTCCTTCCAAACTTTGCCAAGATTGTGTGGCCCCCAACCAATCTGATAGTCTAGTAGTTTTATTTTCTAGGATTTTGTTTATTTGAGTCTTTAAGTTAATTAGGGAATTAAGTAATTATCCTATTGTTTTCTTTTAAAAAGTTTCTTTGTTTATGAAATAAACATTCCTGGAATAATCTTTTCTTTTTAGTAACTAGTTTACTACTTATGTAAGGCCATTGGCCATCTAATGTTTTAGTTAATGAATTATTGAAAAAAAAAAAAAAAAAAAGCAAAGATGCTGCCACTCTCTCTCTCTCTCTCCTCTAACTATTCCCCCCTTTTTTTCTCGATCACTCTCTCGGTTCCCTCTTCTCTGTCTCACTATTTTCTTCTCTCGCCTCCCTCTCTCGCTTCCAATTTTTCTACTGCTGCTCTTTACTGTTGCTGCTGATGTTTACTGTCTACTGCTACCGGCTGCTCTCTGTTGCTGCTGTTTTCTCTCTGCTGCTGCTGTTTAGTCTCTGTTGTTGCTGCCGCTACACTATTGCAGCCACTGTTTGCAACAATCGAAGGCCATACTACGTGGATAGATCATCACCTGGGCTGCTGCTGATTTCCTTTCAATAATCAGACTACTGCTGAACACTATCATCAAAATCTAGGTTGTTTTCTTTATTCTCAGACCTGGGCAGCAGGTAAGTATAGAATGAACCTTCCCATTCCCCCATTATCCCCTCACTATTTGCTCCATTAACTTCCATTAAAACCCTCCCCCTTTTAGCCCATAGTTTAACCTTATTTGCACCACTGTTCACCTTAGATATTGCTGATTTTCTAATCATAAGTATGACTGATTTTGGAGCATATAATATAGTATATTTATCTATCTTTGGGGCTTAATAGGCTAGTGTCATAACCTAATTTAGCTTGCTGCTATGTTCCCTATCCCATGTTCCCTCTTGACACTTGAGTGAGTTAATGTGTTTTTCTTCCTAGATTATTATTGCTCTTTGTTACTTTGTTCATTAGCCTCACTTTATTTTCCATGTAATCTTGTTTGTTGAGCTTCCTTTATCCTACCCAACCCAAGTCCCTTGAGTTTGCCCTACCTAGTTAGTTAACCTCGTAGGAAACCTAGTCACCTAGGAACCCCCTACATCATCTTGGTATCAGAGGATGGTTTTGTCTAGGTTTAGGGTAATTAGGTACTGCTGCCCGTTGTTTACATGTCTTACCTTTTGAGGTCTAGTCTCTGTCACAACCTGTCCGTAGTCGAGTCTGAGTTAAGAGAGCGTTACCATAGGTTGGAGACACTATATTCTTCCTTAAATTGGCGGGACCAAATAGCATTGGACGCTATTCCCACCAAAAGCACACACTTGAGAGGGAGATTTCTGACCTCAAGATTGAGAGGGCTAACTACCTGTCTCAATTGGAGATTCTGAATAGACCTTAAGTCTTTGGTGGCAACCGTACCTTGGTTGCCCATCTCCTTTATGTCCACTCACAGTGGTAAGGCATACCAGGATATGTCTGACCATCCTAGCACCTCCACCCAACCTGAGCAATTGGCTGAATTCATGAAAGCCGTCCAGGCTACCCTTTAAGCTACCCAAGCTATACAGGAGACACAAGCTATCCATCTCTAAACCCTTACTGATAAGTTGGCTGCCCTCGAGATAAGTGCCCAATACCCTGATGGACGGCAAGACCGTAACACAACTGGCACTGAACCTAGGCACAGAGGCCCTAACCCTGAAGAAGTAAACGAGAATAACCAAACTTATAATTAGGACCAGATAGGGGATAACTTCCGAGACCTAGGGTGTGGTAGGGGTCGGGGTAAGGGTCGAGGCCCACCGCTAAAACCCAATATGGAGATGATGAGGATTATGAGCATCATGATAGGGGTTTTGATGTCAGACGGATGATTAAGGTAGATGCCCTACCTATGATGGTCAGATTGATGCTAGGATCCTTCTGGATTGGATCAAGCAGATGGATAGGTACTTCGATTTCTACGATATGCCAGAGGAAGTCCGCTACCAATTTGCTAAGTTCAAGCTTATTGGAGCTGCCCAGGAATTCTGGACAAACCTAGAGTACCAAGAAGACCACCTAGGACTTGAGCCAATCAACACCTGGGTAGAAATGCAAGAAAGGCTCAAGAGGGAATTTTTGCCTATCATTTATAGGCTCCAGTTGTTGAATGAAATGAATATCCTGAAGCAAGGAAAGTTGACTGTGACCGAATACATGAGTAAGTTCAATGAGTTGAAAATTAGAAGCCGTATTCGGGAGGATATTGAGCAGACACTATCAAGATTCCTTACCAGGCTCAACTCCGAAATTCAGTCTCGTATGGCACCACCTGGTGCGAGACATTCCACAGGCCTTCAAGATAGCCCTTGAGGTGGAATCCTCCATGAGAACTTATTCTCAGAGGAAGAGCTTCCAAGTTGGGGGAGTCCCAATTTAGAAAACCACCCTAAGGCTCAACTGGATTCCCAAAACCCCCTGCTGCACCACAGCGTCAATTTGACAACAGGGGTAAAGGAATTCTAAGAGAGGCACCGAAGAGCAGTGGACAACAACAATGCTTCAAGTGTCGTGGGTTTGGTCACTTCTCTAGAGAGTGTCCCAATAAGAATCTTTATGTGGGAGAGCAGACTCCTGAAGAAAGTGACCAAGAGGGTTTTCAAGACCATGAGTATGAAGACCATAGACCAGATGAGACCATATCTGATGAGGACACCGAGGAGGCCGGTAACCTCAAGCTCAGCATTGTGCGATGATTGGCGGCGAACTAATATTTTCATCACTTACACATGTAACCAGGGCAAGAATTGTCGCGTCGCCATAGACAGCGGGAGTTGCATGAATATGGTCGCCAAGAGCACTATTGCTCGAATGGGTCTCAAACCTGAACCCCACCCCAAGCCTTACAAGGTTGCCTGGGTAGATCAGTCCACCATCCCCATTAATCTGAGGTGTCTAGTTCCCCCACACTTTGGAGGATATGAGGATCGAGTGTGGTGTGATGTCCTAGAGATGGATGTTGCCCACATCATCCTAGGTAGACCCTGGTTATATGATCGGGATGTCACCAATTATGGGAAGTCTAACACTTATGTCTTTAAGTTTAAAGGGAAGAAAATCCGACTGACCCCCACTGCCCCTAGGGAAGTTAGAGTTCCAAAATACAAGGGAAATACATCCAAACACACCCCCACCAAAACACTCAACATTTTTAATCAATAACAATTTGAAGGAGTGTCAAAGTCATGAGTGACTTCTGCTCTAGTTGCCATAAAGAGTAATACCGATTGGTCATGCTTATTCACTAAGGCTCCTAGAGAAGTATAACCCTTGTTGAGGAAATTCAAGAGGCTATTCCCTGAGGAACTACCTGATAAGTTACCGCCTATGCGTGACATCCAACACGCTATTGACTTAGTTCCAGGATCCTCTCCCGAACTTACCCCATTACCCAATGAATCCCAAAGAACACGCCGAACTCAAACGGTAAGTGGATGAATTGTTATAGAAGGGATTCATTGGGGAAAGCCTAGCCAGTGTGTTGTACCTATCTTGCTCACGCCAAAGAAAGATGGCACCTGACGTATGTGTGTTAATAGTAGGGCCATCAATAAAATCACCATCAAGTATAGGTTCCCTATCCTTAGGCTTAATGATATGTTGGATATGATGGCCAACTCTTCGATCTTTTCAAAGATTGATCTCAAGAGCGGGTACCACCAAATTAGGGTTAGGCCTGGAGATGAGTGGAAAACAGCCTTCAAGACGAAGGATGGCCTCTTTGAGTGGTTAGTCATGCCTTTTGGCTTGTCAAATGCACCTAGCACTTTTATGAGAATAATGAATCAAGTGCTTCAACCATTCATTGGCAAGTTCCTAGTGGTTTACTTTGATGACATCCTCATCTATAGTAAGACCCCGTCTTCCCACTTGGATCACTTATAAAACGTTTTTCATGTGCTCTTACAAGAGAAACTCTATGTCAACCTCAAGAAGTGCACCTTCCTGAGTAATCAAGTCATCTTCCTAGGATTTGTTGTATCGACTCAGGGAGTATCTGCTGACCCTGAGAAAGTGTAAGCGATTGTGGAGTGGTCTAAGCCAACTAACGTCCATGAGGTACGAAGCTTTCATGGCTTAGCCACTTTCTACAGGAGGTTCATCTATTGGTTTAGTTCCATTATGTCTCCTATCACCGATTGCATGAAAAAGGAGTTTCAATGGAATAAGAATCTACAAAGGCCTTTAATGAGATAAAAATGCTTATGATTGAAGCTCCAGTCCTGTGGCTCCCGGATTTCTCTAAAGCCTTCGAAGTGAATTGCGATGCATCTGGTATTGAAATAGTTGTGTCCTAGGACAAGAGGGCCACCCTGTTGCCTATTTTAGTAAGAAACTTAATGAAGCTAGGCAACGATATTCCACATACGACAAGGAATTCTATGCGGTTGTCCAATAATTGTGCTATTGGCGACATTACCTTTTACCGCAAGAATTCGTGCTATTCTTTGACCTCCAAGCTCTGAGATACCTGAGTGTCCAAAAGAAACTTAATCAGACATGACAAGCAGGTTGGGTTTCTCCAAGAGAACACTTTTGTACTCAACACAGACCTAGTGTCGAGAATATTGCTGTAGATGCACTGAGCCGGGCGAACATGTTCCTCAGTCGCACCAATGCTAGGAGTCGGGCTAGTGTGTTACTCCAGGCAATGAGCGTAGAAGTTGTAGGGTTCGAGCAAGTCAAGGACCAATACCCCACCTGTCCTGATTTTAGTGAGCCGTTCTCTTCCTTGAGTGAAGGCAACCCGATCAACCGCTCGGACTACCTACTTAGAGAGGACTTCCTTTATACAGGAAGCAAGTTGTGCATTCCTAGGACTTCACTCCGAGATTTCCCGATCTGGGAATTGCATGCTGGAGGAATTGCTGGCCATTTCAGTCGAGATAAGACCATCACCCTCGTTGGGGACCAATTCTTTTGGCCAGGACTGAAGAGGGATGTTGCTAGAGTTGTGAGTCAGTGTAGGACATGCCAAACTGCCAAACAACAAAAGCAGAATATGGGTTTGTACACTCCCCTACCCGTTCCCCATGCCCCATGGCAAGACTTTAGCCTAGATTTCGTGCTTGGTCTGCCAAAAACTTTGAGAAGCCATGATTCAGTTTATGTGGTTGTAGACTGCTTCTCGAAGATGGCCCATTTCATCCCATGCTCTAAGACCTCTGATGCATCCATAGTAGCCAGACTTTTCTTTAATGAGGTTGTTAAGTACCATGGGTTGCCCCTCACCATAGTGTCCGATAGGGATGTTAAGTTCACCAGTCATTTTTGGAGGACCCCATAGTTGCCACGGCCCCAAGGCGAACCAAGGCGGTGGAGGGTTGTCTAAGCGCTTAGGCGAGAAGGCGTCCTCCTTAAGGCGAACAAGGCGAACAAGTGTTATTTTTTATTTTTCTTATTTTCTAATATTATTTAGTAAGTTATATATATCTTGTATCATAAAAAATCAAGATTAAGCCATATAAAGTCATTAAAAATCAACATTTAGCCACATCAAATCATAAAAAATTAACATTAAGTCATATTAAGTTATACAGAATCAACATTTAGAGAAATGCTCTTATTCTATAATAAGTTTGACTGGTCAAATGATTTTATTTTTACATGAGACTTTTGTATTAGTTATAACATAAAACCAGTTTTCTAACAAGTCTAAGATTACTTAAATCTGAGTTACAATGACAAAGTTATGCTTCAATCAAACTTATTTTTAAGTGCGAGAATACTGTTAAAATCGCCTGAATGAAAATAATATTATGAATATCAAAACAAAATATAATTTTACTGGACTTTTAGTTTTTAGCAATCTTTTAACATGATAGAATTTATAAAAATTTCATAATTGAGAAAAACCCTAGCATTTAAAAGTTGAAAATCGTCCCAATAACCAAAATCCAGTTTTTGTTCTTGGACTGGGGAGTTGACTTTTTATCCTTTTGGAATTTGATTTTTAAACTATTTTTATTGGATTCAAATAGGGGGTATTTGCTTATTTATGAATAATATCTTAAGTAGATAAATAAGTGCCAAAACACAAGGCGACATGCAGTGCAACAAGGCGGTTGTCGCCTAGGCCCCAGGCAAACCGCCTGGACGACTAGTCGTCGCCTTGACAACTAAGAACCCTATGACGGATGATGAGCACGAAGCTCCATTTCTCCTCTGCTTTCCACCCTCAGACCGATGGCCAAACCGAGGTTGTCAATAGGAGCTTAGGGAATTTATTGCGTTGCCTCATAGAACACCTTACCAGTTGGGATCGAGTCCTTAGCCAGGCTGAGTTTACATATAATAGTTCTAAGAACTGTACCACTAGTCTATCCCCCTTTGAGATCTGTTCAGGATACCAACCCCAGGCACCCATAGACCTTATCCCAGTCATGTCTAGTTCTAGGACCTCACAGTCAGCCGAGTCTTTTGCTCAGCATATAGTCATATACATGATTTGCATGCAGGTATAAAACAGATAGCACTGAGCAACGAGTAATATAAGTCGAAGGCAGATGTGCACAGAAGGCTACAAGAGTTTCAAGAGGGTGATATGGTGATGGTTAGAATTAAGTCGCAACGCTTTGTTAGGGGAAAAGCAAGCAAGCTGCATGCTCGTAGCACAGATCCGTTCAAAGTACTCAAGAGGATATGTGCCAATGCGTATGTTCTTGGTCTGCCAACTAGTATGGAAATCAGTAATATTTTCAATGTTGAAGGCCTTGTCCCATACCATGGTACCTCTATCATTACCCCTTTCTATCCTGATGACTTTGAGGACTTCCCCTTCACCATTGATGAGACTATTGAACCAAACCAGCCACTTCCCCTCACCTCATTACCACCTGTGCCTATGTCGCGAGAAGGACTGAAGAAGTTGAGAAAATCCTTGATGAGAAGATTGTGTCCACACACACTGGAGGTTCTAGAGAGTTCTTGGTTAAGTGGCGTGTACGTCCGGAGGTTGACAACACCTGGATCACAATGCAAGAAATCCAACAACTCAACCCAAACCTGCTTGAATATTACATGAGCTTTAATTCACCGGAGGTGAATTCTTCAAAGCCGAGGAGAGTTGATGGGGACATCAAGATGTACAACTGAAGGAAGAAGAAGACCCAACCTTCTTTGTGGTTGGAGGATTAGAAGGAAGAAGAAGAAAGAAGAAGGCGAAAGAACGGGATGCTCGATCCAGCCTGGATCCAGCCTTTCCAGGCTGGATCGAGCCCATTTCCTTCTAAACTTTGCCAAGATTGTGTGGCCCCCACCAAATCTGATAGTTTAGTAGTTTTATTTTCTAGGATTTTGTTTATTTGAGTCTTTAAGTTAATTAGGGAACTTAGTAGTTATTCAATTGTTTTCTTTTAGAAAGTTTCATTGTTTATGAAATAACGTTTCTAGAATAATCTTTTCTTTTTAATAACTAGTTTACTACTTATATAAGGCCATTGGCCATCTAATTTTTTAGTTAATGAATTATTGAAAAAAAAAAAAAAACAAAGATGCTGCCCCTCTCACGTTTCCTCTCTCTCCTCTAACCATTCCCCCCCCTTTTTTTCTCGATCACTCTCTCTCAGTTCCCTCTTCTCTGTCCCGCTATTCTCTTCTCTCGCCTCCCTCTCTGTCTCTTCCAATTTTTCTACTACTGCTGTTTACTGTCTACTACTACCGGCTGCTCTCTGCTACTGCTGTTTTCTCTCCGCTACTGTTGTTTAGTCTCTGTTGTTGCTGCTGTTATTCTCTGTTGCTGCCGCTGCACTATTGCAGCTACTGTTTGCAACAATCGAAGGCCATACTACGTGGATAGATCATCACCTGGGCTGCTGCTGATCTCCTTTCAATAATCAGACTACTGCTGGACACTATCATCGAAATCTGGGTTGTTTTCTTTATTCTCAGACCTGGGCAGCAGGCAAGTATAGAATGAACCTTCCCATTCCCCCATTATCCCCTCACTATTTGCTCCATTAACTTCCATTAAAACCCTCCCCCTTTTAACCAATTTTTTAACCTTATTTGCACCACTATTTACCTTAGATATTGCTGATTTTCTAATCACAAGTATGACTGATTTTGGAGCATATAATTTGGTATCTTTATTTATCTTTGGTGCTTAATAGGCTAGTGTAATAACATAATTTAGCTTGCTGTTATGTTCTCTACCCCACGTTCCCCCTTGACACTTGAGTGAGTTCATGTGTTTTTCTTCCTAGATTATTATTGCTCTTTATTACTTTGTTCATTAGCCTCACTTTATTTTGCATGTAATCTTGTTTTTTGAGCTTCCTTTATCCTATCCAACCCAAGTCCCTTGAGTTTGCCTTACCTAGTTAGTTAACCTCATAGGAAACCTAGTCACCTAGGAACCCCCTACATCACCTCCCCTATAGACTTGTATACTCCCAATCCCTTAGAAAATTTCCCCAATAAAACGGAGCTACCCCCCCCCCCCTCTTGGAGACTTAAACC
The DNA here is from genome assembly GCA_022985045.1 of Macadamia tetraphylla. NCBI lineage: Eukaryota > Viridiplantae > Streptophyta > Magnoliopsida > Proteales > Proteaceae > Macadamia > Macadamia tetraphylla. The sequence continues at coordinate 38,003,063 of CM040967.1, forward strand.
AATAGTTTACAGGAATCATGTAGGAAGTCTGCTACCAACCAATGATTGGGAAGCCTTCAACCTATTCCAACCATGGTTCCTAGCCAAGCATCTAAACCATAAGGCTTTGTGTAGTCGTGTATACTGAGAAGTCTAACAAGGTGATGTGATGTAGATCCACATTCATTATGGACTGCCACAAGAGGAGAGGCCAGCCCAAAGTGGGCTAATCGATCTCCACTTAAAGCCCGCATAAGATCACTTAAATGGCTATTAATACATTAAGTTATGACATTAGTAAATAAGGGCCCATTGGGGCCATCGATTTAGGCACTTATTAAGTTATTAAATAATTAACAAGGCCCATTGGGCCCATCGATTGTAACTTGCCCATTAGTGGCTATTAGTTTAATGACTAGTTAGTTTCCTACTCCAATTGGGGTTCTAGTCTAGTCCTATTTGGAGTCCAACTCCTATTATGTAATGGCTGATAATAGCTAGTTTTGCCTTCTATATATAGAGGACCTCATGTACTCTCAATGCTCAGATTTGAATAATGAATGATTGAGGTCAATTGCTTACACAGCCGGAATAGCTGTAGGTGAGATGCCCGGGCGGAAATAGCCACCCCCACCCACACTTGTCTTGTTCTTTGTTTTCTTCTTTACTTCAGTTTTCTGTTCACCATTTGCAGTTCTTGTTTACTGCTTTTGTGAGAAGTTCAGATCTGTAAGGCTATCAAAAACCAGGATCGACAAGCCAAGAATGCCCATTCTTAAACCAGCCAATGCTCCCTCTCATTCCCATTCTGTGATCTGATCAACCAGCCATCCAGCAGGAGTGTTCTAGGCCTTCTAAGGATTAATCATCCTCACTTGAGCACTGATAAGGAATCCAGCCACTGTTCTTACAGAATCTCCCTTATTTCTCTCTCCAAGGTCAGAAATCAAGAAGATCCATAACTTTCTGGTCAGCCAACAGAATCAGCCCATATTTGTAGGTTTTATTCCTCACATCAGGGGCTGCCATCGACCCAAATTGCAACCTCATCAGAGGCCTATAGACCTAGCCGCAGGTAACCTCCTATACCCTAGCCACCCTAGCCACGGGGGTGTCTCTCTCTCTTGGGTTGACTCTTGATTGGGGTTTGGCTACTGTATTGTTCTTGAATCTTTGGGGAGTCAATTCTAGTCCTTATTCCTTTGTTTTCCTAGTTTTACTTTTGATTTTGTCAAGCTAATTAAAGAGCCTTATTTGATATGGGGTTTGGAGTTGTAATCTGTTGGGAGTACTTTACTTATAACCTACTTCTACATTAAGTGGTATCAGAGCTATGGTGGAAGAAAGCTCCAAACAAATTACACTGGAGGATGTGATGAAATCCTTCCAAGCAATGACTGTAAGAATGGACAATATAGATCAACAACTATCTAAACTGAAAGGGACTACAGCTGCTCAGTCTAACACAGTCAACAACACTAATACTGTACCAAGAAGGTTCACTTTCAAGCTCGAAGGAACATACCAGCTCGAGGGGAAGAGTTTGATGAATATGAAGGTAACCAATTTCACCATGATGATACACATAAGGTAAAATTAGAATTGAAGGAGTACAATGGAAATCATGATCCCTTCTACTTCCATGATTGGCTGAACTCTTTTGATGATTACTTTCAATGGTACCGTATGTCTGAAGAAAGAAAGGTCTAACTAGCTATCACGAAGCTGACAGGTGGTGCTAAGGATTGGTAGAAAGCTGAAGAGAGTAAACTCACTCGCAGACATAGAGAGCCTCGCAATTGGGAAGAACTTGAACTCATGCTCAGAGAGATATATCTGCCTCCAACGTACCGACGCCGTCTCTATGACATGCTCAACACTCTTTGACAAGGTACCCTGACTACAGAAGAATATATTGATAAGTTGAATGATTTACTTTCACGAACAGGTGCATATCATGAAGATGAAGAGCTGCTTATATCCCGATTCAAATTGGGATAACGACATGATATTCGTGATAAACTTGGGGTGATCGAATTGCCATCATTGAATGCATGTATTGAAAAATCCTTAGAGGCGGACTTGCTCAAATAAATTCCTTGACGTTCCTAATCATCAGTTCATGATTCTAAGGTCCACATGACTAGTGGAAAGACAATCATTGCTACAAACAAAGTCCCACCAGCCATGTTGGACAAGGGGAAAGCACCAATGACTTATAAAGAAGGAGAAATCAAGTGTTTCAATTGCAAAGGTTTTGGTCACATTACCAAATTTTGCCCCTACTGACAGATCACCAACTCCGTTATTGCTGCACTTGAAGCCAATCCAAAGATGCTAGTGTGTGCCCCACAACTTGACGATGATTGGATGGCCAATATCACCACTGAAGACAAAGAGGAAGGTGCTGAAATTGTAGGTGAGTAGGATGATCTATGGTATCTATATTGTGGACATCATTGCCAACACTGATGAAGACACAATCACTGAAGAGGAACTTGAAGAGCCTAAGACAGAGCAAGAGCAAGTGCAAGGTGAGCTAGAAGACGATCCCATGGACACCACTGAAGACGTTGAAGTTGAGCACGTGAACTACATCATTCCCTCAAAATATCTTGAAGACCATCAGCCAATGCCTCTACAATTACATCCATGTGATTAAGGAGTTGCCTGAATTTGTTTATGGATTGCTAATGGACGTACACCATGTGGCATTCTTTCTCACTCTAGACAATTTGAGGACGAATTTTTTCTAAGAGGGCGAGATGATGTAGATCCACATCCGACTGCCACAGGAGGAGAGGCCAATCCAAAGTGGGCCAATCGATCTCCACTTAAAGCCCACTTAAGATCACTTAAGTGGCTATTAATACATTAAGTTATATCATTAGTAAATAAGGGCCCATTGAGCCCATCAATTTAGGCACTTATGTAATTAAGTTATTAAATAATTAATGAGGCCCATTGGGCCTATCGATTGCAACTTGCCCATTAGTGGCTATTAGTTTAATGACTAGTTAGTTACCTACTCCAATTGGGGTTCTAGCCTGGTCCTATTTGGAGTCCAACTCCTATCATGTAATGGCTGCTAATAGCTAGTTCTGCCCTCTAGATATAGAGGAGCTCAGGTACTCTCAATGCTCAGATTTGAATAATGAATGATTGCAGTCAATTGCTTAAACAGCCGGGGTAGCTATGGGTGAGATGCCCGGGCGGAGATAACCACCCCCACCCACACTTGTCTTGTCCTTTGTTCTCTTCTTTACTTCAGTTTCTGTTCACTATTTGCTGTTCTTGTTTACTGCTATTGTGAGAAGTTCAGATCTGTAAGGCTATCAAAAACCAGGATCGACAAGCCAAGAATGCCCATTCTTGAACCAGCCGATCCTCTCTCTCATTCCCATTCTGTGATCTGCTCAACCAATCATCCAGCAGGAGTGTTCTAGGCCTTCCAAGGATCAATCGATCCTCACTTAAGCACTGATAAGGAATCCAGCCACTGTTCTTAAAGAATCTCCCTTATTTCTCTCTCCAAGATCAGAAATCAAGAAGATCCATAACTTTCTGGTCAGCCGGCAGAATCAGCCCATATTTGTAGGTTTTATTCCTCACATCAGGGGCTGCCATCGACCCAAACAGCAGCCTCATCAGAGGCCTATAAACCTAGCCGCAGTTAATCTCCTATCCCTAGCCACAGTGGTGTTTCTCTCTCTTGGGTTGATTCTTGATTGGGGTTTGGCTACTGTATGGTTCTTGAATCTTTGGGGAGTTAATTCTGGTCCTTATTCCTTTGTTTTCCTAGTTTAACTTTTGATTTTGTCAAGCTAATTAAAGAGCCTTATCTGATATGGGGTTTGGAGTTGTAATCTGTTGGGGGTAGTTTACTTGTAACCTACTTCTACATTACAAGGCCATACATGAAGCATTATTTTCAGTGACTTCAGCAACTATTGCAGACAGATTTTCACTGAAAGCTACTCTTTCATCCACCCAAAACACTAGAAGAACATCCTGCAATTACTAGGATCCAGAACAAATATGAGATGATCTATACCATGATCTTTCTGTGTAAATGTTCCTTTCATACTATGCAGAACAAATATACCAGTAGAAAATGCTTTTTGGGGTAAAGCATTCATGAATATATGCACAAGACGTCAGTATTATCTCATGACATTTTTGTTTTCAATAATATTTTACATATGACTTCTAATGACAAATAATTAGAAGAATTGCAAGATAAAAAAAATTACGTAAAAAAGAATTAAACCAACAGAAACTTACTCTGGGGCCATGTATCCAAATGTACCCACCAGACGTGTAGGCATTGAATTTCCAACTTCTGTCAGTTTTGCTAACCCAAAATCTGCAACCTAAAAGATAACAATTTAATTTATTAAAAAAGGCAAAAAAAATTACAATGTCTGCCTCTTAGCTAGAGGGATTTTCACAACCTTGGCATGATAGTTGTTGTCTATCAAAATGTTAGCTGATTTAATGTCACGATGGATATAGACAGGAACAGTATGCTCATGGATGTATTCAAGACCTCTTGCTGAATCAAGGGCAATTTGTACCCTAGTAGACCATGGAAGTGGATCCTTCCCTGAACGCAGAGAAAAGTAATCACATCCAATACATTGAATGAACTATAAGCAGTTAAAGGTGTTCAATTGTTGTCACTTGTCAGATAAAAATTGCATGCAGCACGGTTGTGTAGTACTGTTCATACCTGAACCACGCAAATGTTGGCTTAAATTGCCATTCTCAATAAACTCATATACCAGAAATAAACAATTCTCAACACAGTATCCTATTAAGCGCACCTGCATTGGATTTTAATGGATGAGTCACATATAATCAATGCAAACTAAACAAGTACTCCTACCAAGGATCATCTAGACAAAATGAAGCAAGTCAAAGCCGTCATTCAATCACAAAATATGGATAGCGATCAGAACATTTGTTGAAAAGTAAGTTTTGATTGTCAGATAACGTATATCTGTCAGTCCAAGCTAATGTATTGATCGCATTTTTACTCTCAAAAGTCCGGTATGTAAGCGGGGCCAGGATAGAGCAAGGTAGTGGTAGGCCCAGCCCACAGGTTTTTGGTCAAGGTCTGGGCTCAGGCCAAGTTGGACATTGCGGGCCTTGGGCTGCCATATATAGTCACAGTTTGATATTATATGTGTACAATACTCACATATATAGGCATGAATATGCATAGTTTACAGTTTGGGCATGGGCTGGGCCATTGAGCTTGGTGGAAGCCAATCCAGCCTGGTCCTGATATTCGGGCTCAGACCAAGTCATAAAAAGGCTAATTCAGGGCCCAGGCCAAGTTTCATCAGGGAGAATTGGCTTATTTGCAAACAATAACTGCAGAAGAATCACCAACAGCAAAAGCTACTAATTGACCAATAAGTTATGCAAGTTCAATGACAAAGAGAACATTGCATCACTTTATCACAATTCACAATAGCACAGAAGAATGGGAATGTGCTATCCCAAAAAAATCACATGCATCAAAGCAAAGGACCTAAATTCTAGGTACCATACAAGATAAACCAATCCTTGTGTAAGGATGGGAATGATTGTAAGGCTTCATAGATTGAGTACTCTCTCTCTCTCTCTCTCTCTCTCTCTCTCTCTCTCTTATATATATATATATATATGTGTGTGTGTGTGTGTGTGTGTGTGTGTGTGTGTGTGTGCGTGCGTGCGTGTGTGTGTTAGGGGGGCAAAGGGTGTCATGGATACCACAAGATTTTTTAAAATCCGGAGATACTAATATAGAAACTGTGGCAAGGCATGGGATAGTGACCAATACCTATGGCCAATTGGTCCCCCAGTTTGTCAATCCCAGTGAGATCTGTGATTTCCACGAGGGTATGCGCTACCATTTGTCATACACAGGTATCAAGACACAGAAATCAAGCTACTCTACAGAGATTAACAATGTATACTATCGGAAATGCTGGAACTGATTTATGTAAGAGCATATGAAAAAAACAACCAAATATTTGCTAGTAGATCAGGAGAGCTGCTGACCATGGAAACATTATATGCAATCTAATGCATATATAACAACAACTACAAACTCAGCCTTATCCCAACTTAATGGGGTTGATCACATGGATCCATGCAAAACAGAGGGAGGTTAAACTGAGGTCCAAAAATAAAATAAAATAAAATGATGGATGAGAAATGCGATGAGAATTGAGAAATGAGAAATGAGAAATGAAAATAAAAAATGAAAAATGAAAGTAAGAAGAAAGAGGCACACCCCAGCAAGTTAGAAGAATCACAACTACATGAATCCTAGGCCTCCAATTGATGCAAAATCGTAGTTGAACCGGATCAACCCATCTGGCAATTTAGAACAAGACGAACCGGGTCCAATTGGGTTTTGTTCAGCAAGGAAATTTAAGATTTATTTGGGAAGATATTATGTGACTTATGTCATCCTTTACTTTGGTAGGCTACATAGGAAGTTATTCAGGGAAATTTTTATTTTCTTGCTAGTTTTATTTTATTTTCTTTATTTTAGGAAGTTAGTTAGATACATAGGGGATTTTTTAGTTTCCATTTCAGTTAGTTTCCGTTAATTGTTTTGACTTTTATTCATTAAATTGAACATGTTATAGGGTAGAGTTCTCAGAGTTGAAGAATGAATTTATTGAGTACTTATGGTACAGCGTAGGTGCAATAACAATGATCTTGTGACCTCTCTCTCTCTCTCTCTCTCTCTCCCCCCTTCATCATCTTCTTCTTCTTCTTTTCTCTCCTTCCCCATCAATCGATTACTAATTCCTTTTTCTTAATGACACGCAACCTCTCCGGCTGCCATGTTTCGAAGTGGGTTTTGGTGACCAATAGAAATCTATAGATCTCCTTCATCTCATCTTTTTCTTTAATAAGATTTTGGGTGTCAGTTCATCATTGAAGGGCAACTCTAACCCTAGAATCTTATGCCTGAAAGTGACCACTGGTGTGAGATATAAACTAATTTCAGAACTGATCCCTACCCTAAAGCCAGGTTTTGTTTCAGGCTCTTCCGCCATCCTTCCAGCCTGCAGATCCAAGTGAACATCTTGTGGGTTTGATAGAGCTTCTTGAGTACCTTCACCCGAAATTTCAGGCCAAACGGAGGCCTGCTGAAGAACTTCTCCCGATTTGAAATACAACTTAAGCAATTGTTCTGTTGTGTTTAGAGGTTGAAGTCTTGAAGACAACCTTAACATCAGGTCGTGGCTTGTTCTAACAACCCTTATTTCTTATTTCCAGATTATTGCCCCTAATTTTCCCTCCTCATTACAACCTGCCATTAACTTTGTTTGCCTTTCCTAGTTTGTCCCTAAACAAAAAAATGGTAATTCCTTTCAAATCCCTTTGCTTCTTTAGTTGCCAATGGCCACTTGAGAGTTCTGGTATGTTACAAGACTACCACTAGTTATGATATTTGTGCTATTTGTTAATTTAGTGGGTCCTAAGCATCCAAATAGGGTTTTGAACCCCAAATCCGCATCACCAATAAGCTCTATCCAAGATTCCACGGTCATAATTGGGACGAGACCTAGACTATGCTTGTCATTCCTCACAACTTCTCCTATGGTCATTTTAGGCCTACCTCTAGCTCTTTCAGCAAATTCAACTGGAAGTAGATCACTCCTCCTTACTGGGGCGTCCCCAAGCCTCCGCTGAACATGAACATACCACTTCAAACGACTTTCTCGGAGTTTGTCATTGATCGGGGCAACTCCCAAATCAGCTCTAATATGTTCATTCATCACTTTATCCTTCCTAAATTTGTTGCACATCCATCTTAACATCCTCATCTTTGCTTCACATAGCTTCTCTATGACGCTTCTTAATTACCCAACATTGCGCCCCATATATCATAGCCAATCGCACAAGTCCTATAGAATTTCCCTTAAAATTTCAAAGGAATATGTCGATCACAAAATACTCCAGTCACACTTTTCCACTTCATCCATCCCACTTTAATTCTTTATGAAACATCATCCTTTATGTCATCTTCTTTATTTATGGTTGACCCCAAATATCTAAAATAGTCACTTCGCTGTATCTCTCTCCTTAATTTTCACCATAGTTGTCACAGCGTCAAATCAATCTAAGGCGGTGGAGGGGTGGCTAATCGATTTGGCAATGAATCGTCCGTTATGGCGTTGCCATGGCGGTCAAATCGCCCATGTGTCATTTTTTATTTTTCCTATTTTCTAAAGTTATTTAGTATGCTACTTTTTTATTTTCCCTATTTTCTAAAGTTATTTGGCATGCTACAAACATACAATATATACCCTATAACATATAAAACCAACATTAAGCAACATCAAATCATAAAAAATCAACATAGCCCTATCAAAATCACCCTGCATTTACAAAAAATTGATCACCTAGTGAATCAGGAGTGACCTGGCGTCCATGGCGGTGCCATGGCGACGCCTATCAGCCAATGGCGACCACCATTTGTGAGTCACGTAAATCGTAGCACTGCCATGAACTTCTTTTTTCGCTAGGAAGCCAAATCGCCGCCTTGGCGACGCCATGACAACTATGATTTTCACCATATCATTATCCATCATAGTGTGACTAAAATTACACCTCATATACTCCGTCTTTGTTCTACTAATCTTAAAGCCTCTTATTTCCAAATTTGATCTTCATAGCTCTAATTTAGAGTTAATCCCTACTTTTGTCTCATCCACCAAAACATTATCATTAGCAAAGAGCATACACCATGGGACCTCGGCTTGAATGTTCTTGGTTAAGTCATCCATAATAAGTGCAAACAAATAAGGGTTTAAGGTTGATCCCTGAAGCAACCTAAATTATAATTGAGAATTCCTTGCACTGACCTCCTATAGATCTCACACTAGTCACCACGCTCTCATACATATCTTTAATAACATCCACATATTTAACCGACAACCCTCTCTTCACTAGAACATATTGGATTAAATCTCTAGGACTCTGTAATAAGCTTTTTCTAGGTCAATAAATACCATATGGAGATCCTTTTTGCTATCTATATAACTTTCCATGAGCCTCCTCAATAAGTAAATAGCATTTGTTGTGGAACCACCAAGCGTAAGACCAAGTTGGTTCATCGAGATATGAGTTTTTCTCAGACGGGCCTCAATAACTTTCTCCCATAATTTGGTAGTATAACTCATTAGCATTATGTTTCTACAGTTATTACAGCTTTGAATATCACCTTCACTATTGTAGATCAGGACCACAATGCTCTCCTCCATTCATCTGGCATCTTCCTTGCATTCATATATGGAAACCAAAATATTACAAAATACTGAACATAAAAGAGACTAATCATGAGTATAAATGAAATGTTTATCGTTGGCTGCAACATACAATGTCATAGAGTTCACAAGGTAGATCCCCTCTAGATGTACCATCCAGCATGATGCAGATAAGTCACTTAATGGGCTTATTTTATTGGAAATAAGCATTGGGTTGGGTTATAAATGTGTTGGGCCTTTGATCCCATGGTTTTCTTTGTAATTACCACTTTAATGTGCTTAAAATATGGGTAGAAAATAGGAAAACGGGATTTAATTCATTAGCTTAGTTAGAGTTCTATTTTGAGTCTATTTCCTTTGTTATTTCAGTTTCCTAGTCAGTTTATATTTCTCAATTAGTTAAGGATTGGGTTAGGCCTTTCTTTTTTGGTGTTTTGAGTCAGTTTTGAGTCTTCTATATAAGTTTGTAAGGGGCTACAACATTGAAGACGAATTCGGTTAAATGAAAAAAAAGAAAGCTATGCTAGAAAACCGCGAGATGTTATGCTGTGAGAGACAACTTGGGTGAGATTGAGATACTCAACCCAACCTATTCCCCATACCCCCAATCTTCCTTTCATTCTCTACTTTCTGTTTTATAATTGATGCAGATAAGTCACTTAATGGGCTTATTTTATTGCAAATAAGCCTTAGGTTGGGTTATGTATGTGTTGGGCCTTTGATTCCATGGGTTTTCTTTGTAATGGACCACTTTAATGAGCCTAAAATGGGTAGGAAGTAGAAAAATAAGATTTAATTTATTAGTTTAGTTAGAATCCTATTTTGAGTTTATTTCCTTTATTATTTCAGTTTTCTAGTTAGTTCAGGTTTCCCAATTAGTTAAGGATTGGGTTAAGCCTTTCTTTTTTAGTGTTTGAGTCAGTTTTGAGTCTTCTATATAAGTTTGTAAGGGGCCACAACATTGAACACGAATTTGAATGAAAAACAAAAAGCTTTGTGTCGAAAAACTGTGAGATGCAGTGTTGTGAGAGACAGCTTGGATGAGATGCCCTAGGGAAGAGCGAGATACTTGACCCTACCTATTCCCCTACCCCCATTCTTCCCTTCATTCCTTTATTTTTGTTTTGTTCATACTATCTGCCATACTATCTGATTTTTATTGAATTTACTAAAGATCTTACCTGGGATTAGATCACTTGTGAACCAATCTTACATTATTTGGTATTAGAGCTTAGCCTAAAAGGATGGAGCCACGTGATTTTCGTGAAAATCTTTCTTCATACATGTTCCTTAATTGGGTAAAAAAATTATACGTCTACTTTGATTCCTACAACTTGACAGAGGCACGACGACTTCAATATGCTTACTCCCAAATGAGTGATTGTGTTTGAATCAAATGGAGAGTCTGTGAAAGGCGACTTCAAGCTCAAGGGCTTGAGCCTAGAACTTGGGACCAGATGGAGTATGAGTTAACAGGCGTGTACCTATCTAAGCAAGAGTGAAGAATGTACTTCCCGCCACCAGATTTTCAAAAGCCACCCAGAATTGACAAGAGCATGAAAGAATCATCGGCCTCTATTGCATAACTCATTGTAAAGGAACAACAAGAGAAGACACCTCCGACCAGTGAACCAGAGTCAGATGTTGAGGTTAGTGTTGGTGAAAATCCAGCCACTCCTACTGTCGAGGAAGAGGTACTCACTGATGTTCCTATCAAAGAGATTAATGTGGATGAAGTAGAAAGCAACATAGACACAATTGTGGACAAGGAGATTGAACCCAAGGAGAATGGTGCTTCAACATCTGTGATGACTGTGAACAGCCAAGAGGAAGATCCTAAGGAGCTTGAGATTGAAAGAACACATTGGTTGAAGGTGTTCATGTGGATGATCCCATGAATAAATTTGAGGTTGTCGAAGCTAAGCATGTGGAGTTCGTCATCCATTAAAGTATCGTGAAGATCGAGCTCCTCATATTCTAGACTACTGACTACATCCTTATTATCAAAGAGCTACCCGAATTTTTCTACGGCTTGAAAAAGGACGTGCACCATTCTATAATCACCCTTACGCTCTACAAAATTCAATGACGAATTTTTTCTAAGAAATGGCGAATTGATGCAGATAAGTCACTTAATGGGCTTATTTTATTGCAAACAAGCCTTGGGTTAGGTTATGTATGTGTCGGGCCTTTGATCCTATGAGTTTCTTTGTAATGGGCCACTTTAATGGGCCTAAAATAAGGTAGAAAACAGAAAAACTGGATTTAATTTATTAGTTTAGTTAGAGTCATGTTTTGAGTTTATTTCCTTTGTTATTTCTGTTTCCTAGCCAGTTTAGGTTTCCCAATTAGTTAAGGATGGGGTTAGGCCTATCCTTTTAATGTTTGAGTCAGTTTTGAGTCTTCTATATAAGTTTGTAAGGGGCCACAACATTGAACACGAATTTGACTGGAAAGGAAAAAAAAAAAAAAAAAACTTTGTGCTGGAAAACTGTGAGATGCAGTGTTGTGAGAAACAGCTTGAGTGAGATGCCCATGGGTGAGATGCCCTAGGGAAGAGTGAGATACTCAACCCAACCTATTCCCCTACCTTCATTCTTTTATTTTTGTTTTGTTCATACTATCTGATTTTATTGAATTTATTAAAGATCCTACCTGGGATTGGATCACTACCTATTCCCCTACCCCCATTCTTCCCTTCATTCTCTATTTTCAATTTTATTCATTCAATCGGTCCCTGAATTTGATTTTTATTGAATTTAGTAAAGATCCTACCTTGGATTGGATCACTTGTGACCCAATCTTACATTACAACAGAGTAGAATGTCTGGCCTCTACCTATCTATTTCAAAAACTGAAGGCTACCTTAAGCATGTGCAACCACATGGTAACAGTCTCCACAAACAAAAGTCATTCCTCAACAGAATCACATGTCAAAAGAGGACAACTAATTAGTAGTTTTTTTAAATGAATAAATATATATATAAACCTGAGGAGAAGAAGAATATACAAGGGACGATTACTCAGTTATTGTCTACACTAATATTAATCCGCGCTCTCCCTGATAAAAATCCTTCATTAATTCATCAATGCACTTGTCATATTGGCAAATAGCAATGGAAGCAGCAGCAAAAAATGGAGATCCAAAGGATACAACCTCTTTGAAGGAGAGAAGCAATATAGGAAAACATTAACTACCAATCTAGCAAAATACTAACTAAATATATTACTACATGACATACATGTGACTTATGACCTTAGCTCAGTGAGCCTTGAGAGTAAAGCCTGGGTAGGGGACTAATTGCAACTTGGGTTCCACACAGAAGTCAAGTCCAACCTTCTCTTGCAAACCCCTAACCTATAAAAAGTGGGCCTAGAATTTTCAAGAGACTTACACATGGAAACTTTGAAATTTAAGTCTGCATATCTCAAAAATAGAGAAGGTAAGAATCTTAACCCTAACAATAATATCATATAGTAGACCAAAACCACTAGAAAGATGAGCATCAATTATATAAAACATCCTCAGAACCAAGCCAGAGTACAAAAATGTGGCAGTTGTGCAATTTAGAGCTTGCAGTAGCTCGGATAAGCATCTCATATAATGCATGACTAAGGAGCACATGCCTATGGATCAATGATTCATACTAACACATGTTTTTACCAATGCCCTTGGCCGCCTCAATGGTCAAAATCTTTATGTTGTACCTTGGTAACTAGGGATCAAGTATTGGTACCTCAAAGACCTAAAAAAAAATACTAACACATGTTTTTCCTCCCCCCCCCCCATTTTTTTTATCGACTAAACCATTACTTTTACTAGGGCCTCGATCATACCCTTAAAAATTTGATACCCTTAGAGCTGATTTGGGAGTTGCCGCGATCAACGACAAGCTCCAAGAAAGTCGTTTGAGGTGGTTTGGCCAAGTTCAAAGAAGGCCTGAGAATGCTCCAGTAAAGAGGAGTGATCTGATTCAAATTGAAAGAGATAAAAGAGCTAGGGGGTGGCCTAAAATGACCACAAGCGAAGTGGTGTGATGTAGATCAAGCATGAGGAAGGGAAGAGTGAACAGAAAACGTTGTTCATGAGTTACTGTTCATGTGAACAGTAACCACGAACACTGTTTAAGTGATTAGTAATGGTGCCCCATATGGTCCTTCCAGAAGCATGCCAACTGTCCCATCTGATTTGGAAGGAGAAGTCAGGAAAAGTTCAAGATCCTGCCTATCAATTTCAGTAATAGTAGCTCCTAGCATTTGTTTCCTTTTTTATTTTTACGTTAGTTTCCTATTTTAATTACTTTCTAATTGTAAGTTGAACTCACCCCTTTATAAGGAGCTGTTGTAATCAATTGAAAAGTTAATGAAAATTTGAGTTTTCAGAAAGAAAAAAAAAAATGATGGCTTATGCTGGTTTGTTGTGGGATGCAGTTGGGTGAGATGCCCATTCACTAATTCTTCTCCTCCTCCTCAACCCCTCCATCACATTCTCTTTCTTTTCTAATTTTCCTTTTATTTGTTTGCTGTGAGAGAGTGCTTGAGTGATCAAAGCAAGCTTGTTGAAGTTCACAAGCTCCATCAAAATACAAGTTTGAAGGCTATTTAAGGCCTTTAGCTGCTGCTACTGCAGAATTCCATAAAGTTTCCATTTTCATTCTTCGAGCATGACTTCCCAACCAGCCATCAGTCGAGCTCATCTTTTGAAGGATAGGTGGACATCATACGAGGGACCTTTGCTCCAAATTTGAGGTTCACCGAAGTCTACAATCTTAAGCTATCGAAAGTTGTCAAAAGTTTCCAAATTCTTATCAACAACATAACTCTCAATTCAACCATTGGAATTGTCTCATCTTTTGAGGGATTGTAGATCTTCATCTACCCCAAGTTTCAGCTCCATCTGAGTCACGATTTGTGAGATTTCATACTTCTCCCTATTCAGCCAGATTTTTAAGATCCTGCCTGGGATTAGGTCATATGTGATGTAGTCATCAGCTGGTCACGAATTAAATTCATATTCATTAAGAAAGAGCACAAGGAAAGCATATTGAGGGTGATTAGCAAAGGAATTTCATTCATATAGGAGGGTTGCCACAGATGAATATATACTTTTCTCCTCTCGACTCAACCAAGCTGAACAACTTCCAGAACTCCTTAGCTACCATTTTTGTTGAATATCAAGATTGCACGGACTTGTTATCTGATAATAAACCTCTTTAGGCGTAAAATATGAAAATGCAAGCCTTTGAAGAAATTTTCCGCAATGATGAAAGCATGAACATGCGGAAGATAATACAACAGCTGAATGTTAAAGGGAAGCTGATTCAGTTGTTGTAGATCGAAGAAGGAAGAAGAGAAGAAAGGCCAGCAAGCCTATCACATCAAGCAGCCTAGTTTGAGCACTTGTGGTTGAGCTTGGTCCACTTTATGGGCCAGGTTTAGGCCGTGACTAAGTACTTTTTTGCATAGTCCATAAGTGGGGAACAGTTCCTACTTTCTGTTTTTGTCAGTTTCTAAATTTAGTATTTTGTTACTTTATTATGTAGTTGTTAGTAATAAATCGTTGTTCGCTTGAATTCTAATAGTTTTTCTTGTGTTGGCCTTCTTGAGGTTAGCCTTCTAGATGGTTACCATCTGAAGGCTGTAAGGATTCTCCTCTCCTATACAAGGGGTTTCCTATTTTGAGTTGTACCTTATTGTTACAATTCAGAAGTGTAGTAGTCCCCACGATATTATGAAGTAGAAAAATTCTGGTTCCGTTATTCAATGGCTTGTGAGATGCAGATGGACTGTGAGAAACAGTTTACTACCTTGGGGGAAGCTGGTGAGGTTTGAGTGAGACACTCAACCATCTATCCTTTTATTATTTTCTTCTTCTTCTACTTTTAAACCTGTGACTTAATTTTCTGACTTGAGTCTGCACTGATATGCCTGCAGTTCTGTGGTTCTATTTTAAGTAAGCCAACCCTGTTCAACGGTTGTTAAAGAGGAGTACTGATGTGCCATTTGTTCCTGAAGTTTCTGGAGCATTAGAGTACCTTGAGGTTCTGTTTTGGGAGTTTCTGGTCTACTAATTCAAGGACAGGTATTCCATCATCTGATCATTGGGTTGTTGTGAAACTTGGAGGTTTCCAAGAGGTAAACACATGCTGCTATTGCTACCCTCCCCCCCCCCCCCCCTCCCCCCCCCTCCCCCAAAAAAAAAAAAAAACACATGCTGCTACTGACCCTAACTAGAGCCTGATCTGACTTATGGCTAGAATAGATACACATCAGCAGTTACCAACTTCTGACATTGCTTTCTATTTGGAGAAAGTTGCTGGATTATAAGATCTGTCCATCAGATTAATTGGACTTTTTTATATATGATGGGTAGAGAAAATCAATGCTTGTTTGGTACTGTTTTGCTGTGTGAATTGGAAGATACAGCCTACTTGCTAAATTCTGGAGTTGAGTTCCTATTGTAGTTCACCCACCCATATCTCTGCGTCCAACCCTTGGATTGCTATGGGATTTTGGGCAACTGTTCTCACCATCCCTAGATTCGATTCAACTCTGAGGCTGATCCGATTTGTTGGTTGGCTGTCATTGATTTTCTCCTGTTCAAGCCTTTATTCATCCCCTGTGACTCTGCCTGTTGGGTTGGAATCTGTAACCTTCCTAGAGGATGAATTGATTCCATAAGAAACACTATTCAAATACATGGACCTGTCTAACCAAAAAACAAGACTTTCACTGGGTAAATACAAACCAGGTTCGAGTGATGAACATGCGTCAGAACCTTCAATTCAGCAAGGAACTCTCTTGAGGCTTGCATATCCATCTTCTTGATTGCAGCTTTCTGCACGACATGTAGGAAAAACAAAGATAAAGTCAGACATTCAACTATAAGTGGGGAGGAGACATAAAAACTATGGCAGACACTTCAATATGACCATGTAACACATGATCCTATCATATGCCTCAGCATATGAAAAATGAATTATCCAGACAGGAAATTAGGGGGTAAAAAATAGATAGTCTGTACATTCTCATACCAAAAGGGGGGTGGGGGAGGGAAGAGGCAAAGCTGTAAATATTTTCTAACACTACTGTCCACCTACTCTTTTTTCAAAAGAGAGAGAAGCCATTTAATTTCACTATCCACAAGACCAGTTTTGTTCAATTCTGAAAATGTGTAAAACCTGATTCTTGATAACCTGTATTGCAAATTTAACATTTTCAACTGAATCATGTGATATCTGACGGAAGTTTAATGAAACTTGCTCTGTATCCTCAGATGTATTCTGTCGCATCAACCAGTGGTCAGGCATTACTCCTGATAAATTAATTGTGTGTGTGTGTGTTGGTTAGAAGGTCGATGGCCGCTCATGGATGTTAGTGTGTGTGTCGGTTAGATAGGTCCATGAGGGGCCATAGACCTTCTAACCGAAACAGGCACTCACATTAATAATTAGGGCTAGAATATACTGTCCATGCCATCTTAAAAAAATAATTGAAGTCACATGCTTTTAGATCCATTATTGAAAGGACTCCCCCATATAAACCAGTAGATATCCAGAATTTGAAAAATGTAGCTATTTTTTTCATATCTTATTATCTAGAATCTAATAATTTTAACTCAAATCATCAAGACGCAAAGATACATAATCCCGATTCATGCTTAAAAGGTTAACATCCATCATAAACAAGGACCAACCAAAACTTCCAGTCAAAATCTGGGATTTTTCTAGGCGAAATTCAAAACCTAGGTTTCGAGGCCCTTTTTGTGCTGCCTATTTTTACCATTTTATATCTATTCCATGAACTAATTTCACAAAAAAATAAAACACCCAAAATAGTACTTGTGGTTTGAACCGAAGTTTGCTAGTGTAGGCTAAATGTTGTTGTACAATAGCCTTATTATAAACAGTAACTATATATAATTTAGCAACTGGAAATGTAAATATGCAATTAAAACAATTAAAACATACATTAGGTTAGGGAAATACGAGTATACAACACTCACTACTCAATACATAGAGTTTCTTGGCGGATCTAATCCACGAATTACATACCACTGAAGATGTCGTCAACGCTCCTTTAAATACAGGATATATGTATCCCATGACATATTTTGTGCTCAACGCTATGCCTATATACTAATTCTTCCAAAATTTAGATTTGAAGGGGGAGGGAAGCATTACCTTCAAGATCTAATCACGCAAATTCAAGTTGTAGAAGGTTAAATGAGTAAAAGAACACCAAAAAAAGTAAGAATAAGTAATTTGGCCAAAAACTTCCAAGTTTTCAGAAAAATCCTTGTTGTCAATGTTGAAACTTGCAAAACTCCCAACTGTTGACCGAAATTTGCGAAGCTTGTCAAAATAGGGTCAAAAACTTGTGCAAACCAGTTTCGGCCCTTGGTTTTGTCTCGGACAAGGTTGAAACCACGTTGTCTCAAACGAAAATTGCTAAGAACCATGATCATGATCAAATGCAAGACCTTGTAGACAAATGTTGACATATTTTAGCTGAATCGAAAATTGCTAAGAACAACAATCAAATACAGGACCTTGTAGACAAATGTTGACATATTTTGGCTGAATTGATGGGGATTTTTCAGTTTTGACAGGAACCACAAAAATGTCACTTTGGTCAAAACACAATAAATCCATATAAAAGCATAGTTCTTAGTTTCAATCCAAATTGACAACTCGGTTTCAACATTGTCTAAGACAAAACCAAAGACCAAAACTGGTTTGTACCAAGTTTCAACCATGTTTTGAAAGTTTAATCACTTGGTCTAGCTTGAGAGCTGAGAGTTTCACAAGTTTCGAGACTGCCAAGGGGGATTTTGCCAAAAACTTGTTTTTTTGCCAAAATCACTTGATTTCTTCCTACTTTTTGGCAACGCTCTACTCATTCAGCCCTTCTACAGCTTGGATTTATGTGAATGGAACTTGAAGGTAATAGTTTATTTCCTCAAATCTAATTTTTGGAAGAATTAGTACATAGACATAGTGTTGTGCACAAAATATGTCATGGGATGTATATGTGTAGCATTCAGAGGGATGTCAATGACATATTCAATGGTATGCAACTCGTGAATTAAACCCGCGAAGAAACTCCATACATGGGAGTCTAACCATGCAATGAAATTCTTCGAAGCACTTAAACACCTCACTTTTACGATGCAATAAATAAATCCAAGTAACACAGATATTGCAATCAATAGAAGTGACAAACCATTATAGCCAGACATAGAGACATGGCGGGCAAGGCCCCAAACATCAAAACGAATCAAAGCAAAAGGAACAATACTTCTATTATTAGAAATAGGATAAGCATCCCGAGTTTGTTTCGCAAAGACACATGCATCATAAGTAACCTGGTCCTAAGTACACTGTTTCCTAAGCAGAAAATAATCTAGATAAAGTTGCCCATGTGGGATGACCCAGATGACAATGCCAACTCAAAAGCTCCGATAATGCCAATTCAGAAGATGTGCGAAGTGCACTTGAAGGTCTAGTGCCCAGGTAGTAGGGACCATCACTCATTTTGCCATTGCCAATCGTTGCTTCCATCACCAAGTCCTGAAACACATAGTGAGTAGGAAAGAAAGTGACTTTATAGTCCAAATCCTTAGTAAAGAAAGTGGCTTTATGATGTAGATAGGGCTATCAAAAGGACTCGAACTGACTAAACCATGGTTCAGTTCTGTCCCAAGTCTAGACCTGGTTTAGTCCCATCGAGCCAGCCTTGTTGGCCCCAATTTTGCACCTATGCTGGTCCACTACTGCAGCCATCACACCAGCATAGCAGTTACTTGAATAGAGCATATTTTACTTCTCTAAGTGCTCTTCTAGAAGAGCCCAAGCAGCCACCAATCCAACCTGTCCAGCAGCTTCCATAACTAGTGTTACTGTTCATGTGAGCAGTTTTTTACTCAGTAAGTTTTGTTCTTCAAAAGGATCTTCTAGAAGTTACACAACAGTCTCTTACTCAGCTCCAAGAAAATATCTCCAGCAGCCATTGATTTGGTCCATCTAGCATAATAATAGTTTCTATTTTTTTGTCCAAGTTGGTTTCCTTTTTGGTTAAGCAATTAGTTTCCAATTTGTAATCCCAAGCAGGATCTCAAAATTTGGCCCTCAACTGATTGTTGGTTGGAAATATATGCTCAACGAATGAAAAAGGAAACTTAATGGATCTTCTGCAGTAGCAACAGCTACAGGCCTTAGGTAGTCTTCAAATTTGAGTTGAAAGGACCCTGATATGAATGCGATGAAGCCTTCAAAAGATGCGGTCGACTGGCTCAATAATCAGGAATTTATAGCAGTAACACTGCTGCCCAGAAAATCAGGTTACGGCACAGTAAATAATGAAACAAAACAAAGAAGAAAAGGAATTTGATGGAGGGGTTAAGAAGGGGGGAAATAGTAAGAAAATGGGCATCTCACCCCTCAAGGTAATAGTTATCTCAGCCATGAGTAAGTATTCAATTTTCATAAACTTAATTCTACATTAACATTATGATCAATGGGCTTTAAATAGCCTTACAAAACTTAGATACAAAAGAATGAAACTAATGGACTAAAATAAGACTTTTCTAATTTGTGTAACTCGCTAACCAAGTTTAACAAAATTATAAACTAACAACTGAACTTAAAAGGAAGCTAATCTAATTACAAATAGGAAACTAATTGTTTAACCAAAAAGGAAACTAACTTGGACAAAAAAATAAAAACTAAATATTATGCTAGCTGGACCAAATCAATGGCTGCAAGAGATCTTTTCTTGGAGCTGAATAAGGGACAATTATATAACTTCTAGAAGATCCTTTTGAAGACCAAAACTTGCTGAGAAAAATATTATTCACGTAAACAGTAACACCAGTTATGGAAGCTGCTGGACAGGCTGGATTGATGGTTGCTTGGGCTCTTCTAGAAGAACACTTATGGAAGTAAAATATGCCCTGTTCAGGGGGCTGCTATGCTGATTCAATGGCTGCAAGAGTGGACCAGCATATGTGTAAAATTGGGGCCAACAATGCTGGCTTGACGGGACTAAACCAGGTCCAGACTTGGGACAGAATTGAACCATGGTTTGGTCAATTCAAATCATCCTTTTGTTAGCCCTATCTACATCACTTTATAGTTCAAATCCTTAGTAATACTACCAATAGACGATAAATTAGTAGAAAACTGAGGGACATGCAACACAAAGGATAGAGACATAAAAGGGGAGCATTAAATGGAACCCGATCTCACAATAGGAGAAAGGGAACCATCAATGACCCGAACTTTGGTATTACTTGAGGAAGGGCAACAGGTAGAAAAAAATGTGTGCAAACCAATCATGTGATCAGTAGCCCAGAGTTGATTATCCAAGCCTGGGAGCAACAGATGCACTATGACAATAGAAGATAGTACCTGACTGGGCTAAGTGACAAGCATTAATGGCAGGCAAGGAAGAGGCATTAACAGCAGCGGAGGATCCCATCTAAGTTAGCATATAACGAAGCAGTCATCTCGTCAGTAGACAAGGAAGATCATGTAGTAGTAAAGCTGTCAGAATTGGCTGTAGTCTCAAATTGATCTGCCTGAGTGTTCTTCCCACGACCCTGATTACGCCTGCGAGAGTTGGTGGGGTACCCATGAAGCTTCCAACAAGTCTCCCTCATGTGACACTCCTTACCACAGTAGTCACATTTAACAATTGGTCTGTCTGTAAAGGAGGGGTTAGCAGTCCTGGAACCAATACCAACAGCAAAGACGAGATCCTCAAGAGTGGGTGAGGGATCACGATTAAGCACATCGGCCCTAGTTTGATCGAATTCCACATTGAGAAGGTAAGAAAATCATAAACACGAAGCTCCTCCTCACGTTTCTTAAAACCTACAACATCAGTCTCACAAACAGTTTGCTAGGTCTCATAATAATCAATCTCACTCCACATACCCTGCAGATCAAAATAATATTGAGATACAGAAAGCTCCTTTTGAGTAGCCCTATGGAATTTTTTCCTCAGTTTAAAACATTGGGCATGCTATCCCAGATAAGAATATGTGGCCTTAGTGGCTTTCCAGATCTTAGCAGCAGAATCAAGCAACAAGTATGTCCTAGCAATAGAAGGGGATAGAGTTGATAAGGTAGGAGTACCAAGGATTAAAGTATCGGTATCGGTCGCCGTATCGATCGCCGTATCGGTCGATCAAAATTAAGATACGTATCGGAGGGTATCGTATCGTGTCGGAGATACGCTAAGATACGCTAAAGATACGCACATAAATGGATATGAAACACCTTTTTAAATACTTTTGCATAAAAAAATTATTAAAAAAAGCTATTGATAACATGTATTATGCATAAACACTAAATTGAGGGTATCGCACTAAGAATTCAAGATTTGTAGTTGTCCCATAAATGTAAAATCCTTGTTCCCAACTTTGATTTTCACTTTAGTTAGAGAGAAATATGGCTGGTAGCAACTTTGGAACAAAAACCCCTAAAAAAATTGTGTTTTCTGAAAAATACCCATCTTGACCATTATATGACCGTAGCGCACTGTATCGGTACATACCGATACTCACCGATACGTATTGATCGATACATACCGATACTCACCGATACGTACTGATACTCATCGATACGTACCGATCGATACATACAAATACTGATACTTACCGATACATACCGAAACGCATATTTCACCTCGATTTTATATTTTCCATAGAGTATCAGTACGTATCGATAGTGTATTGGTACATATCGATATGTATCATAGATTATATATCGATACGAAATGATTTTAAAAATTCCATGTATCGTATCGGTGTGTCGTATCGGTCGGCTAAATTTAAGATACGTATCGGAGGGTATCGTATCGGTATCGGAGATACTTTAAACCATGGGTAGGACATTACCATCCAATTGGCAGCATCCCATTTGTCCTGAGCAGAACCAGCAATAGTGGCGCATATTGAATCACCTGTGTAAAATCCGGCATAACCACGACCAGCAATCGACAGGTAGTAGGATCAAGACCATATTAGATAATTGCTCCTCATCCAACTTGATGGAGTTAGTAGGGAAGAGAGGGTAGTCATGACTAGAGGAATGACTCCCTCCCTCCTGGTGAACATACGTCTCAGAATCTTCAAACGCCATGGGTACTGATTCAACGAACAATCACAAGAAAAGACACCAATCCAGATCTAACCAAGCATAGGAGTTTGGATCAAATCCGTGACCAAAAAAGGGTCCCTGGTGAGACGACACTCACCATTGAGCGAGAGACCCTAAAAAGGGAAAAGAAGAAAACCACGCAAGGGAGAGAGGAGCGCTGTTGTGGTCGACGGTGGCTGGCTATGGTGGTCGGCGATGGCTCGTGCTAGGTTGGCGGTGGCGCTAGGTGGTGGCTAGCAGTGGCTAGAGGTGGGCGGCTATGCGGTTTGCATAGGGTGAAAAAGAGGGGCGGCGGTGGTGGTGATGGTTAGGGTTAAGAGTTAAGGTTTTTTCTAGAGAAGGAAAAGAGAAAAATGTTCCTCATTAACCTACACTGATACCATGAAGAATTAGGGAAATTGTGACTTGTGCATTATTAAGCACAGCCCTCTATTATTTATAATGAAATCAACCCTATGTGGGCTTAAGGATCCATTTGGATATAACACCTAAAACCCGTTATTACAATAAATCATTATTCAACAATTGGTTTGTGAACTATGGTCAAATTCTGACCATCAGACAAGACTTACTTTGACCATATGGTTGACCAAAATTATTTTGGGGTTCAACTTGGGATCCAGTCAAACACTTAAAAAGGGTTATGTAATTTGAACCTAGGGTTCATCCTACCTACCCCCCCCCCAAATCATTTAACTAGGACCAAAATTGAAATTTGTTTCTTCGCTTTTGATCACTTCAATAAATGTCGTCATTCAAGAATAATCAATCACTTAAATAGGATTCAAAAAAAAAAAAATGTTTGCAGTAGCAAAATTGGCAACTATATCTTTTTCTTTTGAGTAATGAATTCTTTTGCATCTTTTTTTTCATAACTAATCGATGCAGTTCAAGAAAATACAAACCTCGCCTCTCAGCTCTGCATAGTAAACCGCCCCGAACCCACCTTCACCAATTTTGCTAGCAATATTAAAGTCATTTGTAGCCTTAGAAAGTTCTTCGTATGAGAACTCCACTGATTTGTCCACAGTGATAGCTGCAAGTCTGGAGGACATACCCCCAACAAGAGTACTTGATTCAGTAGCTTTATCCGAGGTACTCCCAGAACCTAGGCAGACAAAAGGAGAAAAGTAAAATCAATGATAACTGAAATCATATGCCTTCTACTGTAGCATCTAATGTACAATTTGATTAGACAGTTTACGAGAACAAGGAAAAAAGAAAGAAAAGGTGCTCAGAAGCAGAGTGAGAGAGAAAAAGCAACTTTCACCGGGAGGATAAGATAAAGCATTCAGTTCATGGGTACTTCCTTTTTGTCTTTTAGGGAGGGTAGGGGAGGATAGGGGTTTTTAAGGGTGAAAATGTGAAATTTTCAAGTTTATTCAAAGAAGACCTGCATACATCTAATTTGAATTTTTGAGTTTCTTCTTTTTAGGTAAAAATCTCGACAATAACATAGGAGTTTCTACTGTATTTTCACATAAAGGGAGTGCATTAATCCATCCATATTCCATACTGACAATCAATTCGACCTAAAAAAGGGGATGAGAGTCCCCCCCCCCCCAAAAAAGAGCCTGTCGGACTATAATGACCATCCAATCAGTTGTATTCTCCTGAAAAGTCTGACATCTAAATAGACAGAAGAAATTCCCAGGAAAAAACAACATACTCCAGTTATTAGATGGTTAAAGTCACAAGAGCACGCTGATTTTTCTCCTATCAGATCCCTCAGATCCTCCATGTGCACAATTAATACAGTAGAAAGCCTGGAGCCTGATAACACTATAATGGTATCTCCTTTTTCATTGTACTTTTCAAAGAAAACATATTTCCAGTTGCAAGATGCCATAACAATAGATAAATTGATGAAATTCATGATAAATGAAGTCACAAGTTCCAATGAGACAGTTATGTTTGGAGAAAAACATAAACAGCAACAACCGTTCCCATTTTAAATGCAGGTTCACAGAATCATTCTACAGAATAATTAATTATATACATAAGAAGGAAAAACAGCATTACAGTTGGAAGCAACACAACATTAGACTATAGTTCACACATAAAGTATGTATAAAATGAAATCAACTTTAACAACAGCAACAACGATGATGATGGTGGTGATATGATGCTTCAAACAAGCATTATGAGTAAAATGCATTTGACATTCTCCATTGAAGCTTTTGTTACTGAACAATAGCATAAGAAATTTTGTATTCTCTTTGTCATGCAACTCATGTCCCAATTTTGAAGCAACAAAACTGGTAGAATAACCATGCAAAACATAGGAAAATCCTGAAAAAATTCTACTATAAAGGAAGATGTGGTCAATAGAGATATTTAGCCATAAGAAAGAAGGATTACGACGCTCATGATGAATAGAATGAAGTTCAGATGCTGAGTGAAGCAATGACGCCTCTTTAACCTTCTTCCTTCTGTAAACCAGAAAGATAATAAAACCTGCCAGAAACAGTGCCATGGCTACTCCTGCGACAGATATGCCAGCGATAGCTCCGCTTGGTAATCCTGCTGAAATTTAGTGGTTGGACATATTATCAGCTTAAAAATGATATCAAAGCCTCATTTTGGCATACTGAATTGCCAACCCAAATGACCCATGCATAGCAGATAACAAGCATAAAACTGGCATGCAAAGAAGATTCAAGCCACCTGAACTGCAAAATGGGGGAAACAGTACCCATGTTAGACAGCTGGAAGAAGTAGTAATGACTTAAAGCGGAAATTGGCTCAATCCTTGACTAATTGAATACAAATTACCTTGTCTTCAAGGGTGGAAATGTTCCATTTGGATCTGCAAGAAGATCAAGAACGCTAGCAAGTATTAATTCCAAGCACTACAAGTTGTAGGATAGTGAAAATTTAGAAAGAGGGGGAGGGGGAGAAAGTTAATAGTCCAGAAATAGAAATTCAGCTGTATATTCCAAATTAAATCAATAACAAAGACAACAAGCTAAATCATTCAAACCTATGTACCCCCTCACTCCAATGATATCTTGTGACCATGACCATGGAATATGGAAAATTATCCCTTTCATGTTTAAATTTCAAGGGCTACAACTATTGCAGGTATTACTGAGAAGCTAAAACTAGCAAGTCTTATTTATTTGGAATGTTTCTGTGGTATTAAGCGAACATTATGCAATAGAGGTTCTGAGAAAATAAGATACATATACTTCCTATTCATGATAATGGGTCAGCATACATGATACTTAATTACTCAATCTCCTTCTTATCGTTAATTCTTTCTTCTTCTGTCTCCCCAAATTTAATGGATAGCGAAGTATGATCATTCTTCACATTTTTTTTTTTTCTGTTACAAATTTACGCATTCTGAATCCGCATTGTTCATTTTTTTTTTCTTCTGAATTGTGGACAATTATAAGCAGATATAACAATCTTACTAGCAGAATTAGGGATCACCTTTGCCAGGAACGAACACCAAGCCACTACCAAGGTCGAAATTCGTGTTGGGGTTGTAAGCCTGCAGTAAACTAGAACTTACGCCGAATTCATTGGCGACCGAAGACAAGTTGTCACCAGGGCGAAGAGGGTAAGTCACAAACAACCCATAAGCCTTGGAGACACTGCTATCTCCACAAGAGCAATTGACAGCAACACTGAGCTGGGCAGTGTCTGGAATGTTTTCGGCAGGGTAACTGTTCCAACTCTGCAACCACTTCGTGGTCGTGAGGTTCGCATAAACCGTCTTAGCAATATAATCGTAGGTGTTGCCTTTGATGACTTGGTACGTGAATACATGAGCCAAGTACTCATTGTTGATGCATTTGCAGGGGGAGAAAGGAACGATTACCTTGGTTCCGGCTGCAACAGTATCCTTGTTGGTTATCGTTTGTTTGTTGTAGCTAAGAATATCATTAATAGTATTGTTTGTGACGGTAGCTATGTATGTGAGATTACAGCCGTCCCACAGATAATAAGAAGCCAAACCCAGATCACAGCTGCTCCCACACTTAGCTTCTGCTCCAACGAAAAAGAACAAGAGGAAGAATGACAAACCTAGCCCTAACCCTAATTCTGATCTTGCCCTTGCAGCAGCCACCATTTTTGACAGAGATAGAAGAACCCTCGGAAGAAGAGAGCAGGTATGACCATTAACAAAGTACAAATCCAGGAAACCTTGCAAAATGCAAACCTTCCTGACTCTCAATTCTTGCAAATTTCATAAAACTCGATCTCCTCTCCCAAAACACAGAAATCAAGAGAAGAGAAGTAACTCTTGAGATCTGAATTCGTCTTGGTCGATTATTTACGAAGTTTGGAAATATAGAGGTCCGTAATTGACCCGTCTGCATTGTGGACTCTGTAAATCCTCTTCGACGACTATGACTATTTCCCTCTTTCTCCATTTTAAAGAATAAATATTGAAACAAAATCCCCCTTCGTCCACCTTGCGGTACTTCAATGGTCTTCGACAGTAAGTCGGTGAGCTTGGCTTCATTGTGGAGCTTTCCCTTTGGCTAGTGGCTGGTAGTGGCTACAACTTAAAAGTAAAAAAAAAAAAATTTTTTTTTTTTGGTAAGGACTTAAAAGTAAAATTAATCACACCAAAAAACAATTAAATAAAATTAGAGCATAGATTTAAAAATGAATTTCTGCAATTATTACGTAATAAAATTACTTCAATAAAAATAAATAAATTTACATTTAATTTTAAAAGAGGTTTCTCCATGTTATGATTGTTGGGAAATATATCAACATCGAATCTATACGTTCAAAGTAACAGAAAGTAAATAATAAAAAATTTAATATGGGGGAAATTACACCCAAGCGGGAAAGTTTTTTTCATAGTTTTTAGTGAATGATTATATATATATAATAATTTTAAAGTTAGTGAATGATTATGTGAGATAATGGTTACAATTCAGGTTTAAAATTTAATTTCTCTTTCTTTTTAATTTCCCTTACAACTAAATGGAACTTAATAGTGATAACCCTAACAAAAGCAAAGGAAAAAATTCCCCACAATGCGTGTGCCATCTCCCTTTTACATTAGTCTTTTTTGTTTTTTTCTTTTTCTTACTTTGACCATGTAGGCCTCATATTAGTGTATTGAATTCACAATGTTGAACTCATATTCAAAAGAAGCACCCAACATGGAATTCACTACTCTAATTGGGAGAATATCAAAGAGATAGCATGTCTATAATTGATTAGACATAAATCCCGATCCGGTGATATTTTGGTGAAATCATTTGTATGATTTTGAAAATTACTATTATTTATTAGGAAAAATGTTGGGTATGCTGCTGATATCAAGTATGCTAGCACCCGTTATGTCTATCTCTCTCTTCCCTTTTTCTAAAATGACCCTCATATCCTTCTTGAATGATACTCCATCATATGATCCTATTGGTGCTATCCGCTAGCATACTTGATATCAGTGGCATACCTATCCTTCTCCTTTATTTATTAATATTTATTTTCACAAAAAAAAAAAATGAAAACATTTAAAGGTCCATTCAGAATCATAGAATGTATAGAATTGCATTTTCAATAGAATGGGGTTTTGACAATAAATTTATACATGCCCTATAGTCTATTATGTTATATTGTATAATGGAAAGATTGATGCTTAATTATCTAATAAAATTGGATGATTTTGGCTACATATACGGATACACCCAGTTGTGTATATATTAATAAGGGAGAGCGATAGGTATGCCGCCAATATCAAGTATGCTAGCGGATAACAATAATATGATCACATGATGGAGTATCATTCAGGAAGGATATGAGGGTCATTTCAGAGAAAGAGAAGAGAGAGATAGACACAATGGGTGCT
Organism: Macadamia tetraphylla; assembly: GCA_022985045.1. Taxonomy (NCBI): domain Eukaryota; kingdom Viridiplantae; phylum Streptophyta; class Magnoliopsida; order Proteales; family Proteaceae; genus Macadamia; species Macadamia tetraphylla. The sequence continues at coordinate 38,031,310 of CM040967.1, forward strand.
AGCATACTTGATATCGGTGGCATGCCCAACATTGTCCCTATTATTAATAAATACCACTTGAGAAGGTGGCATTGATATAATTCATGGCATGATCGGTGGAATTCCAATGTAATCTTACCCCTTATTGATTTAGATTCGTCCATTATGGTCGTAGGTATTTGAATTAACCGTCAACCTTGGAAGGCTTAGAGTCTTACTGCGAGATTTGATATCATATCAAATTTAAAGAGATAATAGAGAAGAAAAGTTGGACCATGTGTTTGAATGGTAATCTCACTCCCTTCCTCTCTTTTTAAATAACTATCATCATACTTTCCCTTTCTGCTCATGTAAGTGTGTGAGGAAAACACTAAGGTTTTGAGAAAGTGAGCGGATCATCTGCTCGTAAGAGCAATTTAAATCATCAGCTCGTACGGTAAATAAGTGCCATGTTTCCAACCTCCTTACGAAGGTAATCTTCCGTTATTTTTGTTATTCAAATTTTAAATCTTTTTTTTATTTTCCCTATTTTTGAGGAATTTGAAATTATTTAATTTTATTAACCTTTTTTTATCTCTTCTATTTGTGGGGAGTTCAAATCGTGAACACTCACATCTCTCTCTCTCTCTCTCTCTCTCTACCATCACTTTGTTGATCATATGTGAGTGCATGTATGGCTCAAAATCATTACAAGCATGGGTATAGTAAATTCCCCTAATAAACCCCTTCTAAATATTATCTTCCTTCTTGATTTTATTGGATTTGTTCTGCAAGTTCAATTTTAAGTTTCTAGATTGAGTGATATAATTCCTCTTCAAGAAGATTTTGCGTACCTTTAGGTAATTATTCTCTCAAATTTCTTATGCTTCATTGTAGATGATCTTCACCCACAGGGATTGTGATTAGCACTCAAACACACACATGATCCGCTACACCATTTGAAATTTCTGATTACTAACAGGATTGAAATTGAAGAAAACAAGAAAAACGATACTTCAATTACTAAAACTGGTTTGAAATTGGAGAAAAATGGAGAGAGAGAGAGAGAGAGAGAGAGAGAGAGAGAGAGAGAGAGAGACATGAAGGATACTATTCCATTTGAAATTTCTCGAGAAAAAATTGAAAAAAAAAAAAAAAAACTAATGAAAATCAGTAATAGTTTATCTTAAGAGATTGTTTTTATATCCATGATTTGAAACTCCCCACAAATAGAGGAGATAAAAAAGGTTAATAAAATATGAATAATTTCAAATTCCTCAAAAATAGGAAAAATAAAAAGATTTAAAAATTTGAATAAAAAAATTAACGAAAAGTTACCTCTGTAAGTAGGTTGGACACATGGCATCTATTTACTGTACGTGTAGTTTGAATCATCTGCTCGTACAAGCAGATGATCCGCTCTCTTGAAAAAACCTTACTAAGTGGTAATTTTTGTGCTAGCCGATTGGGATGTGTTGTTGCCTAAGTGGGAATAATACTTCTTGGAAGGGCTTAGATCACGTGGAGAAGTTACAATTGTGACCTTTTGAGGTGATCTTTATTTCTTACTCTATTTGATTAAAGTTTTGAAATGCTCCCTTTGCTGATGGTATGATCCCATTCCCAACAAATTAAGGCAAAGGAAACTAATGAAACTTAGTTTAAAAATTTTTTTTGGAAATTTGTACTATTTTTTTGGTAAATAAACTGTTGTAATATTTTGATTGAGTCCTAATAAATATGGTAATCATACTTTTCAAATGAAATTTTATTTTTCTTCTTGAAACAAAATTTTGGTAGCAAAATATACTAAATGATAGTAAATAATTTTTTTTTATTTAATTGCATAAATCATGAATTCAAGAACTTTTAATTTTGTTTTAATGTGTTTTCAATTCTTTCCCCTTTTTTTCTTCCACTCCATTGCAAGTAAAAAACAAGAAAGAAAGGAAATGAAAACAATTTAAAAATTAAAATAAAGTGTTTGTAATCATAACTGGGTAATATAGACAAAGTTTAAATCTTGTATGTTCAATATATATTGAGAAAAGTATGGGCACACTGCCAGGGTTTCTAGACTGTCACTCTCTCCCCCCTTTTTCGAAAGACCCCTTACCCCTTCCCGGCCTACCCACTTACTCGCACATTAGTTCAGTCCACCTATATGTAGTAAGCAAGCATTGTGCATGTCCCTTTCTCCCCTTATATATATTTTAAGGAAAAAAGAACACTCCCCAGTTATGCGGCCCCTGCGCCAGTGCGGGGACAAATGAGGGAGTGCACATGGGCATAAACACGGGGTAGGTTTTTTAGGATTTCCCACTTCTGTGTTTAGGCGTAGGGGTCGTGCGACTAGGAAAACTTCATTTCCCAATATTTTAGATGCAATAATAAAATTATTATTATTATTATTATTATTGGGATAAAGAACGCTGACAGGTTGCGTAGCGTACTAGAACCTCCCTATGTCTATCTCTCTCCTCCCTACTCCCTCTTATGAACTGAAATATCTATCCCCTCTTGTGGAAAGACAGAAATAGACCAAAGGGATGCGCTAATGTACATTACGCAACCAGATAGACAAAATATTATTACTTTTTCATCCAAAAGATTTGATTATAAAATAAAATAAAGGAAGAAAGTTCCCTGCCTGGAGCATGACTCCCTCACCTACACTCTTGTGTATGTCTCTTCTCCTCCATATAAAATGACCTCTCGACCTCTTATAGATTGAACTAAAGAGAGAAAGCTAATTAGGCCTTGAGCAGGCACGCGAGTCACAATCTTGGACTGAGAACCCTCCACCTAAAATAAATTGTGGTAACTATTTTTGAGTTTGATACATAATAATATATAAGCTAGTAATGATTGCAAATTTTTCTTTTTATGCTCAAGAGCGTGGTTCATGCGCTTGCATTCTTGTGTATATCTCTTTCTCTTCCCTATGAAATAATATCATTACCCCAATAGATTGAATAAAAAAAAGGAGGGTCTCATATATGTGTAGGAACCATGCTTCAAGACAAAAAGCACTTGCCATTTCATTTTATATCAATATCATTTCCCTTCACTTCGTTTCCAACCAATAATCAGGCGTGTAATCGAGATCTTTGTCCTTGAGGACTGGGCCACCTTTCATGTGGCTTTAATCTGCTGGAAATATGTCACTTAGCAAAGGCGTGGTATCAGTCTACAGCTTACTGTTTCTAGCTAAGCATTATATCACTTCCTTCACACGCAATATGACCAGTTAAGTTCCTTGTGGCTAGTCAATAAGTCTGAAGGACCATTCTCATGCGATTTGATCCACACACATGGAATTCATTGTAGGGCTTTTCCTTATGTGGATTGCATTTGTGTGGATCAGGATCGTGCGAGAATGGTTCTTGAACTACAACCTGATCCACTCTCCACCTCACTGGCGCATCCACATCATTTTCATTATAGCCTCGCATTCCATCTTCTCCTGGTACGCAATCAAGCAACATCTTTTTTCACTTCAAATATCTATAGGTGTCAAATTTGGTGAATCGGGTTATCTTCATTAATATCGGCTATGCTTGATATTAATACAACAATAAAACCTGCTTTTATTAAGGATAAAATTATTTGAATTTTTTTAATTAAAATTGATGGAAAAATGTCGGATTCAATTAATATGTTTTAAATAATAACACTGAAGGGAGAGGGTTGGGCATGTCACCAGCTTTCGATAAGTTAGCTGCATGCGCCAATCACACAGTTGGACATTGGATGACATATGCTGGCACTCTAACGATGTGCCTAGCCTTTTCCTAATACTAAAATACCCTTATCAATTTACAATAAGTTTTAAATAATTAAACAAGAAATTAAATGATAAAAAAAAAAAAAGATTCATAAGATATATATACTTTCAGACTTGACACTTCAACATCAACCCAAGTGGCATAGTGAAATATCAACCCGTTTTGCAAAAAAGAAAAGCAAAAAAATTTGCTTCAAATCTATGGTGAAGGAAATCAATGGTCAAGTATGTCATCTCTCCGATTATACATAATCATTCATACCCTTGAGATCTGATTCAACTATGATTAAGGTAGGTAACCCCTTCACCCACAAACTCAGGTCTAAAAGAAAAAAAACTTTCCCTATATTAAGAGTTGATTAGTTGCAAGAAAAGTGATAGACACGATATCCACCTAAACTCCATCTATCATGAAAAATCGTGACTAGAAAAGTTTGCTTAATGTGAAAAAATTACCAAGTATGGCCACCTCTCATGATCTCATGAGTCATGCCCGTTGCATTAGGCTAATTATGGCCACTTTCCTCTCTCTCTCTCTCTCTCTCACGTAGATTGTAATTCCAACCCAAAGGCCAGAAACCCAAAACATGAGAACCAAGTAGCAACCCACGTAAGGAAAACATGAATAACCCTCACTTTTACGCGTAAAGCTTTTCTGGGGACTTCTCCAGTGAAAATGTTATAAGTGTGGGACAGATCTACAACCTCTACTATTTATACGCATCAAATCCTTCGCTCCTTTCTGTGTAACATTAACCCTATATTCCTTCTACATTTACCTCCTACTGAAAGCAAAACAAAAAAATGTTTCCCTTCTCAGCTCAAATTGCTATTCTATTGTTCTTAGTAGTGATACCAGAGGTTATGGTTGTAGCAGTTGTAGACACAAGCCCAAACTCATCAGGCACCAGTGTCTCTGCACCGTCTTCTCCATGGTTGAAGAAAGCAACAAACTCGAGACCAATTGGATGTGAGAGACAACCATGGATTTGTGACAATGGTGGAAAAAGGTTTCCACCCAGGGTTAGGATGCTGTGTTGCAGAAACCGTTGTGTGGATGTGATGACCGATGTGAATAACTGTGGGTTTTGTGGAATTAGGTGTCTTTTCAGTTGGAAATGCTGTAATGGGTTGTGTGTGGATACAAATGTGAATCCTGTTCATTGTGGGAGCTGTTGGAACAGATGCCCCTCTGGGGTTCTGTGTTTCTATGGGCTTTGTGGTTACGCAGAGCCAGCACTCCCTCCCTTTCCCTTTGCTTCTCCTCCAAGAACATCACTTACTCCAAAGCGTCATCTTCCAGCTACACCATGAATACCTACATATCATCTTTGCATGTTTACCATTTCCTTCATCCAACCTGGCTTGTATTTTTTATTTTTTTGAGTCAAATGAGGTAAGTATGGCAGCAGGGAGGGGTTAATTGATGTTTCATGAGGTTCCATATATGCTTCCTTTTTATTATTATGTATTTTATGAATGATGAGATATCAACATGTTTAACTCCCAAAATAAAATTGCATATGAATAAACAATTGTTCTCTTTAATTCATTTTAAGACGGAATAGAGATGGGTTTTAAAAACTTTCAATAGAAAATCTTCATGTGATGTTCTTGATAAGTTGGTTTTCATTGGAATGATTTATCATATAGTGGGAAAGGAACAAAATATAGTGGGAAAGGAACAAAAGGAGATGTACTATTGCCCTGTGTTCTATTGAGCAAATCTGAGACATTAATTGTCACTTTTGAGATTAGAAATTTTTTTTGCATAATTGTGTTGGGTGCCCTGACTCAAGCAGAAAAATGTATCTGACCCTTTCTTGAGATCTCCTTCTCACTGCTCTCCCTAATTTTGTTATATCATATTTGTTTGTTGTTTCTTCCCTCCACCCTTCTTGTTTAAATATATGTCTGTATCCTCATCTTTGTTGTCTATTTTGCCCAATTGTTGTTGTATCCTGCATTGGTGATGTTTATTTTCAGTTGCCTGTGTTATGGCCACCGACCCTTTGATTGCATGTGCGGCTTGTCTTTTTTATGCTTTTCTTTTCTTTTAATATGCCACCTACTCACCCAAAAAAAAAAAAAAAAAATTGAATGAAATACTAGGTTTAAATTTTATTTTCATAAATAGTGTAGTTTAATTATACATGGTATTTAGTTCTAATCATGCTATTTTAAGGTTGTGTTTGATATGCATTGTCATAATATATCTTAGTCTAACGCATTTTGAAACTTGGTTTTTCTCTATTTTCTCGCTTCCAAATGCATTCTAGAGGCTAGAAATTATTCCTAGAATGCATATCAAAGATAACCTAATATAGATAACCTAATACTCATACTATTTTTGTTGCTAATAAATTGATAACGACCTCTTAAATGGTATATCAAACAGTAAGGGTGGCAAATAAGAAATAGGACATAATGGCATAAGAAAATATTTCTTTTCTGAGAGAGGATTCTATGAACAAGTGGCATAAATGAGCGCATCATTGAGGAGTGACAAAACAACAAGGTTATTTCATGTAAAGGAGAGAGAGAGAGAGAGGCTAGCACGTACCCTACTTTTGCCGGTTTAGATAACCTTTTTTACTTCTTTATATAAAAAGTTTAATTGCCAATATGTTGAATTTAACATAAATGATATTTTTATAAATACGAACCACCAATATTGAAGAGTTACGAACCATGATACTGATTTTAAACTAGTCTTTTTCTTTTTTGTTTTGTTTTGTTTTGTTTTGTTTTTTTTTTTTATAGAAATTTTTTAAACTTGTCATAACCTTAGAAATGTTATCTTTTATACATATAGCAATAGGCAAATAGGATATATAAGATATAGCATATCAAAAGTTAATCTATGTATCAATCCTTACATCTCCCACAATCGGTGGGGTGACAGCTAGTTTTGGTATGTTAAGAGATATTATTATTGTACTCAATGCTTACATTGCATTGTGGGTAAATTCGCCATGTAAAGTATACTACATTAGAAGTAAGAGAATTATTGGTGTTAATGAAATTGTGACTAATGTTCAAGAGATTGGAATCGGCATCATAATTGGTCATTGTTGATTAATCCAAATTACCAAGAATTGAAAAATAAAAAAATACCTTTTAAGTATCAAAAAATAATGCAAAACTCCTTTTGGATGTTGAAAAAGAAATCATATCACTTTTTCCATTTAGGGCTCACCAGTTTAGGTCTTGTAAAAGACTAAAAATGTGACCTATTAGGTATTTGTATTTTCAAAGAAAGGGAAAGGAAATTATGATCTATGAGTTTCCTGTATTCTCTTTGGGGAAAGGATTTTCTAAGCAAGTGATAAGGGGGAGAACACCAATGAGATGTGACAAAACGGTATCGTACATAAAAGGGGTAGAGAGATCATTTCATGTGAGAAAAAGAGAGATATACGGTGCTAGCGTACCCTGCCCCGGTGGCACAAAGAACCATTTCCCTTTTTCTTTATTAGACTAGAATATTTTCCTTCCAATTTTATCATATTATACATAAAAAATTATAAAATTTCGTAAATACTAATTATAAGGGATTGCAGGTCTCCTTTCCAAACTTTATTGGACACCACAACTAGGTCAACCATTTATGGGGAGTACGGTGTACAATGATACTTTTTTTTTTTTTCGCCGAGCCCTGCTTTGTCCCTTTGATTTGATAGCTGTATGTGATAATAATTTCTCTCCTTTTTCTATCCTCCTCAATCTAAGCTGATAGAGCTCAACAAAATTAAAACAATATCTTTCAAATGCAAAAAAAATCTCATTAAGCAATATATCAATAATATATAGGTGGAATTATAAGTTTGTCACATTAATCATGACCTGCCAAATTATACTCTCAATGACAACTGGATTCCCATGCTTCAATAGAATTCAAACTTTATAATTTTAAATTAAGGTACAACTTCTAACAAATTTGGAGAAGTTGTTACTAAATAAATAATTCAAAAATGAAAATTGATAATAGATTTTTTTGTGCCATGTATTGCGCGTGGTATGCACTCTATGGTTTTCAACCCAAAAGTGAGAAAACATAATAAATAACTTGGTATCACATATACCTAATTTGTTTCATTCAACTTTTGTTTAATTATTATCCAATTTTTTTTATTCAAATTACTCATAACGTTTAAGGGGTCACTTGGTTAGATGAAGTGAAATAAATGTTAATAAAAGAAAAATAAAAAGTTTGCCAATACAAGGATAATTGTGTAACTAAGTATATGTTGGAAAAAAAAATAGTGATATTTTGACTCCATTTATTTCATGTAAAAAAGTGGAAAAGAAAAATATTTTCCTATAAATAAAAATTTATATTTTTCTTTAACTAAAAATAAAATAGGCAACTAAAAAATAAGAAAATTTCTCATTGATGACTTTTTTTCTTTTTAAAGTAAAATATTATTTGTATGGAAAATTTACAATAAAAAATAGGGTTTGAATTTAAAGTGAAGTAAAATTTTAAATGTCTTCTTCTGTAATGGAGTGGCCTATGTCAGTGCTATCTTGCCTGTCTCCCCCCTCCCCTTATGAAATGACATCTTTGCCTCCTATTAGGGGAGGATAGAGATAGACCCAGGAAGCACTGACCATGTTATGAGACAAAAAACTTCATTGATCCGAAAATTTAATTACAATATGTAATATGTATGCGATTTAGTATTCTTGGTAATTATTATAATTTTTTTTTTAACATTACTCCACTTCATTTCACAACTTACCAAATGGCATAGGCGTTGATAACTACAATAGTCACCTTCAGTAATCAAACAATTTAACATGAGAAAAATGTCTTTGAGTCTACAATGTTGTAAGTTGGTTTTCAATGCAATGATTCATCATATATGGTAGGAAAAAAACAAAAGGAGATAGACTGTTACATCCTGTACTATTGAGCAAATCTAAGTCACTATTACTTTCAGGATTAGAAATAAAATTCTTCACAATTGTGTAGTGTGCCCTGACTCAAATAGAAATAGACATCTGGCCTCTTCTTGGGTATCTCCTCTTTATTGCTCCACCCTAGTTTTCATGTATCATCTTTGTTTTCTTGTACCCACTTCTATGGTGTTTTTTTTTTCCCCCTCCTTCTGTTTCAATATGTTTATTTTCACAAAAAAAAAAAAAGTATTCACATTTAACCACGGGGATCTCAATTATAATAAAGATTTCGTCTTAATTAATAGAAAAAAAAAAAAAAAACCAACAATTCAGAACTTTCCCAACTAAATGGGTTGGCTACATATATCCATGTGAGAAAATAAAAAACAATACGAGCCATGCAAAAGCTAGGGATCCATACAATATTCTTATCCATTATAAAAAAATGATTTCAACCCTAAACAAGTAATAAATTGGGGCTATCCATATCGATCCGATCCTTTTTACAGAAACTAAGGTTACAAATCTACACATCAATTCTGGAATTGTTCTAACTCAATTTTATTGGTTGGGACTAATCTGGATCTCGATTCTATGTCTTTAAATGTGCTTCCCTCCCCTTCATTTGCTAGTTGACTAGAAGTTGTAATTTGTTGGCAAGCTAAAAGATATCAATTATAGTGTCAATGATACATTACATACTAACACTAGAGAGACAGAGTTATTCAGTAGATGAAGAATTTAAACTAGCAAATGCCTAACAAAAATATAAAGATCAAACACATAATACAAAAAAATAAAACCACAATAGTAGACAAGGTATTAGCACGGTCTGGCAATGCAATTAACATTCCTAGGAAAGCATGGAAGATCACAGACTATCCAAGTAACAACAAACATACTAGATACAAACAAACGAATAGAAAAAAAAAATATTATAGACAGTCACATGATCGGAGCTAGCAGGAAGAAAAGACATATATAACAAACAGATTCACAATCACGATAATTCATATAAAGCCGACAAAGGGGCAATAATTCATGTAATGCCTACCAACAAAGGAGGCTGAAGAGTATTAAAGAAGCACAAGAACTAAGAAACTAGCATATATCATTTAAGGATAATTACTTGGACCTCCCACGTACTATGGCCAGACTACTTGACACCCCAAACTATTGATAAGTATACTTGACGCCCCAGGAAACCTGATTGTCTTAATCTATTATTAGTGGGTAAATGAGAAAATCATTTTACCCTTATGATATTTAACTAAAACTAGTGAAATTAAAATCACCAATTTACGCTCTAAAAAGCTAAGTCGATTTAAGCAGCGCGTGAAGGGGGACCCATCTTCCATCACCTCTATCTTTCTCTCATTCTCTACCCTGCCTTCAGTTGCAGCTCATTTCTCTCTCTTTATCCCTCCTGCTCATCGTGAAAACTAGGCATCTCTTTCCCAATCGCTATTGTAACTCCTCTCTCTCTTCCCCTTTTGGCATCTCTTGCTCTTCATCTCTTTTGGGTTCGATTCTTCCTATTGGATATGATTGAACATCTTTGCCATAAATGCCATCTCGATTTCTCCAATGATTCCTTAAGCCAACTCTAATCTCTATAGTTCATTGAGGATGTGGGTGAGTTAATGGAATTGTAACGATTCCCTTACATGATATGGGTGAACCCAAAATCAAAGGGAGAAACCTCAAATTCAGAGGGAATGAAAGACGAGAGAGAGAGAGAATTGCAGCGAACTCACTGTTGTTGGAGATGGTGCTTTCATAGGGTAAATTCAGTGCCCTCGTTGGCAACGTTTGTGATTCGGACTCGAATAGAAGCACAAACCCACTATATTTTCCTAGAATTGGAGATGACTGCAACTTCCTAGGTTCCAAAACTGTTCTAGCCAATAACCCGTGAATATGTCAAACATAAATCTTCATCCGACCACCACAACACTTCATCCACGATGGGTGGGAGTAGGTGGGAATGTGAGAGGTGCAAGGTGGGAGGAGGTGAGTAGCTATAGGGAAGAGTTTGACAGAGGTAGACGAAAGAAGGGGGTGGGCGCAAGGGTTGGGAATACGAAATTGCAGTGTTGTGAGTTGTAGAAAGACTGAGTACAACGACGGTGGAGAGAATAAGTTTCAACAAGGGATAGATTGAATGGTTGAGATGTAGAGAGAGGGATCAGACGGTTAACAAAGTGTGAGCATAGGGAAGTGTGGGACCATCCCACACTACTAGCTCAGAGAGCATTTTTCCTAAAGGGTATTTTGGATATTTTTTCGACCCATTAAGTCATCACTAAATGGTGACTGACTAACAAACATAGGCTAGTTGTAATAAATCTTAAATACAAGGATTGTTCAAGCAAAATTGCCAATAGTTTGGGATGTCAAGCAGTTTGGCCATAGTACAAAGACTGTCCAAGTAATTATCCCTAACATTGACCTTAATCTAGTGAAGCTCTAAAAGCTAAAGACTTTCGTCGCTTTTGAAGCTGAAGACAACGTCTTTCCATACTACTTCTTCTATAGTCATTTTTTAATACTACCCTTAACTCTTTTAGATCTTTCAATCTAAATCAGTTCACTCATCCTTACTGGTGCATCCTGGAGGTAGAGTGCATTATTTCTATTAAGTTTTTTAAAAGATACTTGTGTATGTTACATATGTGGTATCAAAGCGGGTATGATATCGCTTTTATCTATTCTTTATTTAATCTATAATAAAATGTTCTTATTTTTTTATTTGTTGTTATCTTTATCAAAATCAATACAAAATGTATTATTTCATAAGTATCTATTTACTCATGTTTTGATTTAATGACAGCTTCTACTTTTAAAACCTTCAAAAGAAAGATAAATTTAAATTATATTATGAAAACCTAGAAACACTACCCTTACAAACTTTTTTTTTTTTTCTCAAGAGGGATGAACTACTTAGAGGAAATAAAAAATAAAAAAAATAAAAAATAAGAAGAAGTACAACATAGGAGAAATAATGAGGGGAAAGCATTAAAAATATAGCTTCTAATATGAATCGACATCCTTCAGAACTTTAATTAATTAGAAAAGAGAACAATAGACGTCAATAAATGTTGCCAAAGCCAATGACTTATAATTTTGTGGCAAAATCCTCCATAATGTTCTTGAAGAAGGAAGTTTCATAGGTTTTCTCTCCATCTATTTGAAGTTTAAAGAATGAAGTGCAAGAGAGCAAGAGTGATGGGAAGCACTGCAGTTTCTTCAAAAATAATTAATGTTGCACGAGAGAGAGAGAGAGAGAGAGAGAGAGAGAGAGAGGCTACACTTTGGGCTCAAAGAGTCTTTCTCGATTTATCTTATTTTTTTGGTGAAAAACCTTTTGCCCTTTAACATGTAAAAAATGAACTCTATCTAAAGTGCTGTGTATGCTAGTACTTTCCTGAGTCTATCTCTATCCTCTCCTAATGAAATAACATATCTATCTCTTTGTTGTGGGAGGAGAGAGATTAACTCAAGGAATGCAAGCGTGTGCTGTGCTCCTAGAAAGAAAACTACTTCCCTAAACATATATATATATATATATATATATATTAGCATTGCATAGTTTTTTATATGCACACATGTAATGAGTATTATTTGTTAGATCTTTGATGGGACCATCTTGACTCCTCATGCCTTTTTACATGAGCATGAAATTCATTTCCATATATCTTATTTTACGTGAATGAAAACCACTACTTTTATTAGCTATTGATGTGGGCCTAACAGTAGTGTTTTGGTATATGGTCTTGCAAGTGCCTGACCTAAGAGGTACATAACACCGGAAAATAAAACTAAAAATAATCATAAGAATAACCTAAAAAAATCTCTTTGGACACAACCAATATGGTGGAGCGATACAAAGAAAAAATAAAAGGAGTGAAGTAATGTTTAGAGGTATCAATTTAGAATTGGAACTGTGGCCAACCATTTAAAATCGAATTGAATCAAATCAAAGAATTTGGTTCATTTTAGAAATTAAAATTTCATTTGAGGGATCGGTTCATTGTCAATTTTAGTCTAAAAATCATTGGTTTGAGCCGAATCAGATTGAACGTAGTGTAACCCATATAGAACCTAAACCACACTAAACCCTAAAAGGCTAAAACACGAGTTATAAGATTTCAATTTTCACTTCTTCTCTTCTTCCTCCATCTTTGACTATCGACTCTCCTCACTTTTCTTTTACAGTTATGCACTTTTTCTCATTTTCTCTTTTATGTCTTGCTTTTTCAGGCCCATACGAGACATTCCCAAGTATCATGCAACCATAAAAAGTGAATTGAACCAAACCAAATAAGTTAAATCTAATTACTAAGACCATATATAAACCAAAATAAACCAAATAAAAGCAACTAAACAGGAAATTGATAAAACCAAATTGATTCGGTTGAGATTATAAACATTATCTGATTTCAACTCATTTTGATTCTTACATATTACATCTTGAATCGAATTGAAACTGTACCGATTGACACCCTTAGACTAGAAATTGTAATTTTCAAGCTCAAGCCCATCACAAAGGCTTCCATTGATTATGCATCTAAATTGATCTTTATATGCCTTATTGTAAATAATCTTAGCTAATTTAAATTTTTTTTCTTTCTTTTATAAAAAAGAAAAAAGGGGAGGCCTCTCACCCATCTGATGTGCGTTGAAGGAGTTGGCGCACTTGAGAGAATCCGGGTGCTGGAAAAAGCCAATCCAACCCAACTGAAAATTTTGGTGGCTTGAACTGAACCCAACTTACATAGGCATTAGGGAGGCATGGAATGGACCATGCTTGGTGAAGGCCCAATCTGACATTATTGAGTCCAAGTCTGGTTTGGGTTCAGAATTGGACCCCAGAGTTCAAGGCCCAAAGAAATGAGTAGAAGAGTGTCGACTTGGAGTCGATGCGTCGGTGAGGGAACGACGGAGGAAGCACCAACGGTCACAATGAGTCAATAATGACCGTTCCCACTTACCAGTTCCATTATTAATGTCCGACCATTGACTCTACCTTTCCTTTATTTTTTTTTTTTAAAAGATAGGGATCGGCCATCGGGTGCCTGGTGTCAAGTATGGTTTTAAAAAATACGAATCGAATGGGTCGAATCGGCTGATCCCAGTCTTTTCGGAGTGGTTGATTTTAGGGTTTTTGACTGATGCTGATCGATTTCTGTTTTAGGTTGAATTGAAATCGATAGGGATAGATTTGATTCTTGATTCTGAGTATTAGGGTTGTCAATCGATTGGTTCGGTCCGATTTTAATCATACTTAATTGGTTTCAATGTGAGAATGGATGATTCCAAAACTCAACCAATAAGGAAAATTTCGATTTTCATTTGGTTTAGATTTGATTTAGTTTGATTTTCTCTAATCAGCTGCTGGTTATTGTTTTGGTATTAGATTCGGTCCAATTTAGGTTCGGTTTACCATGTATATATGAAAGGAAATTTTTTTTAGTGATTTTTTGATTGGTAACTTGGTATCAATTTCTTATCAGTTTGATATTTGTATGGCCCAGATTTCAGTCTGGTTTTCCATATTCGGCGTGGTTTTAGTTGGTTTAATGTGGTTTGATTTTCAACCAGTTCTACAATATCTCAAGTTGAAACCAAACCAATAAGTAATCGAGTTGTTTCAGTTTGGGCTTTTTCGGTTCAGTTCAATCCAATTTCACCGGTTCGGTTAGGGGTTGACACCTCTACTGTCCACCCTAAGGTTTTCAATCATTCATTCAGAATAAATAAGTTTCCTTCTACTTAGCCAACCTAAAGCCAATCCATTAAGAAGTTTCGACTTTGGTCCGATTTCGAATCAGGTCATTATCATTCTGGTCTCATTTTTTTTGGTTTCGACGCTGAGTTTAGTTTCGATTTCTATCAATTTCATAAAACTCCAACCCAACTCAAAACGAAACTAATTGACACCCTTGGTCCACCCAATGTAAGGGTGTTAATCGGTTCGGTTTTGGTTTAAATGGTACGGATTGATTCGGTTCACATTTATTTGACTAAAACCATGATCGCACCATTTACCAAACGATTCCACTTTCTGAAACCATGACCGTTTAATAAACGGTTTCGGTTTCCATGGTATATAAACGGTGTCGGTTTCACTGTTTTAAATGGTTACGATTTCGGTTTATTCCATATGGTTTGTAAAACAGTTCACAATCGATTTGTTATAACTTGCAACCATCTCTAAACTGAAGATCATAAGTTTATCCAAAAATAATTGGCAACCACAAATAAGAGATTCTATATTGACGATGGTATGTCTTAATTTGATAACCTAGTGCTATTTCTTTACATGGTCATTCTCAAACATATAGAACTAATATCATACAACATCCAAATCCAGCTATCTACAACATAAAATATTAAAACGACAGATGGTTCACCCAAAACACCCCATTTATGATAACATAATAACATAGTAACATACATGGATTATAAGTTCACAATCTAAAGCCTAAACTTGAACTGAATTGCAATAAATCATACCAAAGCAAGATGGACACTTAATTTAATTGTTAATTGTTATACGGATTACTGTCCCCTACTTTATTTAATTGTTATACAGATTAATTGGATCGGTTTAAAATGTTTAAATAGTTCGGTTTAAATGGTTTGAAACCAATGGGTTTCGTGATTATAACCGACCCGACCCGACCCATTTAGCTAATCGGCCTGAAACTTAAAATTATAACCGCATCATTTACTAAATAATTTTATAATTTTAGTAGAAATGAATCAATTCGATTTCGATAAACGATTTTGATTACAAATTCACATCCTTAACCTAATGTTTGAAGAATGGGATTCCTTGAATCAAGTGAGCCTGATCCCAATTCGTACCAATATAAATCAACCGATCGATACTAGAAATTTTTTTAAAAATAAGGGGTGCTGGCAATATCCTTTTGGCATACGGTAACACCGTAGCAAATGAGACGGAAGTGGTCCACAGACTTAATTTCATGTAGGCTGCATGTCCTACATGTCCTTTTACTAATTAATACCTTTACTTGTTTTGTATTTAATTGGATACAGTTCTGCAGCAAAAGATGCAAATTTTGTCTTACACTTTGATTGCACTGAAATGACGAAACGACCCTTGCCATCCGAAGTAAGAAACTCTTTTTTTTTTTCTTCAAAATATATAGGAGAAAAATAAAAAAAAAGCTGCTACATTGCATGACACCTCGGCCAGGCATAACAATGACAACAAGTCAATTTCATCCATGTAAAGAGAAAGGATAGGATTCTTTCAATCCTTTCATTGTATAGCTGTTATATGAAAGGATAGGATCCTATAGGATTCTTTCAATCCTTTTATTAGGGGTGTCAACCGGTCGGGCTGGTCCGGTTTCGGTCGGGCTTAATCGGGCTTGAAGACTTTCAAAGGCTACACCGTGTCCACCCATTTAACTAATCGGGCTTAGTTATTGAGGGCATGGTACACTTTATATTCTATGGTGGGCCTCGCTATAATCGGGCTACTTTAATCGGGCTTTAGTCGGGCCTTAATCGGGCTACGGACATGTTTAATGTTAAACGGATTTTAACCGGTTTTTAAACGGGCCCTCTTTAAAATGTCCACTTATATTCCGGCCCACTCATGCAAGCCCAAAAAAATGAAAATAAATCAATAAATGATACCAAATATAACTATTATTTAAAATGTGAACATGTCTTTACTTTTTAGTTTTTATTCTTTAATTTGGGGGGGTAAAATAGGTATTCTACAATCATTAAAGGGTTGGGCCAAGTCGGTGCACAATAGGCCGGTCTCGGTGGGACGTTATTCGGTCGGGCACCCGATGGTCCAAGTAGCAAAACCGAGACCGACCATTTATAAATGGGCCGGGCTCAAGCCCGACACATTTAATAAAAGGTTTGGGTCGGGCCGGTCTATAAACGGTCGGTCCCGGTCGGTTTAGTCAGGTCGGGCCACGAATTGACATCCCTACCTTTTATTATATAGCTGTTATATGAAAAGATAGAATTCTTTCAATTCTTTCATTGTATAGCTGTTATATTTGTGTGATATTCTTTTCCCTGTAAAGTTCTTTTTTTCTATAGACTTACATTGTATGGGTGTCTAATTTTGTGTGTTTATATGGGTTTCCTACATGAATACAAGACACAAGATTTTACTAATTTACATGGTATCAGAGCCTTCTCTAGAATCTCTGGAGCATTCCGATCATCTCCGCAGCAAGAGTTCAGATCTCAGCCTCTGCCAAGCAATCCGATCCTCCAATTCCAATCCTTTGCTGTCCTGTGAGCAATCCGTGCCTCTGTGAACAGTCCTTATTCAATTCCACGGCTCATGAGATGTGGTCATATCTTGAACGGGTTTATTAGCAATCAAATTTAGCCAGAAAATTTCAAATTGAAAATGATTTAATTTCATATGGTCAGGGAGAGAAGCGTATTTAGGAATATTATGCTGGTTTCCTCAATTTATGGAATGAGTATGAACAGGCTTATATAACTTCCGATTTATCTGATTGTTGCATTAGCACTTTATAGAAAATACATGTTGAAAGAAAAGTTATGCATTTTATCATGAAATTGAGAGCTGACTATGAGGTTGTTCGAGCTAACATCCTCCGTAGGGGTACCCTACCTGAAATGGATTTGGTTTTTGGGGAGTTGCTTCGGGAAGAGACTCGACTTACTACTCAAACTACCCTTAACCAAAAGAAGGATAATGTGGTGTTCTTCACGAACAAAATCAAATCGAAGCCTTCCTCTCGTGATTTTTCTCATGTTCAATATTATGAATGCAAGGCTACTGATCATACTGCTTCTCATTGCAATAAGCGCAATTTCTGTGTTTATTGTAAGAAAGATGGTCACAATATCACTGAATGCAAAGTGAAACCACCAAGAACCTTCACCTCTAGTCCACGTACTGTTCAACCAAGGGCTTATCAAGCTTCTGAAACACCATTCTCTGCACCCTCTACACTTGATTCTGAGAAAAACAATGTTTCTGCTACTGTTGGTATCAACTAGTCCAGAGCAGCGTGACCTCTGCCATTTCTTCTGCATTTTTTGCTGTTGGGTTGTTTGGTAAGGTTGCTTTTTATTGCTCTCTGAATACTCCTTTGTGGATTCTTGACTCTGGAGCTTCTAATCATATAACTGGTGTTTTTTCTTCTACTATTATTCCTAGACCTTGCAATGATGGTTGACAAATTCTTACTACCAATGGTGATAAGCTAAATATCATTGGTAGTAATAACTTATCACTATCTACTTCCTGTCTCACCCCCTACAGTTAACCAATGTTTTTCTTGTTCCTAGGTTCACTACTAATCTTATTTCCATTGGTCAATTGGTAGATGAGGGTAATATTGTTAAATTTTCTTCTCATGGTTGTGTGATTCAGGACCCGCGCACTGGGAAGGTGATAGCGAAGGGGCATAAAATTGGTTCTGTTTGCGTTGGAATTTGAAACATTGAAGAGCATGTCTTCTCCTCCGTCCTATTTACCTAGTTCCTCTTTTCTTGTTTCTTCCTCTTCGGAATTTACTTCATCTAATAATTTGTGGAATCTGTGGCATCGTCGTTTAGGCCATTTATATTCTGACAGACTGGAGTAATTGTTTCGTAATGGTAGCTTACCCAACAAAATTTCTTCTTTGCAATATGTGGAAAAATCATATGTGATTTGTTCTTTATGTAAAAGTACGCATTTACAATTTCCTTCTCATTCCTCTGTGAGCACTGCTCCCTTTGATATTGTTCATAGGGATGTTTGGAGACCAACGCCGATTTTGTCTCGGCTGGGATATTGTTATTTTTGTTATTTATTGATGATGCTACCTGATACACATGGATTTATTTTATGCGTAAACGATCTGAATTTTTTGAACATTACAAAACTTTCTCTTTTATGGTTCACACACAGTTTAACTCCAAAATAAAGGTGTTTCAATTTGATTCTGGTGGTGAATACACTGATGATATTTTTCTTCAATTTCTATCCCAAGAAGGTACTTTACCACAAAAATCTTGTCCTTCAACTCCTCAGCAAAATGGGGTTTATGAACATAAAAATCGTCATATTCTTGCAGTTGTTCGGACATTACTTCAAGACTCTCATGTCCCTGTGACTTTTTGGGTTGAGGCGGTCTCCACTGTAGTATTTCTCATTAATCGTATTCCATCTTCTGTATTGCACAAACAATCTCCGTATTATTGTTTGTTTGGTTCTATTCCTGACTATTATTTATTTCGGGTTTTTGATTGTTTGTGTTTCATTCATTTACCTCCGTATGAACAAACCAAGCTTTCTTCTCAAGCTGCAATATGTGTCTTTGTGGGCTATATAGTTTTGTGCATAAGGGTTTTGTATGTTGTGATCCATCTCTTTGTCGTTTGCACATCTCTCGTCGTATTGTTTTCATGAAACATATTTTTTATTATACTCATATTAAGCGTTGTCCTATTTCCTCTGTTTCTTTTCTTCCTCTCTTTGATGTCGCTTCCTCCTCTTCTGCTCCTCTTCAAGAGTATCAACGCCGACAAAGATAGACAACTCCAACAACGCCCCTGCCTATGCCTTTGGTGTCAGGTTCTGATCATATATTATCACTGGCTTTTGATCCTGAGGTAACTCGTATTGATTCTAATATTTCTTCCACTGATGTTTCTTCTGTTAGTCCTATGGTTTCTTCTTCTGATCCTATTTTACGTCGTTCCACTAGGGTTTCTGAGCCTCATTTTTTGTATGGATTTTCAGCTAATGTTTCTAGTGCTTTGCTTACTTCTCTTGATCCTTATACTTCATTTGCTCTGTTTGCTCCATTGGATCCCATTACTTCTCTTTTTGACTCGTTTGATCCTGTTTCTCTTCCTAAATCTTACCAGTAGGCATGTCGTATTCCTTGTTGGCAAGAGGCTATGGGCTCACGACTTAATGCTTTAGTGGAAAATGATACTCGGGATATGGTGCCTACTCCTCTGAATACTCTAGTTATTGGGTGTCATTAGGTGTATTCTGTGAAGCTCAAGTCTAATGACTCTATTGATAGATATAAAGCTCGTTTGGTTGCTCAGGGAGATAAACAAGAATATGATATTGACTGCTCTGAGATTTTGCTCCAGTTGCTAAGATGATCACCGTTCGTGTCATCTTAGCTCTTTCCGTTGTCCGTCAATGACCTATATTTCAAATGGACATTAAGAATGCCTTTCTACATGGTCATTTGAAGGAAACGATTTATATGCACCCCCCTCCTGGTCTTTCATATAATCAATTGATGGTTTGTAGACTACAGAAATCCTTATATGGTTTGAAGCAAGCTCATAGGGATTGGTTTGAACGTTTTCGGGAGTTGGTTATTCATGTTGGTTTTACTCAGAGTTACCAAGATTACTCATTGTTCTTCCATTATTCTCCTAAAGGTATGGCGTTTCTTCTATTATATGTGGATGACATTCTTATTACTGGCGATGATATTGATGCTATTACCACATTGAAGTTGCTCCTAAGTTCTTCCTTTAAGATGAAGGATTTGGGTCCTGTCACATATTTTCCTAGACTCGAGGTTCACTACTCTAAACGGGGTTACTTTGTTAACCAACACAAATATGTTCAAGATTTGATTAAACTGGCCAACTTAACTGATGACAAGAAAGTGGATACTCCTATGGAAATTAATGTCAAATACTCTAAGCATGCTGGAGAACCTCTTTCTAATCCTATTATATATCAACAGCTTGTGGGAAGTCTCATCTATCTTATTATGACTCGTCCAGATATTTCTTATGCTGTCCATATTGTTAGCCAATTCGTTTCGTCACCTGGCCAATTGCACCTCACCGCTGCTCACAGCATTATTCGCTATTTGCGAGGTATAGCTACACAAGGGTTATTTTTCTCCTCCTCTTCTTCAATTAAATTGCATGCCTATGCTAATGCTGATTGGGCTAGTTGTCTTGACTCTCGGCGCTCTACTTCAGGATGATGTGTTTTTCTTGGTGACTCTCTTATTTCTTAGAAATGTAAGAAGCATCATACAATTTTCAAGTCATCTGTAGAGGCTGAATATCGTTCCATGTCATCAGTTTTGTAGTGAGATTGTTTGGCTTCATGGGTTATTTAAAGATTTCTCTATTTCATTTTTGAAGCCAACACCTCTCTATGCTAATAATACTAGTGCCATTCGCATTGCTTCCAATCTAGTATTTCATGAGCGCACGAAGCACATTGAGGCTGATTTTCATTTCATTCGTGACAAATTTCTTAATAACCTTATTTCTCTTCCTTACATAGCTTCTGCTCATCAGATTGTAGACATTTTTACTAAAGCTATGTCTTTAGCTCGTCATTGGTATCTTGCATCCAAACTTTTGTTGTCCACCCAGAATCAGTTTGAGGGAGAATGTAAAGAGAAAGTATAGGATTCTTTCAATCTTTTCATTGTATAGTTGTTATATGAAAGGATAGGATTCTTTCAATCCTTTATTGTATAGTTGTTATATTTGTATAATATTCTCTTTCCCTGTAAAGTTGTTTCTTTCTATAAACTTACCTTGTATAGGTTTGTGTAATATTCTCTTTCCCTGTAAAGTTCTTTCTTTCTATAGACTTACCTTGTATGGGTGTCCAATTTTGTGTATTTATATGGGTTTCCTACATGAATACAAGACATAGAATTTTACTGATTTACAATCCATACTTGATGGGGTTAACTACAAAGATAAAAAAGAAAAAAAAAATGAGAGTTAGAGGAAATAGGTAACAACCCAATAAGTCAGGAGATTTCAGTTAAGTGGGGTCGGCTACATAAATCCTAGCCCTCCAATAGGTTCTATCCAAAGTTATACTTAGGATAATACCACGACTGTGCATGTTTATTCTTCAGCATTTTATCTATAGGCATAATTTTAGGTCTATCCCTAACTTTTTTAGTTCATTCCAACTGTAGAAGATCACTCCTCCTTACTAGGGCATCCTCGGTCCTCCTCTGGACATGTATATGGCCATATCACCCTAGACCTAAGCCAAACATATGAAGGGAAAAATGACTACCATCCCTTTTTCATTCAAAAATCCCATCATTGTCGGATGCTCATTTGCGCTCTTATTAGCCTTGCATTAGTGCAAATGCTATGGAATTTGATGGTGATCGTCCTCCCTATTTATATTATTCTAATATTCTAAGGCTGCATTTGGTAACATTTTTGTTCCAGAAACGATGTTTCGTATTAAAAATGAAAATTTCATTTTCTGTGTCAAAATGTTTTTTTTTTTTTAACAAAACTAGAAATATGGAACTACTTTTTGTCATCCCGTAAATTCTTGTTTTTTTTTTTAGGGTTTTTTTTTTTCAGGGTTTTTTTTTTTTTTTTCACTTTTTGTTCCCAAAAAAAAAAAAAAAAAAAAACTGAAACACAAGAAAATACCAACACATCTTGACTACTAATTTGTTTCTTGATGTAAATTTTTTGTTCTCCTTCGATGCAAATCAGTGGCATTAAGTCTCACCTTACCAACTAAAGAAATCCAAGGCTTGTTGCAAATCCTAACCGATTTTTCTGTTCCCAATCACCCACAATAGACCCGCCCCCTTTGCGATAAGACCCTTTCAAAATACTCCTCTATCCCCAAGAATTTTTTAAGAAGTTGTCAACCCAATTTTATCATTATAGGATTATTGATATGAAGAATTAGATTCTCAGTCCCAAGTTCTCACCCTCCTTCAAATTTTGGTTTATATAGTGAGTATCATGCATCTTTCTTTCATCCAGATTCTGCCCTCATATTTTTTTTTGCTAACAACGGGTATTTGGTCCTTCGGCCTGACTAGTCCCATGGGTCCATACTGACCCCACAATCGCATAAATCAAGTTATATCGAGGTTGAATGAGAACCATTCAACTTTCAATGAAAGCAGTGAAGAGCACTAAACACCCCACGTGAGTGGTCCAAGATGTGTCTAGTGAAAATCAGACTTAGGACATCCGAGTTTACGACTCATATCAAATTCATTGTATCGTGTTCTATTTAAGTTTAATTCATCAAGCATCTTTTCCAATAATTTTAAGTATGCTATTGCATATGTCATAATGGTCTAACAGTCTTACAAGGGATCCTATGACGACTCAAGAAAAAGAAAAAGATCACAAGAGATAGAAGAGGGGCCAAGAGGGCCACAACCTTTTGACAAGTAGGAAATAATTCTGCTGTCATGGGGGCTTTGATGGCTACATACATCAAGTCCGGTAAGGGTTTGCATTTCAATTATTGAAACTATCATGTGTTAAATATCGAGGTCAATATTTATAATTAAATATATAGTTTTTTTTACATCAAATATTGGTTATAAGGGATAATGATATTGAGGAACAATGAAAAGCCAATTAATAAGATTTCATGTGGCAAAGTCTCATCCACTTTAAAAGATTTTCGATTTTTTTTTTTTTTTTTTGGGTATGAATTTTTCCAAATATTCCACTTAAACAAACTGCAATGTAGGAATTGTGATGGATGAGTGGATTGATAATCACTTGCTTCATCTCTACTAACTACTCACTAGGAGGAGGTCCATTCACTAAGGCTAAGAAGTCTATTCTTTGGGCTGGACCCTCCAATGATAGGAGAGGATTCTTTCTCCGGATAGATTTCTCTCCTCAGAAGTTGGATTTTATTGATAAATCAGATTGGATAAAATGACACAAACACCATTGGCATCCAATGTTAAGTGGTAAAGCAAAGTATTGAAAAATGTGGGACCATCAAAATGATGCATCGACATACATAAAAGGGTTTGCAATTACATGAAAGGGTAAATAAAAAAAAATTTCAGTATACAATTTTGCATGCAGAAATTCTGGATCATTAATTAGATAACAAACAGTCACAATAGCCACCTCATCTTTTATGCACACAAGGTTCCATTTGGTTGTAAATGAAATGCAAACATTTCCATGCGAATTGAAATATCCCAAGGGAAAAGACATTTTTGATGTTTGACTGTATGAAAAGTGCAAATATTTACTTGAGAAGTGAAATATACTTTATAAGAATTGCAAATATTTCCTTTCATTTCAATACACTTTCCCCACTACCCTCACAACCAAACAAAGCCTAAATATGTATACCACAAAACCTTTTGCCACCAATAAATGTTATCTGGGAGAGTGTTCCCTCCGACTGATGTAAGCTTATAAGGATTCCTCTTTTGAATCTTCCAATGGAGGCATTTCACTAAACAATAAAATGTGAAGAGACGTACAAAAGTGATACGCATACTTTTCTTTTTTTTAGGTAGAGACTGGTTTATATGTTTATAAATGACCAACGCAAGGATTCCAATCGACATAAATCAAAGATCTAAGGAGTGGAAGGATGAAAATCTACCTTACACGCTAAGAATAGGGCTTTCCAAGGTAGAAAGTCAAGTCACGGACTCACACTATTAATCTCTCTAGAAATATGGGGAAAAGGGCAAGAAGTGATACGCATACTAAGGTTGTGGGAATCTTTTCCCCATGACAGTTACAGATAGATTGATACAAGATTACAAGTACAAAGAGCCTACAAGTACTCCAACAATTTAAATGAGGCTTTAAGGTAATGAGACTTTTCATGGACAAATAACCCACCAATTGAATTGATTGCACATTGTGAATGAATAGATTGTTAGTGGAGGCAGGTTGGATTCTTTGTTTGTTTATTTTCCTATCGAATCGAAAAAGCAGCCAGGTCACAACCACATTGTTCCCTTTTATGGGAAAAGAGTATAAGATAGGCTTTCAAATCACACCTCTTTAGTCACTAACCTATGCTTTTTAGATACTAAACCTTTGAGTTAACGAAATTGCTTTATTTAAAGAAAAAGTGGAAAACTACATTAATATCAATAATGGAATGTTCCCGCTTAGATGTCTCATCAAAATCTTTATTTTATTACTTTTTAATTAATTATTGTTATAATTATGGGCTAGAAGACCAGGGCAGCTGGTTTTGATCATTTAATATTTATTTAACGTTAAAAGGATCAGGACTATATGATGGGTGGGTAAGCTAGGATTGGATACACACAAGTCAAACATAGGTCTTTCATTAGGTGAAGAATTTTTTATGCTATTAGACCTTTCTCTAACCAATGAAATAATTGTAGATCAAGATTTGTGGAATATACAAGTCTAGAACTTAATCCCACATGACAACCCTAACTACCACATGTCACTAGCTATTGGTCAATCAAACCATGGGACATTTGAGAAATTTTTGAATGGATCATGTGTCAAATTTAGTCATCCACATCTTATTATATCTCAAAAAAATTTTTTTTTAACAACAATTTCAAGGGAATAAATAGATATATAGATGATTGTACTACTTTGTGTTAGGTAATACTATAGAGGATAAAGTTTTTTTCTACAATGAGTGAAGTAAAAGTACACCCATCTAGGGTCATAATTACTCTACTCCCGTATCATACGGAGTGAGTGATGTCCTCCCCGTTGTCTGAGACACCCAGACCTACAATATTGGCTAAGAGATGAAGGGAAACTGCCTCATACTATAGACAAGTCTACTGAATTAAAGTCTCATTCCATGTGGTTAGATTGGATGTTTGCCTCTTACGTCTTAAAAGTTAAAAAAACTACTACCCTCAATTAACACTTGGGCTTTAAAGAAGAGATAATGTAAGGTAATAATAGCTACTATATTGGAGAGGGTTCTAAGAACAAGCGGCATAGAGAGCAAAGAGATCATTTCATAGGGAGAGCAGAGATATAGAGAGAGGGTGCGCTTTTGTGTGGTTGGTTAAGAGAAGCTTATGCCATAACATATATAATTGATCCCTTATGCAGCCCATCTAAATCTAAATAGTATGTCTCCCAATTCTGTTATCATTTAACATTTGGCAAGGAGTAAATAGTTATTCCATTGATGCCTTGTGCTCATAAGTTCTTTATGCCCAAAGCCTCCTTTAATATAATCGATTTTGAGTTAATAATCTAAATATCTACTCTCTCTTTCTCTCCCAATCAGAGCATGAGATTTCTTACTGTTGCTGCCAAAAAACCCCGCTAGTCAAACCTACACAAACACAGACGACGGAGGCCCGGAGCTTTGTTCGGGGTTAGTCCTCCGACACTCAAGTCAGGGTCGGCCGCACAGTTCAATAAGGGAGTAATGGTGAGAGTATCAGAACTTACCTCCTTCTTGCTTCTCGGCTCCCCTTATATAGCTCATAGGGTTTAGGGTTTTCCCTTTTCTTCCCAGCGTCCTTCTCGGGTTCCCCTTCTTCCCTCTTAGAGTCCCACTCGAATACGTCCATCCTTCTGGGGGGGGAATATTCCCTTCATGCAGACGACGTGATCCCGCGTGATTTTGTGAGCGTGCCTCAGTGATTGAGCGTGCTTGAACGTGGGTGATTTCTTGGAACTTTCGTCTGGCGGATGACACGTGTCTCAGAGGCGACACGTGTCATTGCCCCCACCGAGAGGTCAATTTGGCTATATCACTTACCAATATATTTTACCCAAGAAAAATCATCTCCTTAGATTAAGAATTTTCTCAAGTCAAGATGAAGGAGGAATTTTTCACTAATGACCATCATTGCACTTGGATGAATGTCATGAAACAATGAAAAGGATTTTGAATCTCCATAAATAGAACTGAGAGTGATAACAATGGTAGGTTCATGGGTATTTTTTTTCATCATAGTTTAAGGAAAACATTCTCAATCTCAAAAGCTAATTTATTTATTAAGAAATAAAAACAATAATTGATTTATTGTTTAACTTTTAGACTCACATTTATTTACTAATAAGTAAAAACAAAACAATGGCAGATGCTAAAATAAATAAAGCACCGTCAATCCATTACCCTCAAGCCATGAAGAAAGAACCAATTAAACAATCTACCAAGAACTTTATTAAATACTAGCCGCGTTGTTTGCCCTACTTTAACTCTAATTAAATAACATCTAAATAGCATCTTGGAAATCTTTATAAAAATTGAAAACATGAGAGTGTTAAGAAATAGGCTCAGTGTATGGCAAATAGGCTCAAACCCTTCCTTCACTTTCTTATCAGCCTCACCCAAAGTGCCTTCGTCCCAGGTAGGTCCATCTCGGATAATATATACATTGCGCACAAGGTGCTTAACCATGTCCACAAATCAAAGAGTAGGTCTGGGCTTATGGCAATCAAATTAGACTTATGTAAAGCATATGATAGAATATAATGGCATTTCCTTGAACAGATCCTTCTGAGAATGGGTTTTGCAGGTCAATGGGTGAAATGGATTATGCAATGTGTCACCACGGTGCAATACCACGTCAAGGTGAATGGATCCATCATTGGCCATCTCAATCCAGATCGCGGTTTGTGCCAAGCCTGCCCTTTGAGCCCATACATATTCATCCTTTGTCAAGAAGCTTTGTCATGTCTCTTCAGCCAAGCCCTAGCCAATCAGTTGATCACGGGAATCAGAGTCAGCAGAGGAGGTCCCCTTATTACTCACTAATGTTTGCGGATGACTGCATGGTTTTCTCCAAGGCTACCACATTACAATGCCAAATGGTGTGGAATATCCTTTTGGAGTATTGCAATGCATCTGGATAGCAAATAAATCTGGGGAAATCGAGTATACTATTCAGCCAAAAAACCGATCATTCTATCGGTTGTACTATCTCCTCAATCACAAAGCTCAAGGAAGTCAAATCACATGGGTTGTACTTAGGTCTGCCATCATCCTTTGGGAGATCAAAAAGACAGGTCTTCCCATTGATTAAATCAGTTGGACAAACCGGTTGGAAGGACAAATTTCTATCGGTAGCTAGAAAGGAAACCATGATTAAATCAGTCATTTCCAGCATGCCCACATATGCAATGTCAATCTTCCTTCTCCCACATGACCTCAACAAATGGCTCAATAGTTTGGTTTAAAAATTCTGGTGGAAAAACAACATCGGGCATGGAATCCCTTGGGTGAAGTGGAACAAGTTGTGCCTTAGCAAAAAGCTTGGTGGAATGAGATTTAGGGACTTCAAGCATTTTAATCATGCTCTCTTAGCTCGGCAATGCTGGATACTCATCAATCAGCCCAACAGTCTTTGGGCACAAGTCCTAAAGGCTAAATATTTTCCTCGCTCACAATTTCTTGAAGCTCCTACTCCCAAATCATGCTCTTGGGGATGGAAAAGCATCCTAAAGGGAAGGGAACTGATTCTTAAGGGTGCACGACGAAGAATAGGCAACGGCCTAACCACCAACATTTTCATTGACCCCTAGGTTCCATCGCTACCCCAAGGCAGAATCAGCTTAAATCCATCCACTTCGGCTCCACAAGAGGTTGGTTGCCTTATTGACTGGCGCTTCAAATATTGGAGGACTGATATTCTCTATGAAATCTTCACCCCGGCTGAAGTCAATGCAATTTTGAAGATCACAATTCTATCAGAGACCCATGAGGATGGCTAGATTTGGGCAATTGCGAAGAATGGGAATCGACTTATTTTTCAAGCTTTATGTCTTCCTCAAACCTGGCTGATATTACTTCCTCTTTAAGATTTGATCCCTATTGGTCCATGATTTAGAAGATGGACATCATTCCAAAAATCAAGTCCTTCTTGTGGCGATGTGGTCACAATGCCTTTGCGGTCAACCAAACTTTGTTTAAGCGCCGAATCAGAGATAGTCCCATTTGTACATTGTGTCAAAAGGAAGAGGAGTCCGTCATTCATGTTATTCTCAAATACAACCATGCAACAGAGTGTTGGAAAGCATCCCCTTTGCATTTGAACACTGAGGACTTCTTAGGTCAGAACATCCAAGAATGGATCATTTTCATTCGCTCCAAATACAAGGATGCAGGGAGCTCCAAGGAAATCGATCATGTGGAGTTCTCTCCTATGGCAGATATGGAAAGCTAGAAATCGAGGCACCTTTGAGTTTCAACCGCCTACCCTCCAATCAACAATGGTTGCCTTCAACCACTGCGTGGGTACAGGACAGCTTGCTAGATGCCTATCAGCCCAGTGTGAGTGTCCCACATCCACCCCCATTGCTGCCCAATAGGAATGCGCACTACATCACTTCTCCATCTTCACAGATGGGGCTTGGCAGGGATCTACAGGTTTCGGGGGCCGCGGGTCTATCATTTGGGACCCAGGTGGGAACTTCATCGCGGCAAAATGCAAATGGGGTTACTGTTTATCTGCCTCCACCATCGAGGTGGAAGCCATTCGAGATGGTTTGCTTCTTGCTTACACCCTCGGTCAGCAAAAAGTCACCATCTTCTCCGATTGTTTAATTGCAGTTGCAGCTTTAAATGGCCATCCCTCGTCTCTAGACTGGGCGGCAAGTGCGCTGGTCACAGATGTCACCCAACTTCGCTCTCTTTTTCAATCTGTTTTCTTTCGTTTTGTTAGCAGATCTCACAACTTAACAGCTGGTTTTCTTACTTCTAGTGCATGTAGATTTCGTTTGTCTCGTGTGTGGTTAAGTCCACCACCTTTCATTGTAAATTCAAACCTTATGTCTTTCAGGAGTTTCACCCTGGATGCTTTTATTGAATGAATACATTTCTGTCCAAAAATAAGAAAAATAGAGTATTATCAAATCTTTCATAAAAAATAAATAAAAAAATAAAAAATTGGGAAAAAAAAGCATGTAATAAAGCCAGCAGAGCCCCTGCTTCTAGTTTTAGAGAGGGCAAAATGACCACCCTATCCCTTATGAATGATAGAAATTTTGTCTCTTTCAATATTTCCACACATGTTCTCATTGGCCTTATGGTGGAGTAAGGGACGCTGCCTTTTAGGGACCCTCTCCCAAAAAAGTACATATCAATGATTCAAATCACTAGCTTGAGGCCATGAAAGATATAATGACAACACCACCTCCCCCCCCCTCCTCCCTCCCCCAAAAAAAAAAAAAAAAAACCTACCAAGGGCTTTGTTAGATATTAGCTGCCTTCGTTGGCCTACCTTCAGGTCTCATCAGAAAACATTTGATAAAGAAAGGGTGTCAATCCTGGATTTGGATCAAAATCGAAACTGAACCAACCAAGTAATCCTAAAACTGGTTAACCCTTTAATGAGTCGATTTTGGTCGTGGCTTTAAAAACTATAGCTAATTAGTTGGTCTGATTCTAGACTAAGACCGATAGATCTCTAATGAATAACCTATAGAAATTGAACATGGAGCAAAATGAAAAAAATCACATAAAACCATTTTTTTTATTTTTCAATTTGTAGAACTGGTTAAATTATTTTAGAGCATCATTTTTTCTTTTTTTTTGGGTTTTCAGAAAAAAACTATTTACCTATTGATACTATAGTTTGCAATTAGATTTTATACTTTGTATAACCGATTATACATTCTAATCAATTTTGAACCGAACTAAATTTGATTAATTATAACCACTAAACAAAAACAAAATTAAATTGGGACCAAGCAAACTGATTACTGAATGTTCTTGGTCCTAAGAATATGATTGATTAGTTAATTTGTTGGTTTTAATTTTAATTTTTTTTTAGCAGAATTGGTTCTAGTCTTGGCCCTTAGAGATTGAAAACAATTGAAACAGCATTAACACCTTTAAAAGTTGAAAATATGTTATTAAAGGTTTCAAAGAGGCAATGACAATGGGAAAGAGACACCATCTCTAATGGCCTCCATCAGTTTTTTAGTTATTTTAATGAACCAGTCTTCTCACACCAAGATAAAGTTTTGGCAACACTGGCAAGGATGTATGTTCTAACTTTAGGACCAATTGATACAGATGTGTGAAAATCGTCTATAATGTATTGGTGAAGTAAGCATATGGTGGTTGAAAATCCTTTGGAACACGTGTCTAGATGCTCTCAACCGTCTAATACTCACCATATATTATCGTTGTTCACTGCATAAGATATGGATTCCATGCAGAGCCCTCAACTGCAAAAACCAATCAATCAATCAATATTATAAAGAACAAAATGGTCCACCAAAGAAGAAGTGGAAAATGCTTAAAATTGAGTCATAAATCCAGCCCCTTAGTGGCTGTCAGAGTAAAATAGTTATAATGGAGACGTTTTTTTTTTTTTGGGGGGTTTCGGAAAAACCATTTACCTATTGATACTTTGGTTTGCAATTTTATTTTATAATTTGTACAACCGGTTATACATTCTAATCAATTTTAAACCGAACTAAATTTGATTAATTATAACCACTAAACAACAACCAAATTAAGTTGGGACCAAGCAAACTGATTACTTAATGTTCTTGGTCCTAAGAATATGATTGTTTAGTTAATTTGTTGGTTTTAATTTTTTTTTTCTTTTTTTTAGCAGAATTGGTTCTAGTCTTGGCCCTTAGAGGTTGAAAACAATTGAAACAGACCAGCATTAACACCTTTAAAAGTTGAAAATATGTTATTAAAGGTTTCAAAAAGGCAATGACAATAGGATAGAGAAGCCATCTAATGTTATGGCCTCCATCCATTTTTTAGTTATCTCAATGAACGTGTCTTCTCAAACCAAGACGAAGTTTTGGCAACGCTGACAAGGATAAATATGTGTGAAAATCATTTGCCACATAAATGGAGATTTTTTTTTTTTTTTGATAGGTAGGGAGGGAAGTAGTGATGCCATCTCTAATGTTATGGCCTCCATCAATTTTTTAGTTATCTCAATGAACGTGTCTTCTCAAACCAAGACGAAGTTTTGGCAACGCTGACAAGGATAAATATGTGTGAAAATCGTCTACCACATAACTGGAGTTTTTTTTTTATAGGTAGGGAGGGAAGTAAGTAATAGTCAGGAGGCTCGAACTTGAGATCTCCAAGTGAGCATAGGTTTTTTGCACACCATAGCTCACCAACTGTGCTAGTCAGTTGTTGTTATAATGGAGACTTTAGATAGATATGATCGAGCATTTCATATCATTATTGGTCCAATTATTCACCCCCCACCAACTATAGAATACTAACCAACCACAAATGCTTAGTTTGTCAAGCCAAAATGAATAACCCCCAAAACATTTACATGGGAGTGAGTTTTAAGGGCAAGGGTTTTCTCTGATGCCTTTAAGTTAGGTTATGATGCCTTTAAGTTAGGTTATGAATCAAATAGTAGGGGTTTTGAAGGAGAGAGTGTGTTAAGAAATCCATACAATGATGTCATATATATTCTTTTCCTGTATTTCAGAGCTCCATTTTTGTTGTCAAATATGCGAAAAGACATATGAGTTAAGAGTCTTCTCATTTTATTTATTTGTAATTCCAAGTGCTTTCCTCTCTATATTCAAAATGTAAAGAAATTAAAAGAATAAAGTTTTCAAAATTTAAATCACTTTTTACTACGAGCATCACCACTATGAAAATTTAATTTAAATTTTTTTTTAGTCACAATATATAAACAAGCATGGGTGGGTCAATGAGATGAATGAATCCAAATTTATTTATTGGTCTACTTACTTTCACGAATTAAAGAAGTAGAAAATGCTTCTTTACCAAAAAAAAAAAAAGGAAAAAGAAGTGGAAAATGCTCTTTGGGGGGGGGGGCACTCTAATATTGCATAGCTTTATTTATTTATTTTTAACTTAAAAAACCACTTCATATGCTTATTTTAGATTAAAACTTAAACAAGTGTGCTAAGGGGGAAAAAATTTCGCTACTGCCCGGGGTGCAGCTACTTGCTGCAAGGTTGCAACCCTGTGGTAACAATCAAGGGAATGGAATCTTGGGGGCAAGTTTGAAAATATCCATATAAGATGATTTTTTCTATCCCTACCCTTGAGATTCTATTCCCCTGGTTGGTATTAGGGGTTGCAGTTACTTGGCTGCAACCCAGGCATCAGTCAAGTTTTGTTCTGCTGAGGGTGGGTTTCCGTTTGTCAACATGTATCAAACTTAGCATGGCCTTGTAACAAAATCCAAAGCTAGCAAAGAGTGTGATACTAACATTTGTGGATAATCTTTTTTCCTTTTAACCCTTATCATTTATAAGATGATCAACACATCGTCTAAAAAATCATAATCGGATTAGGTTTTATTGGCTGTGACCAATCCCAATACCCTTGAATCAAAGATCATTCGAGATTCTGGAATCTGAAAATTTAAAATCTAATATGAAGGGAGAAGAGAAGATAGGCTCAATATTGTTAGAAAAGGGGGGGGGGTGAGGGGAGGAATATCCCATAATAACTTGAGAGCCAAATGAATTAAAAGATTCATGTTTGATTTGGTAAGAGATCGTGGAAATTTTGAGAAGATAATCTATTTTCATTAAGTGATTTATTAGATAATAAAAAACAAATGATCAACTAACTCAACAAGGCCGATTCTTACCAAGAAACCCTAGCATTGTTGAATTTTTAGATTTAAAAATTGATTATAATTTTTTTGGAATAGATTCCAACAGATTAAAATCAGATTTAGACTCTCTAATGCTCTTCCTTCCAACCCATGGTTTAAAGTACCAGTATCTCGGCTGAGACTGATACTTGATCGATTTGGATCAGATATTAATATTAGATCAAGGGTAAAATGATAAAAATACCTTTTATAAAAAATAAGGGCAAAATTGACCTAATCAAACCAATTCAATATCAATACCCATACCAATTTCGATAACTAAATTCTTATTTTTCTCCCTCAAGTCTTTCACATAGTTTTATATTTAAGGCATCTTGTTCTAGATAGTCAACACGCAATCCCAAATTTACATGTCTCTTGATTGAAAAAACACCGTGGAAGAAAGGGTTGTTGAAGTGGATCCTGTTACCGTCGATAATCTGCCAGAGGAGCTAAACCTGCACAAGGACAGAAGGTAGAGGCCCGGAGATATCCCCGAGGTTAGTCCTCCAATGCCTAGGTTAGAGACCGATGGAATAGTATTTTTACAAGAGTAATGGTGTGTTGACCTACCTCTCCCCTCCTTCGGGCCCTTTCTTATAGTGCTTAGGGTCTAGGGTTTCCCTTTTCGGAGTCCCCCTCGGGTCTGCCTTTTTCCCTTCCCGAGTCCTACTCGGATATGTGTTATTCCCCCTGTGGGGAATATTCCCTATTCGGGTATCTTCTCCTCACGTGGTTTGCATGTTAGAATTCTTACGGCCTCTATCAGGTGGGCGACATGTGTCCTTCCTTTGGATACCACGTGTTCTTACCTTACAGGGTGATTAATTGGGTCGTATCACAACCCCCTTACTTCCACTAGGAAGCTCTTTCAGTGGAAGTGACTTCCTTCCTCTTTTATGTTCCTCTTCGACCTTCGGTCATGGCCTTCGTCTTGAAACCAAGACCTCTGATCAGGTCCACAGCCTTAGCCAGAGCCCCAACTGAGGCGGCGACCTTCGGTCAGGTCTGCTCGGCCTTAGCCGAAGCCCCCAACTTAGGTGGTGACCTTCGATCAGGTTTGCTCGGCTTTAGCCCAGAGCCCCCAGCCGAGGTGGTGACCTTCGGTCAGGTCTACTCGGCCTTAGCCCAAAGCCCCCATCCAAGGTGGTGACCTTCAGTCAGATCTGCTCGGCCTTAGCTGAAGATCCCAACCTAGGTGGTGACCTTCGGTCAGGTCTGCTCGGCCTTAGCTGGAGTCCCCCAACCTAGGTGGTAACCTTCGATCATCTCTGCTCGGCCTTAGCCGGGGCCCCCAACCGAGGTGGTGACCTTTGGTCAGGTCTGCTCGGCCTTAGCCGGAGCCCCTACCCTAGGTGGTGACCTTCGGTCAGGTCTGCTTAGCCTTAGCCCAGAGCCCCCAACCGAGGTGGTGACCTTCGGTTAGGTCTGCTCAACCTTAGCCTGAGCCCCCAACCTAGGTGGTGACCTTCTGCCAGGTCTGCTCGGCCTTAGTCCAAAGCCCCCAACCGAGGTGGTGACTTTCGTTCAGGTCTGCTCAGCCTTAGCCGGAGCACCTAACTTAGGTGGTGACCTTCGGTCAGGTCTGCTCAGCCTTAGCCCAGAGCCCCCAACCGAGGTTTTGACCTTTGGTCAGGTTTGCTTCGGGCTCTGCCCCTATGGCTACTCAGGTGACCGAGCTCGAGGAGGGTGACGAGGAGGAGGTTCAGAGGCCCCACGAAGTCCCCCTTACTCTTGGTCACGACGGTTCAGACCAAGATGTCCCAAGTGCGTTTGATGGCGAAGTTGTTCTCCCGACCGAAGCACCTTGATGAACAAAATGCCTTCGGGTCTCTTTTTTGCATCTTTTGAACTTGGGCCTTCTGGCCTCCATGTAAATTATGCCTTCGGGCTTCTTCGATGAATGAAATGCATTTCTTTCAGATTCCTTCGTGCCTTTTTATTATCATCACTATTTTTTGTTGATTTTAAGACAATTAACTCCAAGCACGGACTTTCATAGGGCTTCGGCTTCGCAAGTAAGGGTAGGAAAGCCGAAGCCCTTATGCAAGTAAAATCTTAATTACAAAGTGGGTGCATTACTTGACTGTGCCGAGCCGAGGTGACAGTTTGGTCGAGCCGAGGTGACTGGTAGCACGGCTTGATGGAGGCCGAGGTGGCGCGGCTGATGGAGGGCTGAGGTGGCAGCACGGCCTGATAGAGGGCCGAGGTGGTAGCACGGCCTGATGGAGGGCCGAGGTGGTGACATGGCCTGATGGAGAGCCGAGGTGGCAGCACAACTTGAAGGAGGGCTGAGGTGGCAGCATGGCCTGATGGAGGGCCGAGGTGACAGCACGGACACCGTGTGATTTTAAATAGGGCCTCAGCTTTCTTGCCACTGTTACCAGGGTATATGCCACTTTCTCCGTCTCTGTATCTTGTTTCGGCATCCAGTAGGGTTCGGCTAATGTAATATATTGGCCGCTGTTGCCTTTATCAGTACCGCACTTACCGCCACCGCCAATACAGCCATGTACAACTGCAGGTATCCCCGGCGTCTGGCTTCTTCAGTAGCGAGGGCGCGACCAAGTACTCCTTCGTTGTTCAAAGGACTTTTCCCATTCCTCCATCCATTCGCACTTTTTAGATCCCTTTTAAGGCTTTGAAGAAAGGGAGGCACTTGTCAGCTGACTGAGACATGAACCGTCCCAGGACGGCGACTATGCTTGTTAGCTCCTGGACTTGCTTCACATTCTGTGGTGATCTCATATCTCGAATGGCCTGTATTTTCACAGGATTGGCTTCAATTCCCCTCTCCGAGACAATAAAACCGAGGAACTTTCCTGATGCTACTTTGAAAGCACACTTCGTCAGGTTCAGCTTCATGCCGTACTGCCTTAGCACCTGGAACGCCTTCTCTAAGTCTTGAATATGGTGTTCTGCCTTCAGGCTTTTCACGAGCATGTCATCTACGTATACTTCCATGGTTTTGCCGATCATCCCCTTGAAGATCTTATTCACTAACCTTTGATAGGTGGCCCCTGCGTTTTTCAGCCCAAAGGGCATGACTTCTAGCAGTACAACCCCCCCGGTCACGAAGGATGTCTTCAAGACATTGGCCTTAGACATCTTGATCTGATTGTACCCTAAGTACGCATCCATGAAGCTCAATGCCTTGTGTCCTGCTGTGGCATCGATGAGGAGGTCTATTTTCGATAGGGGTAGCCATCCTTTGGACAGACCTTGTTTAGATCGATGAAATCTATGCAAATCCTCCATTTCCTATTTGCCTTTGGGACCATCACCACATTGGATATCCACTCCGGGTATTGGATTTCACGGATGAACTGGGCCTTCAACAACTTCTCTACCTCTTCATCTATCTTCTGCTGCCTTTCAGGGGTGAAGGTCCTTTTCTTCTACTGTACCAGCTTCTTAGTTGGGCTGACACTCAGATGATGCTCTATTACTTCTCGGTCTATTCCAAGCATGTCTAAGGCTAACCAAACAAAGATGTCGGAATTGTCTCAGAGGAATGAGATGAGTTTTTCTCACTGGTGCCTTGGCATTGTAGCCCCCACTTGGAAGTGGCGAGTGTTATCCCCCTCTTCGGCTTCAACTTGTATCAGCTCCTCAGCCGGTTCTCCCCTTTGATAACTGGTGTCGTTGCACAAATCTTCTATCGGGAGTGCCTCGCCTGCCTTTTTTTTTCCCCATAAGGTGGTGGCGTAGCACCTCTGGGATGCCTCCTGATCACCTTGACATTCATCGACACCGTTCTTGGTTGGGAACTTCATCTTGAGGTGTGGTGTGGAGACGACAGCCTTTAGCAGGTTTAAATCAACTCTCCCTAGTATGGTGTTGTACGCCAATGTAATGCCTACTAGCAAGAAGTTGATCATGACTGTTACCTGGCAGTCTCCGGTGCCAGCTCTTACTGGCAACTCAACTGATCCCTCAATTTTGACCGGGGCACCGGAGAATCCTTGCAATGGGTGTTCGACCTTTTTCAGCTTTCCCTCGTCCAGGCCTATCTTCTGGAAAGCTTCAAGGAACATGATATCAGCTAAACTGCCGTTATCCACCAAGATCCTTTTTATTCAGCAATCGGCTATGGTCATGGTGATTACTAGGGCATCGTCATGTGGCGTGTGCACCCCTTCCAGGTCGTCATCCGAGAAGGAAATAACCATCCTCATCTTCGCCTTCTTATTCAACCATTCAGCCACATGCACGCTTCGCGCATAGGCTTTTGCTTTCCTGGCCGAGGTTAAACTTTCTCCAGCGGCTAGGTCTCCACAGATTGTCGCTATAATCCTAGTTGGGCTTTTATGATTGTCCCGAAGGTGATGTTCGGCTTCCTCGGGTGTCCGGTCTCTTTGTCGTTCTTGATTGCCTTTGCGGGCTGGCCGCCTCTTTTCATGGCTGCCTTTGCCGTCTCTTTGACGGTTGTCCCTGCGATCATTATCGTCTTGGGCATCCTCCTTTTCGCTGTCTACGAATCGGCCTAGATACCCTCTTCGAATCATTCCTTTTATTTCCCCCTTAAAGTGCCAATAATCTTCAATGTCGTGGCCATGGTCCCTGTGGAAGTGGCAATATTTGTTCATATTACGTCTCTCAGGATTTCGTCCCATCTTACCTGGCCACTCATGGCTCTGGCATCTGGGGGGTCCTTTATCTGCATTAGCACATCAGTTCGTTTCAGGTTTAGGGGCGCATATTTCTTGAACTTCTTCGGTGGACTGGGTGCCCGATCACGTTCGGACTTTCGTCTTTTGCCCTCTTCGGAAGGTTTCTCGTCACCTCTTGAGATCCTTTTCCTCCCCATCTTCTCTTCAGCTTCTTCATCGGCTTGAAGGGTTTCTTCCATCTGGATGTACTTATCACACCGAGCCCTAAACTCGGCTAGGTTCTTTAGTGTATGTTTTTCCAAAGACCTTTTGAGCTATTTATCCTTGACACCTCCCAGCAGGGCCGTGAACTCTTCTTTCGGGTCCAGACCTCTAATCGTGATCTTCTCTTGCTGGAAGCGCTTCATGTAGTTTCACAGTGACTCTCCTTCATGTTGTTTTACGTTGGTCAGGTTCAATGTGGTATTCTGAAGGGGTTGGCTACTGGAGAATCCCTTCAAGAAGAAGTAACTCAAATCACTAAAGCTGTGGATTGATTTCGTCGGCAAGCGGTTATACCATAACCTTGCTGCTCCTCTGAACGTTAAAGGCAGGGCTCGACACATGATGTTTTTCGAGACTCGGTGGAATTGCATCGCAACCTTAAAGCCTTCCAGATGATCGACGGCTTCTCCAGACCCGTCGTAGGTATCATATTTGGGCAGATGAAAACCAATCGTGAGCGGGTCCCTCATGACTTCATCAGCTAGAACCGTGTCGTTGGTGAGGTCCAGCTCCCGAGTTTCCTTCTGTTTTTCTGCTACCTTCCGGATATCGTCCTTCAGGTCTAGGATCATCTGCTTCAACCCTGAGTCACGTAACTGTTTGTCCCCTTGGCACGGTTCTTCATACCAGGCTCCCGTGACGGGGCGCGCTCTTTCTTTGGGTGTGGGGCTTTCCCTCATTGCTCGGTTTCGAGGATTCCGACCGGACCTTATCAATCCTGAGCTACTCCGGTCCTCGTCTTACGGTCGCTCTGGCTGTACATGGAAGCCTCACGCTGCTCCACCGGTCTTATGAGAGACGGCTTTGGAGACCTCTTTCATTGTCTCAGCCATTCGGTCATACTTCTCCTAAAGGGCGTCGAACTTCTCCCTCGTCACATATTCCTACGCCCTGGGAGGGGGAGGATCGCTATCCCTGCACACCGGATGTTCGACCGAGCGCTGATCCCTCACGGAACCTTCCCAATCGCTGTTTCCCTATTCTTCCCTGATGTCTTTCGAGGAAGGAAGCCCTCCCGAAGGTTCTCCCTTATTCATATATATACTCGGCACTGATTTTATTTTTTTACGATTGTAGGTTCTCCCCACCATTATTGTCGTTCCCACGGACGGCACCAATCTGTTACCGCTGATAATCCGCCAAAGGAGCTAAAGTTGCACAAGGACAGAAGCTAGAGACCCGGAGGTATCCCCAGGGTTAGTCCTCCGACGCTCAAGTCAGAGACCGACGGAATAGTGTTTTTACAAGAGTAATGGTGTGTTGACCTACCTCTCCCCTCCTTTCGGGCCCTCTCTTATAATGCTTAGGGTCTAGGGTTTCCCTTTTAGGAGTCCTCCTCGGGTTCATCTTTTTCCCTTCCTGAGTCCTACTCGGATACGTGCTATTTCCCTTGTGGAGAATATTCCTTATTTGGGTATCTTCTCCTCACATGATTTGCGTAGTTAGAATCCTTCTAGCCTCTATTAGGTGGGCAACATGTGTTCTTCTATTGGGTATCACGTGTTCTTATCTCCCTCAAGTCTCTCACATAGTTCTATATTTAAGGCATCTTGTTCTAGATAATCGACACACAATCCCAAACTTACATGTCTCTTGATTGAAAAAACACCGTTGAAGAAAGGGTTGTTGAAGTGGATCCCAATCCCATTAAAATCGACATGGACCAATTCAAAATCTCGTCCAAGTTTCCATCACTATTACACTTTAAAGATGAAATCCCGTCCAAATTTCCGTCACTGTCACACTTTAAGATGGAACCTAATCAAGAAATGCAACATGTCCATGTCTTTCGTAACCAATAATTTGTAACCTTCCATGCATAAGAAGGATGGAACTTTCATCCCCTCATGGGTGCACAACTCGTCACTCTCATCTTTATTTCTGATGAAAATACAGTACACAAGTAACACAACCAGCAGCTAAAGGGGGCCTAAGCGTTTTCTGTCACCGGTAAAAGGTCCAAAGAGAACATGCGACGATATGAAGTCAACCAAGGAATCCACGATATGGCACAAACAACGAAAAAACTCCTCAGTCCTTTACCAATGACACAGAGGTATAGAAGAGAATGGACTTCCGAATTTGTCTTTTTGTGGAACATGGAAACTGTATAGAGTGCCACGTGGCTTCCAGTCGTTCATTCTTCACCGGTCACCGTCAAATTACAGGAATAATGGCTTCGATGTAATTAAAAATCTTGTCTAAGGATATTTACGTACTTTCAACTCACACTTCAAATACTCTTACGCTTCGAAAGTTCGAATTCAGAACCTTCGGGCGATATTTGCAAAGAGACTAGAGAGAGAGAGAGAGAGAGAGAAGAGAGAGAGAGAGAGAGAGAGAGAAAGAGAGAGAGAAGAGAGAGAAAGAGTCAATAATCTATACTATATAGTATATAATATACCTTGCTTACTACGAGTCTCCCTTCCCATTTCCCTTTATTTACTATTTCTACCGTTTTTTACTATTTCTTTCTACTTTTGCCGACATAAACTCTCACTCTCTCTCATTCTCTCTCTACTTTGAATCTCCTTTCTTCCTTCTTGTGAGTCTTTAATGGAGGAGAAAACCAGAGCTGATTCGAGTTGTCTCAGCTTCTCATTTCAATTTTTGTTTCCATGGCAGTCTTGCATGAATGTTGAACTGATAGAGTTTCAAGTATAGAGCTCTGCGGAATAGAATGGGGCTGAACAGAGTTGATTCTGCTACTGCCTTTGCGGTTTACGCCATTTTTGTTACTCTACCTATCGTTCTTGCTGCGACTGATGCATCTGATGGTAATGTGTTACAAATTTCGTAGGATCATGTAGCTTTATCGAGATTTTCATCGATTATTTTACGTATCGTTGAATATTAAGTGGCATTAGTAGAAGGTGGAATCTCAGGGTTCCTGATTGAAAGGAGGTTTATGCGAAAGGAAGTTTAGGAATGAGGCACGCTCTGTGGATCTCGGATTTTCCCCTCTTTTTCTAGATCATTTGATGCATTTTCTTGTTTAGTTACTGAGAACTGCTCTTTGATTTGCAGTTCAAGCTCTTCAGGTTTTGTACTCCTCGTTGAACAGTCCTTCTCAGCTTACCGGGTGGAAGTCCAATGGTGGCGATCCATGTGGAGAATCATGGAAAGGAGTAACTTGCGAGGGGTCTGGTGTTGTGGCCGTGTACGTATGCATTCGTGATATGAGTTTGGGTTGATTGGATTTCATTACATCCCTCCACTTCACTATCTTTTCTTATATTTTTGTTTTTAGCTCATTGATGTGATCAATGCTAATCTTTGTTGGCGCTGTGTTACTGCAACAGTGTTGTTCCTGGGTTAGGACTCAGCGGGACCATGGGATACATGCTTTCGGACCTTTTGTCACTCAGAACACTGTGAGCTAATTGATTCTCTGTTTTCTTTCCCCGCATTCTCTAATTGTGAGATTGAAATTTTGTATTTTACCTAAATATTTTCTTATTATTATTATTTTTTTTTAAATTTGTTTTTAGGGATTTGAGCGACAACAATATTCACGATTCCATTCCTTATCAATTACCGCCAAATCTCACAAGCTTGTAATGTTTGATCTACTTCTTTCGGTATTTTGTTGCTTATTAGCTGTTATTTCAGAGTTTTGATGTGCTAATGTTTCTTCATTATCAAACGCAGAAATCTTGCAAGTAACAACTTCAGCGGGAATCTTCCTTATTCCATTTCAAACATGGTTGCCCTCAATTACTTGTGAGTGAACTGCTTGGGTTGTTATAGTGCTTTGTTCATCTAGTTATATTCACTCAGTTTCAGACTCTTATACAATTGTGGTTCTTTGGTTTAGGAATCTTAGCCACAACTCGATCTCCCAGTCAATGGGAGATATTTTTGCAAAGCTACAGGGGCTCTCGGTCTTGTAAGACATTTGGCTCTTCCACTTGATAATTGAAACTGTATTCATTTTCCTTTTAAATATTTCTTATGGTAACACTGTTAATTACTCTAGTCCATGGGAAAATGGGGGAGAGGGGTTGGCAACATGGGCAGGAGGGGTGGAAAAGAACTGCTCCTAACCTTTGGCATTTTTTACACTAAGTGACTGCCTTCAGACTCAAACCTGTGAATGTGTACTAATA
This sequence comes from Macadamia tetraphylla, assembly GCA_022985045.1. Taxonomy (NCBI): domain Eukaryota; kingdom Viridiplantae; phylum Streptophyta; class Magnoliopsida; order Proteales; family Proteaceae; genus Macadamia; species Macadamia tetraphylla. The sequence goes on from CM040967.1 coordinate 38,073,287, forward strand.
TTATTATTATTATATTTTCTGCTTCGCCTTAGGCTAGTGTTTATACTTTACAATCCGTCACTAGCTGTCCAGCATGATACGATGACTGCTTCTGGCCCTTGTATTTTAGATCCACATTCCGAGCAGTCTGTTCTGTTGGATGAGACGCCGTCTTCGGAGTGGTATATGCAAGAATCAAAGTAAAGAAACATCCAATGAATTCTACATCTATCTGACAAAATAGGACCATTTTCGTGTATGTATACTATTACTTTATGGATGTATGATGTGGATGAAATTCAAAACTAAGAAGGCAATATTGTGATAGGCTTACAAGGTGGGGAATCAAAATTGTGTTCCATGAGTTGCTATCCCAGCACTTTACTAGTGGCTTAAGTTTTTCGGGTTAAAACCTGCAATAGAAAGTTTATTCAATAAATTTCCAACGAGTTCAAGATCATGCAATTGATGCAATTGGAGCAAGATTTTATTAGTTGCCAGATGGGGTATGGGTTTTTAACAAGGACTGTCCAATTTAGCTGGGTCTGTGTACTTCTTGAAATAATTCCTTCTATTTCTTAGACAGCGTCAGATGTTATAATAAATAGAGCTTTCTCTTTGCCAGATTTTGCTTACAAAACTTGCAGCCACAATGTTGCTGTGCTATTTTATTTTTCTCATCTAATTATTCTTTGAATCCTTGTATTCATTCCATTGATATGGTATGAGATGTAGTCTGCTATGCCTGACCCATATTTTTATGACATTTTTTGTCTCCCTAAATATCATGTATAGATTTTAATAAATAATCTTGGTGGTTTTTTGAGTGCTACTTAAGTTTTAAGGTTTCTGTTGTATTCCTTTCCTTTTTATTGTTCCACTGTGTTCATGTATTTCTTTTGACTATTTGTGAATTCAGAGATCTGTCGTTCAATAACTTAAGTGGAGATCTTCCAAATTCTTTCAGTTCGTTGTCCAATCTTTCTACTCTGTGAGTTCTTACTATTTAACCTTTGATAAATCTGGTTTACATAGTTTGCACTTTTCATGACTTTTTTTTTTTGGCAGCTATATGCAGAACAATCAGTTAACAGGTTCAGTTAATATTCTTGTAGATCTGCCTCTGACAAATCTGTAAGTTCTTATCGTTTAACCTGGCTTTTAGTTTGTTGCTGCTGTTGACTTCGACATGCTCAATTTCCAACAGAAATATTGCAGACAACCATTTCAGTGGCTGGATTCCTCGGGAGTTAATTTCAATCCCAAATTTTGTGTAAGCTATTAACATGCTCTATTGTTTTTATCCTACTTGTTTGTTGATATTGAACTTTTACGTTATTTTTTATTTCACATGCACAACAAAACAGATATGGTGGAAATTCCTTTGATAAAGGTCCTGCTCCTCCTCCGCCACCATATTCCTCACCTCCTCCTCGTAGGTCACATAATAATAGTAACCATTCTGGGCCAGGTACACCTGCAACCCAGGGCCAATCATCACATCCAGACAGTGGAAACAAGAAGAATGGTTTAAACACAGGAACAATTGTGGGAATAATACTTGGTTCAGTATTCGCCGTTCTTTGTCTGCTGCTTGCTATTGTATTTTGCCTTCGAAAAGGTAAAGTTGGGAAGCATAGTAGTGCACGGGCTTCTATTGGAACTCCTTCAGCTGGGACTGATAAAGGTAGGTCCTTTTTTTAAAATTTTTTTTAATTGCGTTGCCAGTTTGTCATTCCTTTGTCTGTTTGTGTGATATGTGTGTTGCTTCTCATTTCTTGAATGTAATCTTTGATCTTGACTGTTGGAGGATTTTGTTACTGTAAATTTTGGATGATTATGTAAATGCCAAAATGGCGTGCTACTAATATTAGAATTTAATTAAAAAAAAACAGAATGAAATATCATTTCCTTTTGAATTAGCCATTCCATACATCTAGTACACCGTGCTGTTTGGTCATAATGTAAGTGTCTAAATGGCATGCTACTAATATTAGCATGTAATTCAAACAAGCAGAATGAAATATCATTTCCTTTTAAAATTCAGCAATTCCATATTTCTGGTATCCCTTTCTGTTTGGTCTTAAGCTCATGCAACTTTTTGGAACTTCTTGAATCATAGATTGCATACATATTATGGGTTTGGGGATGTCTACTTGGGACTTTGTGGTGGTGATGTAAACTGTGACAGCATGCACAGAAAACATTTATTTCCTTGTTCTCTTTTGTCATTTTATTTGTAGTTGGGAATCTATTATTGCATTAGCAATTGAACAAGAATGAAAATTTTGTTCTTCACTTACACCACGACGCAGTTTCTGATTACCTGCCGGTCCTTGTTATTGAATTCTGCCTATATTTTTAAATAGAGTGTTCTCTTGATTGATGGTAAAAAGTTGGAATATTGTCCATAATACAGAGAGTTAAAAAATAATTTATATATTTTTAACCTTTATGGTTCATGTGAAGATAATGCAAATTGAGAAGGAAAAGATTCAGGCCTAATTATCTTATTTATTTCCATGGAGGATTTTTTTTTCTTCTTATATTTGATAAATTTCTGATCAGAATGCAGGATTGTCTAACTGATGTGCTTACAGTTTCTGCATGTTCTAGTTAAGAATTGTTTTAGGTGGGTATAGAAATAGATTTGTAGGATTAAGAGCTTAAGGGAGAGAATTGCCTTGGTTTGGAGCATGGATCTGTTGTGGAAGGACTGGAAAGTGAAGTATCTAATCAGGTAGAGACTTTAGATTGATTTAAACTGGAACTGGGTGTTGATATTTCAACTTCTTCAAGTTTCATATGGCTATGGGGATCCTGGTCTTAGCCTAAGGTTTGATTGGTGCTTTAGAGGAATGATTCTATTATCTGAATAAGGGAATTGATGGCACATTGACATGCTAAACTAGATATTTTGGCAGTGGGTAATGATGTGTCTGCTAGATGAAGATATTATGGTTCTTTAGGAACTTTCCCCAGGTAACTCTGAGAGCTTCCTCGGTTTGGAGTGGCATTAAACATTGTAGGAAAAAATTAGCGAATTGCTACCACTTTTCTGCTCATGTTAAAGTGATTGTGGGAATTCAGTATTGAAGTGACTTAAGATATTCCACTGCCACCAACACTTCCAATGCCAACCCAAAGTACCGAATATGACAAATTTTGTGAAAGGAGGCATTAGAGGTGACACATAAATTTCTTTTCCCACACTTTACTGCATTGAAGAGCAGAGTTTGGGGTGCCAAACTCAATTGTTGCTTTCAGAATCCAGTGAAGATCATTAAGTTGTGTTTATTGGTAATTACCCACGATGGTTTCTGCAAGGCTGCAATATTTATTCAGCTACAACTTTGTTAGTCTATCATTTGTTGGATTTGAAGCCAATACTACATTGTGACTGTTTACTTTGGTCATGGAAATCACAATCAGTAAGCCTTCCTGTGGGTTTGTTAGAGGTGCTAGTAAGTTTGAGGTCAAAGGATCTGGCATTTGTTTATTAAGCATGCACTGATTGGGTGATTCAAGATTTGTGTTGTTGACACTTTGAAGTAGGGAGATGTGAATCATGTGATAAATAAGTGTTGCTTGCAATCTTGTTCTCCATCTTTGCAAATTCTTGAAAAAATTTCCAAATTATTTTGGCCCTTTGAAGCTCATGTTACCTTTGAAGGTTGAATGCTTGGTATGAGTTTATGCAATATAATATTTAGATCAGTATCTTAGAAAGTAGGTTTGATAAATGGTTGGGAATTTTACTGCTGTTCAGTATTTGAGTTGTATTGCTTGAATCAGTATAATGGTAATGAGTTCATGCAATACGATATCACTATATCTAGGAGAAGCCAATCTTTTTTTTTTTTTTTTGATCCACTGTAGCTGATATAATAAAAGGATCGCTAACTAGTGAGGGCTACTTCTAATCTACTAGATCATTTAAGTCCAGTGATAAGAATTAAGATTCAGTGGTCCTTCTTTAAATTTTGTAGAAATAAACTAAAGCAAGTCTTGTGTCTGACTATGAATCCCCTTCTAATTTTTCTTTTATCAGTTGAATATATATTTGACTGACTGCTGCATTACCTGTAGTTTAAAGAAATAGTGGGATACGTTCCAGGGAAGAAAAGTATACTTGTTTATTTTATGTAACAAATTGACCAGAAATATGGTACAGTTATGATTATGTTATTAAATATTTTGAGCACATTACAATTGCGAGTTGGTAACATACGCAGGTAAGACCTGATTTTCTGGAAAACCGGGCCTGAATGGAAAGGGCCATGGAATAATACCTCTTTCATAGGACCTGCACTGTTGAGACGAGGGTCTGGCTGAGTTGTGGCCCACTAATGCAGTAACCTGTCATTCCCACCATTCAAGCAGTCTGGTGCCTTTGGATTGGTGAAGTTACCAAGGGGACAGGTAACTGCAAAATGAAAATAGTTGTCATCTTTTGGCTGATGTCCATTCTAGTTTAGCACCTGGATTGAAAGCATGGAATGTTCTCTGGCTGTCTCCAATAGATGGTCTGAAGATTGATTGGTTGGAGGATTGACTTATTTGTTGGAAGGACATCTAGTGGGATCCTAGACCTTCTAAAGGTTTAGGTTAGGATTCCAAAAGAACCTAAAACTGCAGGGCACATTATAAAACCAGAAAAAGTGATTGTTTTAAATATCTCAAGATCAACCAGTCTGATGAGTGATATTCCGGTTAAATTACAGTACGGGGATGGGGTTAGATCGTCAAAACCTGGTCCTAACCAAACAGGCAGTTGATGTTGTGGGACTGTCACAGAATTAGAAGCTATGCCAAATAAAAAATTAGGATCTGATAGGTTAGTAACTAGTTTCAGAAATTACAACCTCATCAGTATAAAAGCATCCTAAGAATAGAAACTGATTTTAGAAACCTGCAGAACTGAAGTAAGGAATTAGAAACAAAGGCTGATCAGAAAATAGTAACTGAAAATATTAGTAACCAATTCAAGAATTTAGAAGGTCAAGCAAAATAATAACAATCTAGAAATTGAGATTGGCAACCTGCTGTAACTGTTAAGAAGTTAGAAAAAAACTGTTGACTCAAGAATAGAAACTCAGAGATGCAGTAGCAGTGGCTGATCGATAGTGGCTGTAGTTTTAGGTCTTCAACTAACTGGAATATCTGAGAACAGCACAGGCAAACAGTAAGGAAACCTGTAAATGCTGTTAGTAAGAACCATTAAGATTTGAGAAGATAACAGATCTCTAGGTGAATGTGAATCTGGAACCAGAATTGAATCAGGTCTGAAAAAGACATCAGTTGAAGAATATTAACTAGATTGCAATAACCAACTAAAGAAAGAGAAGAGAAGAGAAGAGAAGAAGTGGAAGATATGTTAGGCCTCTCACCTAACTGTGGTGAAGGAATCCCACAAATTCTATCTTTGCATTCCACCAAGGTTTATTAGAGAAGTCCTGAATCCCACAACCATGCTCTGTCTCACAGAACTCAGCATGCTCAAGGCTATATTATTTCTCAAATCGTGGGATACTATGATCCTGTACTCCTTTATTATAACCTTGCAGCAATATAAGAAATAGTAGCTCTTCAAGCACAAGCAAGAGAGTTCTAGAGAAAACAAAGTAGAAGGCTTCTATACTACTACATATAAAAACTAACCACTTAAATCCTGTATAGACCTCAAATCCCTCATATTTGGGCTTATAGAATTGGCTCATTGCGCTAGTAAACCCAGAAATGCTAAGCCCATGAACCATATAACCCGTAGGGGATTTGAAATTAATTCTAACTTGGCCCAATCTTGAACTTCAGTTTGACCAAGAAACTGAACCAAACCCAAAACAACAGACACGTCTTCTCTTCTTGGTGAAATTCTGCATCGGAGTCAGTTTCCAAGCCTTGTGGTAATGAGTTGGATTGGATGCATGAATCCTCACAGGATGAAGATGGAGTTTAATAAAAATAAACCCATTCCTTCTTAAAATCGAAACAGTATTTTATGTTATTCTGAATAATGAACACTTGTCGTAGCATATTTGCTGTATTCTATGTGAAAATGCTACTTGTTATTTGTAATCTGCATGTATTTTCTTTCTTTCTTTTTTTTGGTGGGGGGTGGGGGGGGGGGGGAGTAACAAAAATTAATTTTATATTGATGAATAAAACGAAGTGTGAAGCCCCAAACAGGCAGGCCATAACAGTCATAACATATGTGCTGTATTCTATGTGAAAATGCTACTTGTTATTTGTAATCTGCATATATTTTCTTTCTTTCTTTTTTTTTAGTGTTTTTTTTTTGGGGGGGGGGTAGTAACAATTAATTTTATATTGATGAATAAAACGAAGTGTGAAGCCCCAAACAGGCAGGCCATAACAGTCGTAACATATATGCTGTATTCTATGTGAAAATGCTACTTGTTATTTGTAATCTGCATATATTTTCTTTCTTTCTTTTTTCTTACTGTTTTGGGGGGGGTGGGTGGGTGGGGAAGTAACAAAAATTAGTTCTATATTGATGAATAAAAAGAAGTGTGAAGCCCTAAACTGGCAGGCCATAACAGTTCACCAAGTGGCAATTGCAAGAGAATTACATCAGGGAACTCACACACCCTAGTCTATCATGGGTATGTAATTCCAGAAATCCAAGACAAGCAGTCAGCTCGTTGTAGTTTGCTATGTCATTTCAGACCTTGGCTTGGAATCATTTTTATTGTGTAATTTGCATTTTAGACTTATATATTTTGCAAGTTATTTTCCAAATGTTCCTGTCATTAAAAATACAGGTGTAATGGCATGTGTATCTTCACTCCTTAGTTTCACTTTCTCTTCTTGTCCTTATTTTTTTAAATAATTTTAAATGTTATCATGACGCATTCCATATCTTTTACTGTATTCAATTCAGAGATGCAATCTCAAAGAGTCAAAAGTATGGCTGTTGTAACAGATCTGAAACCTTCACCTCCAGAGAAGTTGATGGGTGAGAGAGTACCTGGGAGCAGTGGATCTGGAAAGAGAGCGAAATCTCCTATTACTACTGCTACTTCATATGCAATAGCTTCTCTTCAAACAGCTACAAACAGCTTTAGCCAGGAATGCCTTATTGGTGAAGGTTCCCTTGGCCGTGTTTACAGAGGAGAGTTTCCTAATGGAAAGGTAATTAGAATTTTCTTTCACTGACGTTGAGCTTTGCCTTTGAATCCATTTGTATGTCCTGGAATTGATTGACCAAAAACCATGGCCAGAGCATGGGATTTTCCATTCTTTGTTGGGGAGAGAGAAGGGGGGGGGGGAATATAGATATGTTAGAAAAAGAATAATTTAAAAACCAACTCCTAAATGTGCTCCCAAATTGCAGCTTTTTTAACACAGAAATTGCATTAATGACAGTAAAAAATAGTAAAACATTATCTCGAATTTGTCTGAAATAGAAAATGAAATCAATAGACATAAATCAATAGCGCATGTTTAACAAATGCATCCAATAAACATAGATCAAAGTCTGGATATATGAAAATTCTTAAATGCATTAGATGATGCATTAAGTGTTGTAATAATGGGTTTTAGGGAAAGTGTCAGTTACCAAAGGACCCTAAGGGGTTTAATGGTCTTTGTAATTTTCTAGAACCTTCTCTCCATTGTTATAAATAAAGAAGGCTGGTGTCATATTAAACACAAGTCATTACCCCATTCAACATGATATCAGAGCCTTAGGATCCGAAACCCTAATAGCTTTCCCTCTTCTCCATCTCTTTGCCTCTTTCTCATTTCTCTCTCTCTCTTCCAGTGCCTCCCTCTATCTCTCTTCATCTACTTCTCTCTCGTGGTGGGAGCTTCTTAAACGACCAAGAGGGTTTTTAGTCTCCACCCATCCTTCCTCTGGATTCTCAGACTCTCTTCTACAATGATCTGAGAGACCCAGAACATTTTTTTCATCATTTTTTCAAGGTTTTCTCCCTGAGAACTTTTTTTCATTTCCAGGATGTTTTTTTCCCGCTCAATGCTCCGATTGTCTTGATGTTTGTTGCGATTGGTGCCTTTTATCCTTGTAGTGGTATATACCGACCACTTTTTCGTTTGAGGTCTCTGTTCTAGAGCTATCCCCTAAATCGTTTTCTCAGGGTTTTACCCTTTATCAATTTTTGGGTTTCTAACTTTTTCTGGTTATTTTGGTGCTTTCTCTATCTTCGGCTAGTGTCTCTTCTATTTGCACAGCCCCCTTGAGTAGCAACCATGTCTATCATCTCATCTGCTTCTACTGGCAGAGACACCACAACTCTTCCTACCTTTCCTCTTTGTGCTATCAAGCTTGATGGCACAAACTACCTTATGTAGTCACACTCGGTCTGCATCTCCATCAAGTCCCGTGACTATTATGGGTACCTCATTGGAACCACGAAGCGTCTGACCACCGGTACTAAGATTGACAAGTGGGAGTGTGCCAACTCTCTGGTTATGACCTTCCTTGTCAATTCTATGTTGCCACAGCTTTCGTGTGACTATTTCCTTTTTGACTCCGCTGCGAAGATCTGGAAGTCTATCCAGGATATCTATTCCCAGGCAGGGAATGATGCTCAAGTCTCTGAGTTTCTCCAGAAGGCTTGTGATCTGAGGCAGAGAGGACTCACTTTGTCACAGTACTACTATGAGTTGTGGTCATTGTGGACTGAGTTGGATTTCTATGAGTATACTCCTTCCACCACTAAAGATGTCACCAAGTTTCAGAAGGAAGGTCTGAATATGGAGTTTGATCAGTTGCGGTCCCAGGTTTTGAGTCGTGACCCCTTTCTTACCTTGGATCAAGCCTATGCTGTGATCCAACTTGAGGACAGTCGACGTACCACTATGCTTCCATAGCAAGCTGCCACTCCTACTGAGAGATATGCACTTGTTTCTGGCACTCAGTCCCTTAGTGCAGCCCCACAGTCTGGTGGCTCTTCTACTAGAACTCCAATGAAGTGCGATTACTGTGGGAAGGAGCGTCACACCAAGGAGCACTGCTAGAAGTTTCATGGTCGTCCTGCTGATACATCTGGAAAAGGGCGAGGGAAGGGTTGTGCCAGTACTTCTGGGCAGGCCAACCATACTAAGAGCCTCGACTCTGAATCTGCTCGTAGCTCCTCAATAGCCTCACTATCATTTGACGAGCTTACTGCCCTCCGGCTCCTTTTGACACGTCTAAACTCCTACTCCTGCCACTGCGAGCTCTGCTTATTCCACCCCTTCTGGGTCAGGTATCTCCTTTTGTGGCCGTACTAGGTCTGTCCCTTCTACCCCTTAGATTATAGACGCTAGGGCTTTTGATCATATGATAGGCCGCTTGTCTCTTTTTTCACAGTACACTACTTGTCCTGATAATGGTAAGGTCAAATTGGCTGATGAGACTTATTCCACTATTCTGGGGAAGGGCTTAGTAGTCTTACTTCCAGTTTTAATTGCAAAATCACCTTTTTCCCGTCTCATTGTGTTTTTCAGGATCTGGTGATAGGGGCAACGATTGGCTCTGGTAGAGTACATAGTGGTCTGTATCTGCTTGATGATGACTCGGCATTGGTTTTTGGTCAGGTTCTTTAGACATCTTCTACGTCACTTCCCATCTCTGAGTTATTGTAATGGCATCGTCTGTTGGGACATCCCCCTTTGGGAACTTTAGCTAGAGTTTTTCCTTTAAAAATTGTAATTCGAGTAAGTTTTTTTGTGAGGCATGTGTTTTGGCCAAACAAACTCGAATCACTTATTCTGTTTTTGGAAATAAAAGTGCCACTCCTTTTTCATTGATACATTCTGATATTTGGGGTCCATCCGCTATGTGTCTATCAATGGTTATCGGTGGTTTGTCTTTTTTATTGATTGTTATTCTCGAACTACTTGAGTTTATATGATGTGAACCAAGGCCGAGATCTTCTATTGTTTTCAGCAGTTTCACCGCATGGTTCAGACTCAGTTCAGTGCTACCATTAAGATCCTTTGAAGCTACAATGGCATGGAATACTTTGAAGGGTCCTTTCAAGCTTACCTTTCCGATCATGGGATGATTCATCAGACTAGTTGTGTGGATACTCTGGCTCAGAATGGGGTTGCTGAGCGGAAGAATCGCCACCTTTGTGAGGTAGCACGTTCTCTTATGTTTGAGATGCATGTTCCTCCCCAGTGCTGGAGCAACGCAATTCTCATTGTTGCCTTTCTTATCAACCGAATACCTTCTTGGGTCCATGCCTTCTACTCCTCTTTGGATCTTCTCCAAGGTTCCGTTGCTTTTCCTATTCCTCTGAAGGTATTCGGTAGTGTTTTCTATGCTCGTGATCATCATCCTCATGGAAAGTTTGATCCTCGTGGTCTCTGATGCATTTTTCTAGGGTATGCTCTTACTCAGAAAGGCTATCAGTATTTTCATCCTCCTACTTGGCGTTGGTTTGTGACTATGGATGTTGTCTTTCATGAATCTGTGTCATACTATACTGTGACACCTCTTCAGGGAGAGTCTCCTTCCATTGTGAAAGAATGCCGCCGTCTCTTGAAATTGCTATCCCTACTAGTATCCCATATTTCAGGGGGAGAGTGACACTCCTACTTCTACTGCGCCTCGACTAGAGATACATGTATATAGTTGTAGAGAGCAGACTCAGATCACTACACATCCAACATCTATCCTACCATGCCAGTCGTCTCCTCTCGAGCTTGATCTTGTCCCCTTGGACCCTGGTAATTATCCTTTTCCTTCTGTTGATCATTCTCTTGAGTTGCCTTTTGCTGTTTGTAAAGGCATTATGTCTTGTAATTTACATTCTATTGCTAAAACTGTTTCTTATGACTCACTCTCTCCTTCCTACTATAGTTTTGTGTCTTCTCTTTCCTCTGTGTCCATTTCTCATACTTGGCAGGAAGCAAGTGCAGACTCACAATGGCAGGCAGCTATGGTTGAAGAGATGCAGACTTTGAAGAAGAATGACACTTGGGATCTGGTGCGTCTTCCCTCACAAAAGAAGACAGCTCGGTGCAAATGGGTCTTCACAGTAAAACAGAAGGTTGATGCTACACTGGATTGGTACAAGGCCAGACTTGTTGCCAAAGGCTTCACACAGACTTATGGGATTGACTACCAGGAGACTTTTGCTCCAATTGCTAAGATGAACACAATTCGTGTTATCTTGGCTTGTGCCATCAATTTAGATTGGGATCTCTAGCAGTTAGATGTGAAGAATGCCTTCCTTCATGGGGAACTTGAGGAGGAAGTGTATATGGACATTCCTCCTGGGTACACTTGCTCCAAAACCCAAGGGAATGTATGCAAGCTGAAGCGTGCTCTGTATGGGCTGAAGCAATCCCCTCGTGCTTGATTCGGACGTTTTCATAAGGCTATGGTTGCTACAGGTTACTCTCAAAGCAATGCCGACCACGTTCTGTTCATCAAAAGATTTGGTGGGAAGATTGCTATCCTAATAGTCTATATAGATGATATTGTTGTTACTGGTGATGATCTGGCAGAAATCTCTAGCCTTAAGAGATATTTGAGTGAGGAATACGAGATTAAAGACCTAGGACAATTTCGTTACTTCCTCGGCATTAAAGTTGTCAGGTCTTCTCATGGGATCTACTTGTCTCAGCGGAAGTATGTGCTTGATCTTCTCTCTGAGACAGACATGTTGGGGTGTAAGCTGGCAGACACTCCTATTAAAGCTAATGGTCACCTGAGTAGCAAGGAAAGTGATCCGGTAGATAAGGGGAGATATCAGAGATTAGTGGGGTGGTTGATCTATCTCTCTCAGACACGCTCTGACATAGCATTTGCCGTCAGCCTGGTTAGTCAGTACATGCATGATCCCTACTCGACTCACATGGAAGTTGTGCTGTGTATTCTCCAGTACCTTAGGATGAAGGCCTTCACTGATGCGGATTGGGCAAGTTCCCCTGATGACTGCAGGTCTATTACTGGTTATTGCACCTTTATTGGTGGTAACCTTGTTACATGGCGTAGCAAGAAGCAAGCCGTGGTTGCCTGTTCAAGTGCTGAAGCAGAGTTCCATGCTATGGCACATGGCATTTGTGAGCTCCTATGGTTTCATGGTCTTCTCGCTGATTTGGCTGTTCCTGCTACCCTTCTTATGAAGCTCTTTTGTGATAGCAAATCTGCCATTAGCATTGTTCACAACCCTGTCCGGCATGATCGAACCAAGCATGTGGAGATCGATTGACACTTCATCAAAAAGAAGCTGGATATGGGCCTTATCATTGTGCCTTTTGTTTCCAGTAATGAATGACTGGCTGATGTATTTAATAAAGGTCTTAGTAGTAAGATGTTTCATCCTATTATCTGCAAGTTGGGCATATGTGATATCTATGCACCAACTTGATGGGGAGTGTTGTAATAATGGGTTTTATGGGTTTTAGGGAAAGTGTCAGTTACCAAACGGACCCTAAGGGGTTTAATGGTCTTTGTAATTCTCTAGAACCTTCTCTCCATTGTTATAAATAAAGAGGGCTGGTGTCATATTAGACACAAGTCATTACTCCATTCAACATTAACCTAGTTTGGAATTAATCCATATTTCAGGAAAACCGCGTGGCTATGAAGAAAACTAGTTCAAATCCTATAAAAAGAACAACCAACTAATTAAGAAAAAATTAGGTGGTGACGAGCAAAACTACATTAAACTTTATTTAAAAAAAAAAGAAAAAAAAAAAAAAAAGAGAATGTTTGAAAGAAAAAACTCACATTTTTCAAAGAGTTATAGAGTTATAGGTGAACTGTATATACATTACCATTCACATATCAACATTAAGAACTATCACCACCAAGCACTTTTGCCTTATCCACAATCCCTTTTCTTTTAGGCTCCATTCATTTCAATGTAAATGCCCAAAAGTAGAATTAAGTGGGGAAACATTATTATAAATATTTTGGGCATAAAATAGTGGGTCCCGCTGGGAAACTTTTAAGTCCCTTCATTTTACTTTTGATGGAAAAAACTCTGACCAGATATATTATGGTTTTTTTTTTTTTTCCGATTTCCGAAAGGAAAAATCTATTTGTAACTAAGGTTGTTACAACAATTCGTTGTAACCACCTAACAATATTTTACGTCCCCCTTTTTTCCCCTTAACCATCTCTCTCTCGTAAGCGGATTTTTTATTTTGGTAATTTCCCCTTCTCCCTCTTCCTCTTGGGCTTGGGCTCTCCTCCCTCACTCTCCAAGTCCAGAGGTCATCACTCAAGGCCCAGTACATGTGCAGTGGGTTCGGATTTAGACAGTTGTGTAAAAAAGATTTAAGAATATGAGAGTGGTTTCTGGGTTAGAATGGGCAAATGGTGGTGCTGTTTTGTTTTCTTCTGGTGTTCTGCTCATTTGTGCTTTAGTACACATTTGGGATGTTTGGACACCCGTTTTTGGAAAATCTTTCACACATTTGTAAGCAGGAGACCGCATGGATGAAGACCTATTCCTGCTGCAAGATCTCCACCCCCAAGTCCATGTTGGCCTCCCTCACCAGCATCGACGTTTTGATGTTGTTGCTCCATCGGATGTCTGAGGAGATCCACCTCTCCGATCGCTTGATTGAGATGGACTTGTAGGCATACAACTCGAGAGTGCGTGTCTGCCAGTTCCAGAGGAAATACAGGTTATTTTGTTGAATAGCTTACCTGGTTCATGCAGATGGAAGTTGGAGTCAGAGGAAGAAACTGAAAATAATACAAGCAGCACTTGAGAATCGAAGGGAGTTGCGAGAACAGGAACATGGAGGAAGCTGTTGCGAACAATTTATGATCTAACCTAATGACAACCAATCACCCATAATAAATCAATTCAAATTAAAAATTAGTTATTAAATTTGTTTTGATGGACACATAAATACAACAGTTCACTGCTTGAGTTGTTGCAATTGCTGGATCAACTAACTTGAGTTTTGGAGATTGGGTCAAAGAAAGGGGGGGCTTGGTGCCATATTTTAAGTTTGATATCTATCCCAAACTTAGCCACCATCTCTGCACCCTCTGCCATCTTTCCCCCACCCCAACCCCCACCCCCACAGAATATAAGAAAAAGGTTAACCTGCTTTCCTGTTGAGCTGATTATATTTCATTATTACTCCACTGCCACTACTACTACTAAACGTATTTTTTTTTTATATTGAACTTACATTGTTCCCTTCTTTTTCTGACCATGATCTGGTTTTGGTGACGATGATATCCGGACTAATATATATCTGTCAACTAGGTTCTAGCCATAAAGAAGATCGACAATGCAGCATTGTCATTGCAGGAGGAAGATAATTTTCCTGAAGCTGTTTTGAACATGTCACGCCTAAGGCACCAGAATATCACAACTCTTGTGGGGTATTGTGCAGAGCATGGTCAGCGCCTCCTTGTTTATGAATATATTGGAAATGGGACTTTGCACGATATGTTGCACTTTTCTGAAGATAGCAGTAAGACGCTTTCGTGGAATGGTCGTGTTAGGGTAGCACTTGGTACTGCTAGGGCTCTAGAGTAAGTTTATCTTTGTGTTTGATTGATGAGATTTTTTTTTCCTATTTAAATCAATTTGCAAATATTGACCCTTGTAACTCTCTGCTAGGTACTTGCATGAAGTTTGCTTACCTTCTGTTGTGCATAGAAATCTCAAGTCTGCAAATATTTTGCTTGATGAAGAGCTTAACCCCCATTTGTCTGACTGTGGACTGGCAGCATTAACACCAAACACTGAGCGGCAGGTAATCCAAATGGTGCTAGACATTGTTGTCCATGGCTGAGAGATGCTTTGTTCCATCAGTACCATGTTCTCCACCTACCTACGTGTACCTCTGCACCGTTGGATAAGTGTGGTACAAAGATTGTCTGGTTGGATAATATTTCCTCTCTAGGAAGAAACTTAGATGATCTGAACTAAAAAAATGTGCTAGTGTTGAACTTATCCAGCCACAGGGGTTTCAAGTTTTCCTTTTAGTATATGAAAATCCAAATTTGTCTCCAAATAAGCAGCTTTGATGGGTCATTGGTGCAAATAAATGAAAAGTTTGGGAGTTTCAGCATGATATGGTAGGTTGCTTCTCCAGTAATTATAATTTATTAGTTGAACCATTAGAAGATGATGTTTTCAACTGAGTATTTTTTGCATCAAGGATGGCAGAGTTGTGACTTGTGACTACCCCCTTCTTTCATTGCAAGTTATCAAGTCTATCTGGAAACAGTCTCTCTCTTAGTGCTTCTTGGCCATTCCGAGAGTTCTTAGAACCCTTACCATGTTGGTTAGTTTGATTCTTCCTGTTGTGAGGGAAGTTTTGTTTTGGAGAATGATTCTTATTCCCATATGTTGGCTTGTCTGGAAGAGGTTAGCCACATTGCCAATGATGAACTATGAGCGTGGAGAGAGGTTGGTAGAAAGAATAAAACACCTCTTCTATCAGACCTCAGTCTGCAATGAGTCCAAGAGAGACATTCTTTGACCACTGGAATTTAATACTTTCTAAGGGGGGGGGGGTTTGTGTAAATAAAATCTGCATCTGTTTTCATTTTCTTTAGAGGTGGGTTTTTTTACGAAGAGTTGTTGCTCTATTCTAAAATTCGTCATTATGCATTTATCAGATTTCAACTCAGATGATTGGTTCCTTCGGGTATAGTGCTCCAGAATTTGCAATGTCTGGAATTTACACTGTCAAAAGTGATGTGTATAGCTTTGGAGTAGTGATGTTAGAGCTTTTGACAGGTCGGAAGCCACTGGACAGGTAAATGCAGTGCTGAAGGTCATCGACTTTATTTGTTTGCTCGCCTGGATTCTCCCACGTATCCCTTGATAGTGGGGGGTCTCTATCTGCTCTCTTATTTTTCTTTCTTGATTGTTTGTTTTCTCAGTTCAAGGGTAAGATCGGAACAGTCTCTTGTCAGATGGGCTACTCCTCAACTTCATGACATTGATGCCTTGGCAAAAATGGTTGACCCAGTGCTAAATGGCATGTATCCCGCAAAATCTCTCTCACGTTTTGCTGACATTATTGCCTTGTGCGTTCAGGTATGCTTTTTTTTTTTTTTTTAAATGATTTGAGTGAAGACTTTTCATTCTCAAGGTATGCTTGTGTATAGACATTTTCCATTTGATATTTATGAATGGGAGATGGTCTGCTTTCGGTCCCTACCAAATTTGCATGCTATTAAGTAATCCTATTTCATTCATTTCTTGTTTCCATCAATGAGTAGCAGATTAATCCCTCAGTTCTGTAGTCCGAGGCAGATTTGGTTGAGGCATATATTATATCTGTTCTATCCGTGCATGTGTACACAGTTCTGTCCTGCCTACACATGAGGCCCTGAGGGGGGGTGTTGGGTGAATAGTCCTACATCGGTTACCCCTCAATTCTTCCGTCGTCTTTGCGAGGTGCTTCAATATTTACTGACAATACATGACGACTTTAGATGTCAGAACTGTGACCCTTTTACATTATGCCTTCATCTCTCAAAAAATGGTTCTAGTCTTATGTGAGCCATGGACTGAAAATAAAGTATCAAGTTCCTTGGGTGTCTTAGGCTGTGTTGGTTTTGGAAGAAAAAGTTATGTGGTTAATAACTAGAACTTAGGCTGTGTTTGATTTGTATTGAGCATTGCAGCATCTCCATGGTAAGAATGTTGTATTAGGATTGTGCATGCGTACATCCAGTCACACAATTGCATTACTGTGGACATTGATATACTTTCATTTGTTAATCCTTCCCCTATTGTTATTTATTCAAGCTTCAAACCTTGAGTTATTTTTATTTCTAATGGTGTTTTGAGTCAAGGTTCTAATGCTTAATACTGGTTTCCATCTGGTTTTTGTAGCCAGAGCCAGAGTTCCGGCCTCCCATGTCAGAAGTTGTACAAGCACTGGTTAGGTTAATGCAACGAGCAAGTGTGGTTAAGAGAAGGTCTAGTGATGAATCAGGGTTTATGCACAGAATGCCAGATTATGAGGCCGTTGAGATGTCATTTTAGGTATATTGGGAATGAAGTATTACCATGTTACAGTATACATCTGGAATCATGAATATGAGAATGCAAAGAAAGTGCAGATGCAATTGAACACAGGCAGAACATAGTCAAGGCATGGAAGGGGAGGAGGCTCTATTCCAAGCTGCAAACGAAGGCGTATATTTAAGTTCCTTTCCTCTCTCTCTCTCTCTCCTTTGGGCGGGGTATTCTCTGGATTTGCAGCAAACGAGGAGATTATTTGTTTGATTCAAGCATAGACAGTTGAATAATGGAGATCGAGGTGGATTTATAGCGAGTGTATGTGCCATGGTCATGGCTCAGAACATTCCTTAACTAGGGAAATCCTATTCACCATTTTTCTTCCCAATGCTTGTAAAGCTATTGATCACAATTAAACGGCTTCTCAATCAACTGGAAGAAAGATTCATTGGCATATTTATACGGTTGATGTTGGAGGCTTGTGAACGGGTGCAGGCCTGGGGAAGAACTTCATCTACTTTTGCATACATAGATCGTTAGGTCAGTTTAAGTTTTTCCCTTGTTCTCTTAATTTGTTTTACTCGGACATGGGAGTTGTTAATCTGTAGTTTCTCGAGTCATTTGCAAATTTTACAATAGAAGAGTAAACAAAAAATCTAATAATCTGTACGTTCACAGCCAATTGAGGAGCTTTTTCTCATTGGGATTATCCCCAAGATAAGTTAAGCTTTTTAACCCCCCACCCTCAGGCCCCACACCCAAAATAAAGATGGACCAAGCCACTGTTGAATGCAAGCAAAATGAACATGACTAGGGCCTAACAATTGGCCTTCTTCAATAAGCGAACAAGAAGCATCAAAGATTTCGGATAGGATCCACGGGCTTTGGGATAGCAAGCACTAGCTCCCAGTGGGACTTCATAAGAAGGGGTCAAGGATGAAATACTGGATAATGAGAGAGACGTAGTACTTACCATGGAGCTTCCTTCGGAGCCCAGGAAAGGTCTCGAAAAAAAAAAAAAAAAAACTCAGATTGTGTTTGCGTGCAGCCTCCAAATGGATGATTGGTCTAGATAACAGAATGTATTCTGGATCTAGAATCTATTTCAAGAATGCATTTCTAACAGAGTCTAAGAGTGGCAATGGGGTGGATTTAGCAAAGCGTTTTGGGTTAGAGTATAGCTAGCAATGACTATATTTATAACTGGCTAAAGTAACATCCACAGGGATTAAAAAAAATGATAGTTCCGAATTCGACCTTTCGACCCTTGGGGCAATCAGTACAAGGTTCTCATGGAGTCATGGGCCTTGTGTTTTCCTGGTGAACATAAGTTGCAGGGTCTTACATGGGCCCAATGTTTGCCTAATCTACCTGAAGTGTAAGCCCTGATTCTTCCACATCCAAGAAACATGAAAAAAGGAAGAAGGTTTTCTGAACAAGTGGGACAGCGTACACTCTCTCATAGATATTTATCTATCTATTTTTGTTCTCTTCAAAAAAATTAATTGAAAAACCCATGTGTGGAATTGTAGGCTACTTCGCTTGCTGAGCGAGGGAGATCACTTTCTTGGAGAAAAAAAAAAGTACTCCATGCACCATACTCTATAATACATAACAAAAAATAGGAAATGCAGCTCTTATGCATGTGCAAGGTCAATAGGAGTGCACGAGAAAGTATCACCATAGGTATTATTTTTCATTTCATGGGGGTGGGTTTGTCATTTTACCTTCTCCCCATTTGTCTGGGCATAGGGGTCACACTACTCCCTCACAGAAACCATTTTCCATACACATATACTAGTTTTGAGATTGGGCATACTGCTCGTGCGATCACCTGATCATACAAGTCACCATCTAACATCTGTCCCATGTTTTTCCATTACAAGGGTGAGGAGAGGTATATTTGAAAGCAAAAATGATAGCTATTAGATGCTGACTCATACAAGCAAATGATCATACGAGCAATTGATCCTTTCTCCTAGTTCTTTGGGCGTTAAAAGAGCATATAGTCTCTTTAACTCTATGCTGGAGCCTAGCCTAATCAGTACGTTGTAACTGGGTTTCATTACAAGTCTAGTGACCAGACTATTTCGATGGGCTTAAGTGTTCGGAGAAATGTATAGAAACTGAAACCTATTAATGATGCAAAAAACACAATATAACAGGAAAAAAAAAATCATGTAACCACAATGCAAAGATATACGTGGTTTTGTGAGATTCTTACATCCACGATGAAATGAGAGTAATTTTCATTAGAATGTAAAAAATGGTTACGAACGCTCATCCTCATGCTTCTCTTATATTTACAAAGAATTCCTTGTAACTCTGATACAAAGCATCAACCATTGACAAAAAAATGCCACCTTAAAACATCTTCATAAGAAGAAAGATGGATTGCATCCTTGTAAACCAGGTGGATCATCAAAGGACAGGTTCTAGAATCATGTGAACCCTAGGCAGAACCGTAGAATGGGTATCATATGGGCCATGGGGCTTGTAGAAATTAGAAATCTCTGATGAAACTTCAGCCACAAGAACAGGAAAGCAAAATGTAGGACTTGGTATTGTGAGTAAAGAGACAAATCGGCTTATGAGGGTGATGGAGTAAAGAAATGGGGTGCAAGAGAATGTCAAATGTTAAATATGGTCGGTGGGCCTGGTGGGTCGTTCATGGACTTAATTAGACTTCATTGTCCATTAATATATAAATTCGTGGGTTATACGGAGTCATTATCATTATCACTGACAACGATATATCCGTCCACATCCAAATATCCTAAACGTGGCTATTCTTCAGCCTCACTTTATAGATTTTTTCACCCCAAAAAAATAAAAAATTGCCTTTATAGAACTACAAGACTATTGGGCCCAGCCAAAGATCCGTTCATTTCTTTCGTGTACGTTCCAAGCTTCTTCCATCTATATCCAATGGAAAAATGAATATTTCTTGGTTACGTGGCTCCGAGACACAGAAACTTGAGAAATGATACCCAACCCCTAAGTTACCTCGGCACAGGATTGCACGATAAGAGAACTTTTTTTCCTTTTTTATTACTATTGGAGAAAGAATTTTGTTCGGAAGCATGGTTTACGTGAGACGATTGTAAACACTTTCCCATCTATTTATGGGAAAAAGAAGCCTAAAAGGTGACATGGCCCCTATGCCCAATCACAGAGAGGGTATAATGACCACCTAACCCCTCATGAAATGAAAATCTATCCCTCTTGATGCTTTCGCATGGACTCTCATTGGCCTCCATGTTGGTGTAGAAACCACACTACCTTTCAAGAAACCCTCTCCCAGTCTCCCTCATTTATGAGGAAGTATTTCCTATAGAGGAATATAGTTCCTGCACATGCATGAGGACCAGTGGGACGTATGAGAAAACATCGACAAAATAGTCATTTACAAAAGACCATTGGGCCCAACCAAAGATCTGTTCATTCGTTTCATGTACGTCCCAAACTTTTTCCATAGATATTCTATGGGAAAATAAATGCTCCTTGGTTGCATTGCCTTGGCGTCTTACGATAGGTGCATAGGAATTGCATGACTAGAGGGTTTGTTTGTTTGTTTTTTCTATTTTTTTTTTTTTTTTTACATTTTGGAAAAAGAACTTTGTTCGGAAGCATGGTTCTATCCTCGAAGATAGAAAACACTTTGCCATCTACTTATGAGAAAAAGAAGTGTTAGATTTTATATTTATTTTATTATATTTAAGTTTCAAAATGAAGGGTTTTTTTTTTTTTTTTTTTTGGGTGTGGGACCCTTGGGGTCAAGGTAGTGGAAAATGATTAATAATACCCTATGTGAGCCTTAAATTTCATTCATGGCCATTACCATGAGTGGAGAGGTGGGTAAAGAGAATTAATTGGGATTAATTTCATTTATGAAATTAATTCTTAATTCATGCCATAGATTATTGCCAAATGGAGGTAAATGGTCAATGTCATTATATGGGTGCCCTAAAGTTCATTCATGATCACTACTATGAGTGGGGAGGTGGGCTAGAAAATGGTCAATAACACCTTATGGGAGTCCTAAATTCCATTAATGGTCTTTACCAAGAGTGGAGAGGTGGGTAAAGAGAATTGATTGGGATTAATTCAATTTATTGAATTAATTCTCAATTCATGTTCATATGATATTATTCTCCAATTAACTTGCCATTAGTTGGATGTTATTCTTGGGGAATCCAAGAGGGTGTAAGGGTTGGTTTTGGGTCTATATAAACCCAACCAAATACCTTGTAGAGAGACACATTTACACATTGGCATTCCATCTATTTTTACTTATTGTAACCATACAAGTTTTTCTTTTCCTTCAATTTTCTCTAATTCTTGTGTAAGGTTAGAGGGGAACTGCTGTATTGTAACTTTTTGCTCCTAGAAGGGACTAGAAGAACTGCCTCATCTTCTAGTGGGAGGTTGTTTTGTCTTGGAGATAGAGGTGCAGAACAACTCTTGGCAGTAGAGGGTATCAATTACCTTAAAGACAGCACTACAACTGTGACTCAACCTCAATTCTGTTCGAAGCTTCGTCAGTTGTGATGGTGATTCAACGTCTATTTCACGTATTTCCTCATCTCATTTCAGCTAAGGATCAACATTACGACAACATAGTTTCTATTGCAAAAGCTTTGTATTGTTATTTGTATTTTATAAGAAATTGTAATATAATTACCCAACAAGAAGCCTAAAAGGCGACTTGACTTCTATGCTAAATCAGAGGAGGGGCTTAATGACCACCTAACTTCTCATGAAAGGCGAAAATTCATCTCTTTTGATGTTTCTGTAGCCACTTTTCTTTGGCCCCCATGCTAATGGTGACATTATGCTACCTTTCAAGAAACCCTTTCCCTCTGTTTATGAGGAAGTGTTTTTTGTGGAGGAGTGTGATTCATGGGCATGCACAAGAACCAATGGGATGCACGAAGAAAAATCGACAGAAGAATCATTTTCCATTTCATGAAGGTGCGTTAGTAATATAACCCCTATGGGCTTAGAGCCACACTCCCACCAAGGATTTAGTTCTTGGAATCGATATGAGATTGACTTGAATCGGATTGAATTGATTTGTATTGGTGAATTTTATCCTTACCTTTTCACAAAAAGTATATTTTCTTTTACGATTTTACCTCAAATCAATACTAATAATTGATCCATATCCAACAAATATGAATACGAGTCTCAACCAATACCAATCTGATACAATCATATATACTTAGAACCATGCTCCATACATAAAACATTTATCCTGTGTTCAAAAATATCGGAATTCAGAGAAGAAGCGGGGTGTCCGGTGATGTGATGTGAGATGTGACTCCATTTATTTTACCCCATCAGGTGAATGCTGCCTCTTGGTGAATGCTGATGCGGACGGACAGAAAATGAAATCCAAAGTCTAGACAGCCCAATCCCATAGTCGCTTTCCCTTTCCTTCCAGTACTCAATCCTCCTCCTCCTCATCATCGTCAACAAGAATAAAATCGAATATTGATTGCGTAATTACTTGGAAACCTCACACTCAAACATGTTTACACACATAGAGAGAGAGAGAGAGAGAGAGAGGAGCGGTTGTGAATCTGCGAGTAGCTTTGCGGACAAAGTGTTCGAGACTTGGTCGCAGTGAAAGCAAAGCCAAGGAAGTGCTTCTTCAACTTCTACGGTTCACAGCTCAACCACCGAACGACTCTCCCTCCCAAGTCCCAAGTCTAAACCCGCAGTCCCGCACGAGGCAAGTGATCCTTTTTGACTACCAAAAATCCTTTTCTCCCATATTTATATTACCCACGGATTCCATAGTGCCAAGTCTCATTTTAAAACATTCATCATAGAAGTCAGATTGGAATTTTGTGGTGGAGCCCACCAATACACTTGTTCTAATCCAACGTCAAAGGCCGCGAGGAGTTTCCCTCCACCTAAATCCTATCATTGTAAGTTACCAAAAAGAAAGAAAACTAGAAAAAGTGAATCAAAAATAGAAAGGAAAGCACAACCAGAAGGGGTCTCGTCTTGAGAGTTTGATTCAAAGATTTCAGAGTTTCAACGAGGCCAATCGAGTGCCGTCGGCATCTGATATGACCTTTTTGGAGTTTTAATTTTCCGAAAATGACCTTCAGTTAGTGGACGAGGCGCTCCTTTGTGTTAGTGTAATACCCCACCTACTACTGTTTTGCTTAACCATAGCCATCATTTGGATCTTGAATTTCTCCAATTGTTGAAGGTTGTTTCTGTCATTTTAACCAAATTTTCAATCCCAAAGATGGTAGCGTAGCAGTCCTCCTACTTCAACTTTTCACATATAACTAGGTTACCTTCCCAAAACCCTGGTCCTCACTCCTCACATCCTTCTCTCTCTCTTTCTCTCTCTACACATTGTTCAGAAATGAATCTGAATCGTCTTTATCCATGTCTGCTTCTAGCTCTTCTCCTACTCTCCATGTCTCCAAGGATTGATGCACTTCGGAGGAGTGTAATCAGTTTCAGGGCTCTCTCTGCAACTACCCAACAACAGGTCTTCCCCCCCTCAGGAGGTGATGCAGTTCCCATTGGCCAAGCCAGAGATTTGGAGTCAGAGAAGCGAAAGGTACCTTCAGGATCAAATCCACTCCACAATAGGCGCTAGCTAGTTTCCCTGAATTCATTTGATGGATTCCCAGGTGGGTCTTGAGTCTTGAGTCTTGATTCTTGAGTCTTGACTATGGATCATAATAAAGATTTATGTAAAGAGAGAAACATTTATAATACATGTTATAGATTCTGTACAGAAATGTATAAGACCCATATATATATGACTTGGATGAAGGCTTGTATCGCATACCCACCTTGGATTTGATTCCTATTTTGCAAGTTTATGTATACAGATCATAGAGTGAGAGAGATAAAGAGTATTGAACCTCGTTGTATTTGAAATGGAAATTGATGCATTTGTTGGTCACAATTGGGCTTTATTTTTCCATTTTTGTTCATTCTTTCACAGAAATTGTTTTGAGTGGATGCTCACAAACATGCATCCACACGCATAACCTAAAAAGCAGATGAAGAAGATGATGATGATGGTGATGATGAAGTTGAAGAATGAGTTAATGGTGGTTTCCAATGGGCTTTAGTCATTCTGTGTTAAAGGTAAGGTTCAAATGTTGAATAGGCTTTGTCGGCACTCTAGTTGGGCTATAGTGTTACAAGCCGGCCATGGATGAAGCTGTCGACCATGGGAGTATGTGGGAATACGGAATTGGGGGCATTAAGAAGGTATGGAAGTTGGAGGGTTGAGAGGAGTAAGGAGAGATGAGGCTGGTAAATTCTCATTAATTCTCTCAACAACCAAACAGTACTAGGAAGGCCACATTCTCTCTCCTCTCTCTCTCACTCTCTCTTTTTTTTTTTTTTTTTAATTTAATTAATTAATTATTTTAAAGTAAAGGGATGTACATAACAGTGCCATATGAAATACAATCAGAAAGGATTAGGGTGGGGGTGAATGGGAGGACGAAAAAATTATAACTTCTCCTGAGGTTCACAAACACTCTCTTGAAATTTTGCATTTTCTAAAATATCCTTTAAGATTCCATTTATTTGACTCGAGACTAGTTGGCAGCAAAAAAAATCATCAGAGGGAGGGAGGATGATCCCATCTGGAGGTTAATAACAACTCCTTGGCTTGCAATAACATCTATATTTCCTAGAAAGTGTAGAGAGCTAATCTTCATTGTAGCCATGGTTTTAGTGGCATGGTATCGAAACATCGTTATGGATCGCCCAATACCAATACTCATAGTTGCATGTGAACGTCAATTGAGCATAGTTTTTGATATGCATGCAATAGGAACCCGGACTTCCTATGTATAAAAGTTTCAATTTTCTTGATAGTTTTGAAGAAAAAACCAAGGTGAGGTGAGGTTCGATTCTATGTAGTAAGAGGTTCTCTCTTCGGAGCGGGTGAAGGAAAACTTGGTAATGCTAATTTTGTATTTTTGTTTGTTTGTTTGTTTTTAGTAGAGAAGGTAAACTATTTTTCTTTGGTACTTAAATATTAGATAAACTACACTCAAGGTATCTCACATTTGATTTATTATGTTTGGCACACTTCACGCTATATATATTATGTTTAAGGTACTTCATGTTTCATAAATGGTATGTTTGAGGTATCTTCTTTTTTCATATATTTTTCAACTTTACCCATTGATATTAGGATCGAGTTTCCTGTGCTCATTGTGAATGTGAATCCATGCACCAAGGCGCTTGAGGAATATTGGAAGGGTATTTTAAGAATGTATTAAAACCATATAGGTATTTGTAAATTCTACGATAGTGCTCAATGGATTTAGGAAAACTTTTTCCTTGATATCATGTTCGATTTTTCCCTTGATGATTCCCACCTGGTGGTGATAAACAACTTCATCCATTTTTTTTTCTTTTAAGCAAAGAAAGTACACAATTGTGCCACCTAGGCTACAGCGAGGGGGAGGATCCTCAAGTGCCTCCGGAGCTAAACCTAGAGGTGGATGATCCCATCCTGTGGTGCATACAAAAAATATCTTGTCATAAAAGTGAGGGATAGACATGTTTTAGTCCCTTGGTAATCGAATTGCAATATCAGTTGAGTGTAGGAAAACTTTGAAACAATCATGAACTTGATGACTTGCCTCCTGTGATCTTAAACTTTGATGTCATTAGTAAAGAAGTGCCAATGGGGTTAGTAGCCTAGTGGGAGGAAGTCCTTTTCTATCTTTGTTCGAGTTGGTTGGTTGTGAATTCGAGTCAGCACATCCCATTATCATTTTGCAGCACATCCCATTATCATTTTGCTAATCTTGTGGAAACATCAAAGGGAGAAAATAAGAGAGCATAGATGGAGACATAAAGAGAAATAAAGAGAGGAAGAAGTCAATCAATGGGGAGGAGGAAGGAAGATGTTAGTGTTGGTGGGGCTTAGGGCGGGTCTAGGCTGACATGGCCAAATTTGCTCCCTTAGAATAAAATCAAACAGAAAAATAAGACATTATTAATGAGTTATCAGACGAGTTAAACTACTGGCTTTCAAAAATGATTGAAAAATACTCTGGATGAGCATTATCTGAAAATTTTGACCATTGGATAGAAGGGATCTTATATGTTGGAATTCACTTTTTTTTTTTTTTATCCCATATTTTCAAAGCACATCTTTACAAAAAAGAGAAAAGAAGATTTCCAATGCATAATTTTAACGTGTGCCGAATTCCCTTAAAGCTAGGACTTGAGAATTGAACAAAATTTGAGCCTATCGGTTTTTTTCCATTGGCTGATTTTTTTTTTAAATCTATACAGCAAAGGCCTTCCTAGGCAGGCTCTGCACCTGCTGGGATAGCGACCCTTTTTAAATTATTTTTCTCCAAATCTTTTCTTCCAAGAAAAGAGCAGCTTGCATCACTGAGATAAGTTAGAGATTTTATTTATTTATTTATTATTATTATTTTTTGATAAATAGATAAATAGAAATAAGAAGAGGGGAAAACTTGGCTGCTGCTTGGGTTGCAGCCAAGTACCTGCAACCTTTGGTACCAGTCAAGGAAATAGAATCTCAGGGGTATGGGTGCAAAAAACACCCTAGGTGGGTATTTCCTAACCTACCCCTGACATTCCATTTTCTTGGTTGTTACCACGGGGTTGCAGTTTAATAACTGCAACCCGGGCAAAAACAAAATTTTTTCCAGAAGGAGACTATCTTTTCCTCGAAGAAACAAAATTTGACCAAACTAGTCTTCCTTCACTATTTCACTTTGATGCTCTAACGTAACCACCACTGCTTTAGTTAAGGGTTTCCCTTTTTTGTATTCTTCCATGGGCTAAGGTCCATGCTACCCTTTGGTCTTTCCCATTAGGAGATCTCATTGTCGGGACCCATTTGGTAATCTTTGTCCTTGAAGATCTCTGTCAGTTCGATGCAGACAATATTAATGCATGGATTAATGAGAGACATGAAGAAATATCTTCAACACACTATAGGGAGAGCACATCGGTCTTCATATGCCTACTCAGTTTGGGCGTTGCCTGCCCCAAACCTAAAGGGATCTTTTTCCTTTATTTTTGTCTTGACAATGATAAAAGTTGTTAATCAGGTTACTTAAGTCTAAAAAACCGAATTACTTTAACCTTGGGTAGAAATGGTAAAAGAGAGAGGGAATATAATTGGTTTGGTTTAAATGGTTCAATTTGGTTTATAGTATCATAGAAATCAAAATCCAACCAATTAGTATCAGCATTTCAAATTTCTAAATCTAAATCAATTTAGTTTCGATGAATCAGTTCTAATCATACAGTTTAGTGTTGGTTTGGCTATTCGATTTAATCGAAATGGTTTAGAACCGATGGTTTATCATTTCAAAATGAAAATCAAACTGATTATTTTTTTAATACTAATTGATTACTTCCCGCTCATTTATGAATGAGTACAGAAGGAGAAGAGAAGAGAAGAAAAACTGAAAAAATTGAGTTTTCTTGCAGTAAGATTAGCAAGCACAGAAGGTGCTTATTTCTTACAGAAATCTGAACATGCCGTCACTGAGAAGACTACTAAGAGATGTAAATCGATCGAATATGGATTGAATTCGAATTGGATGTGTTTGGATTCGAATATTTTAGATAGAATATGGATACCCTTAGACAAATACGGATGCGGATCGAATACAGATTTTCACCTATCAATTTACTCTTTGACTCATGGTTTCAAGTATCCGTCTTGTATCGGCCATATTGGATCGGTATCAACTAAGACCAATCCCCAATCCTTATTCGATCCAGATTGGTTATCCGTATTGATTCATGGGTAAAATAGTAAAAAATTAGTACTTTTTAGAAAAAAAAAACATGGGCAAAATCGACTGATACCCACTGATCTAAACCGATCTAGATCAGTATCTCTATCAAGCAGATCATCTACTCTCCTACCAATACCCATACCATCCCCTAAATCCCTGCTCTGACTTGTTTAGTCCGGACTTTTCTCCCGCTACATGAATATAATTTGTCCGTAATTAATCCATCTTTTAAAGTTGTTTTAACTTTTTTCCTTATTCTCTAGATCTTGTTTAAATTGCAAGAACCCTCAAAATCTTTAATTGATTATTTGATAGGGATTTTAATCTGGATACCCTCATGGATAACCCTATCGAATACTCCCATTTGAATTTAGATTTTGACCATCCAATAGATTCTTCTTCTCTTGTTGTTGACAACGAAGCTCAAGCCGACGTTCTCCCAAGGTTCTTAGGCATTATCTACCTTCGAAGCTCTTCGAACAACCTTCCGACTCTTCTCTGTCCACTTCTTCCAAATGGGCTCTTCATGTTGATCCCAACAAACCGTCTCCTGTCTCCGTCGATGCCCTGAACCCACTTCGGGCTTACCTTTCTCTGCCTCAGGTCACCTTTGCCCCCAAAAAGGTCAGTTTATTTTATTTTTTAATTTTAATTTTAATTTTTTGTCTTCTTCTGGTTTCTTTTCCGTGAACTTGTATTGATATTTCAGCTTGATTCTGGTTTCTTTTCCGTGAACTTGTATTGATATTTCAGCTTGAATTTGGGTTTACTGCTTATTGTTCATTAGAGTTCACCTTTGTCTAGCGGACAAGGTTTCCTCAAAATTAGCAGAACCTCCAATATTTCCTCAACAAGTACATAATTTCAACATCAGTTCTCATTGTTCAGAAATGAATCTGAATCATCTTTATCCATGTCTGCTTCTTGCTCTTCTCCTGTTCTCCATGTCTCCAAGGATTGATGCCCTTTGGAGGAGTGTAATCAGTTTCAGGGCTCTCTCTGCAACTACCCAACAACAGGTCTTCCACCCCTCAGGAGGTGATACAGTCCCCATTGGCCAAGCTAGAGATTTGGAGTCAGAGAAGCGAAAGGTACCTTCAGGATCAAATCCACTCCACAATAGGCTCTAGCTAGTTTCCCTGAATTCATTTGTGGATTCGCAGGTGGGTCTTGAGTCTTGACCATGGAGCATAATAAAGATTTATGTAAAGAGAGTAACATTTAATACATGTTAGTGAGCAACGAACTTAGTTAAACTTGGACGTCTTAAGTTCGACTCCCATTAGGCACACATTGGGTCACTCATTCACGGTGTTTAGTACTCTTCACTGTTTTCAGGGAAAGTTGAATGGTTCTCATTCAACTCCAGGTATGACTCGATCCATGCGGTTGTGAAGTCAGAATGGGCCCTCGGATTACTCAGGCCTTTTGGCCTGGATACCCGTTAGAAAAAAAAAAAAAAAAAAAATACATGTTAGAGATCCTGTACAGAAATGTATAAGGTAAGGGCCCATATATATATATATATATATGACTTGGATGAAGGCTTGTATCCAATACCCACCTTCGATTTAATTCCTATTTTACAAGTTTATGTATACAAATTACAGATTACAGAGAGAGAGAGAGAGAGAGAGAGAGAGAGAGAGAGAGAGAGTATTGAACCTTGTAGTGTTTGAAATGGAAATTGTTGCATTTGTTGGTCACAATTGGGCTTTATTTTTTTCATTTTTGTGAATTTTTTTTCACAGAAATAGTTTTGAGTGGATGAACATTAAAATGCTCACCAACATGTGCATCCACACGCATAACCTGAAAAGCGGATAAAGAAGATGATGATGATGATGGTGATGATGGAGTAGAAGAATAGGAATGGCGAGTTCATGGTGGTTTCCGATGGGCTTTAGTCATTATGTGTTAAAGGTAAGTTTCATTCAAACGTTGAATAGGCTTTGTCGGCACTCTAGTTGGGCTATAGTGGTACAAGCCGGCCATGGATGAAGCTGTCGACCATGGGAGTATGTGGGAATATGGAATTGGGGGCATTAAGAAGGTATGGAGGTTGGAAGGCTGAGAGGAGTAAGGAGAGATGAGGATGGTAAATTCTCATTAATTCTCTCAACAACCTAACAGTACTAGCTAGGAAGCCCAACTTCTCTCTTTTTTTTTTTTCCAAGTAGGGGATGTACATCACAGTGCCATATGAAATACAATCGGAAAGGATTAGGGTGGGGTTGAATGGGAGGATGAAAAAAATTATGCTACTAATGGGAGGGGGAGGGAAGTCGGTTGGTTGTAAGAACTTTTTTGCTAACCACGCTCGTAGTCAAGGAAATTGAATAATTCACTTCCCCTTAGCGGTTCACAAACACCCTTTTGGAATTTTGTATTTTCTAAACTACCTTTCAAGATTTTATTTATTCAGCAGCATGCCTAGGTAGCGGTTAAAAAAAAAAAAAATCATCCGTGAGAGGGAGGATGATCCCATATAAAGTTAATAACAACCGAATACAGGCGATCCAATACCAATACTTAGAGTCATGGTTGTACTTGCATGCGAACATCATTTGAACATGGTTTTTGATATGCATGCAATAGGAACCTGGACTTTCTTTCCCTCCTATGTATAAATGTTTTTAATTTCTCGATAATTTTGAAGAAAAAACCAAGGTGAGGTGAGAATTTCTTCATCTAAGGTGATTTGATGTTATAATTAGGTTTTTTTTTTTGATACGTAGCAATGATTGGACTCTTTAAACAATGAATGATATCATTAACTCCCACCAATAATAACGAAGGTCTGATTTACCCTTTCTTAATCCAATCCGAAGGTTGGGTTTGCAACGGGTGAAGGGAAACTTGGTAATGCTAAGTTTTGTTTTTTGTCTCTTTAGTAAAGAAGGTAAAGTATTCTTAGGTACTTATATATTAGATAAACTACACTTGAGGTACCTCACATTTGATTTATTGTGTTTGGCACGTTTCACGTCATATATATATTATTATGTTTCGCACATTTCACCTCATATATATCATGTTTAAGTTATCTCATGTTTCATAAACAATATGTTTGAGCTATCTTCGTTTTTTCATATTCTCAATTTTGCCAATTGATGTTAGGATTGAGTTTCTTGTGCCACAATGAATTTTAATCCATGCACGATGGGGCTTGAGATGCTTGTGGGGAGTATTGGGAGGGTACTTTGGGAATGTACTAAAGCCATATAGGTTTTGTGAGCCTTAGGATGGTGGATGAACCGTCCTTCATGGATTTAGGAAAACTTTTTCCTTGATATTAATTTTTGATATTTTCCTTTCCTTTTCTTGTGAATATGCATTTAACTTGCAATAGAGGAGGTAGAGAAACCAAGGGAGAGGGGAAAAAAAAAATAACGGGAGAGGGTTAAAATAGATTCGAATTCCAAAATACTTTTACAACCATTAGATTTTGAAAATATTCAATTGTTATGTGCACATAGAGAATTGAACAAGAATTGCACCATTAAGATAAAAGAAAAAAATCAAGATCTGAAGCAGAGGGCAGTGATGGCAAGAAGAGAGACAGACCAAGCGTGTACGACCTAAAGCATCTTCTATCCCATTTCTTTCTTTTTCTTTTTATTTATTTATTCTCTCAAGCAGAGGAAGTACAAAATTGTGCCACATGAGTTCCTACTGGTGGGAGGATTGTCAAGTGCCACAGGAGCTAAAACTAGAGGGTGATGATCCCATCCGGTGGTGAACAACTCCACCCATCTCTTCTTTCTTTTTCTTTTAGCAAAAGAAGTACACAATGGGGCCACATAGTCTACAGCTAGTGGGAGGATTGTCAAGTTCCTCCGGAGCTGTAACTAGAGGTGGATTATCGCATCCTGTGGTGAACAACTCTTCACACAAAAAAATCCTGTCATAAACTGTATCAGAAAATTGAGGGATAGTCCCTTGGTAATCGAATTGCGATATCACTTGAGTGTAGGAAAACATTGAAACAATCATGAACTTAAAGACTTGCCTGCTGTAATCTTAAACTTTGATATCATTAGGAAAGACATGCCAACGGAGTTGGTAGTTTAGTGAGAGGAACCCTTCTTCATATCTATGCTCTAGTTGATTGGTTGTGGATTCAAGTCAGTTTGTTTCACTATCATTCATTGGTCTTGTGGAAGCGTTGTTTATTGTATCAGAGCTTAAGTCTGGAGGCGACAGTGGGTCTTAGTCGTGCTATGGATCTTAGTCTTGCTATGCATCAGTTACTCTCTTTAAGACCGTAGTCATCCCCTATAGTGCAAACTAGATTGATACGAATCAGCCTCTAAGATAAAATAGTCCCGCAAACTCCTCCAACATATAGTCATTGCACTCACTTACTAGATCATGTTGGAACACTTCAGAGTTGTGCTTAATCAAAGAGGAGAAACTTTGAAGACCGTTAAATTAAAACCAGAGAGCGGAGAGGGAGAAATAAAGAGAGGAAGAAGTCAATTAAAACTTGACACTTAAGAGGCTTGGATATCACTCTATTCATATGGGTAATGTGCCTCCTACACATTACTATTCCAAGAGGTGCATCCGTTCAAAAGAACCTAACAAATATGTCTCTCTTGTGTAGAGACTAGGGTTGCAATAGGGTCAGGTTGGGCCGGGCTTTTGAAAACTCCAGTCTAACCCTAAGTCCCCTTAACTGAGTTCAAATCTGATTTGGCCTTAGGGCCTAAAAAATCCAGCCCTGACCTGCCCTCAAGCTTGACCAAGTTGACGTTGATTGGCTTTGAACATGGGGAGGGGAAAGGAAGATGCAGACGTTTGGCAAGGGGAGGGAGAGGGGGAGAAGAAGAAGAAGAAGAATAAAAAGAAACAAGAAGACAATATCAGGCCGGGTCAAGCCTAGCTTGAGGCCTCAACCTTTGTCCAACCTGGCCCTGACTCAGAGCCCGAAATTCCCAACCTTGATCTTCCCTCGAGGCTAGGATATCTTAGCTCAAGATCTTGTTTGGGCTGAGGGTAGGTCTGTGCTAACATGGCCAAATTTGCACCCCTATAGTAGAGACAAACACAAAAAATAGACATTTTTGATGAATCGCTTGGCGAGCCAAACTATTGACTTTCAAAAATTGATTTTAAGATACTCTCAATATGCATTATTTGGAAATTTTGACCATTGAATAGATGAGATCTCACCCATTTGCATGCATTTTTTTGTAATTCCAAATTTCCAAGGCACAACATTGACATGTGCCGAATAACCTCAAACGACTTGAGAATTGAACAAAAATTGAGCCTATCGGTTTTTTACCACTTTCTGATTTTTTTTGAGCCATGTTATCAAAGAAAAAAAAAAAAAAACTTTTTTTGAGCCATACAGTAAAGGCCTTCCTAGGCAGGCTCTGCAGGGAACAACCACCCTTTTTAAATTATTTTTCTCAAATCTTTTCTTCCAAGAAAAGAGCAGCATGCTTCACTGAGATAAGTTGGAGAGTTTTTTTTTTCTTTCGTTTTCGGTAAATAGATAAAGAGGGAGAGTATCTTTTCCTCCAAGAAACAAAATTTGACCAAACCAATCTTTCTCGACTACTTCTCTTTGATGTTCAACTTAACAATCACGGCTCTAGTGGAAGGGTTCCATTTTCTATATTCTTCCATGGGCTAAAGGTCCATGCTACCCTTTAGTTTTTCCTATTAAGATATGTCATTATTGACAGTCATTTGGTAAACTCTTTCATTGAAGAACCCTGTCAGTCTGGTGGTAGTTAATGTTATTGTATGGACTAATGAGGAGACATGTAGAAGCATCTTCAACACACTACAAGGAGGGCACAACAGGTTTTCTATGCCTACACAATCTGGGCGTTGCCTGCGCCACACTGAGAGGGATCTTTTTCCCTTATTTTTGTCTTGGCAATGACAAAAGTTGGTAACCAAGTTAGTTAAGTTTAAAAATCAAATTACTTTAAACTTGGGTAGAAATGTTAATAGAGAGAGAGAGAGTGAATATAATTGGTTTGGTTTAAATGGTTCAATTTGATTTATAGTATCATAGAAATCGAAATCCAACCAATTAATAATCGGCATGTCAAGTTTCTAAATCGAAATCAATTCAGTTTTGATTAATCAGTTCTAATCATACAGTATAGAAGTGTTTTGGTTTCGACTTCTTGATTTTGTTATACAATTTGTAATTGGTTTGGTTATTCAATTTAATCGAAATGGTTTAGAACCGACGGTTTATCATTTCAAAATTAAAATCAAACCAATTACTTTAATCGAACCAAATAATTATCAATTCCTTCCCGCTCATTTATAAATACTTCACAGAAGGAGAAGAAGAGGGGGGAAAAAAAAAAAAAACCAGAAAAAATGAGTTTTCTTGCAGGAAGATTAGCGAGCACAGAAGGTGCTTATTTCTTACAGGAATCCAAACATGCCGTAGGACGTCTCGCTGAGAAGATCAGAAGACTACTAAGAAGAAGCTCCCTTCTGATAATAACCCATCCAATGATTCTTCTTCTTCTCTCGTTGTCGACAACGAAGCTCAAGCCGACGTTCTCCCCGAGGTTCTTAGGCATTATCTACTTTCGAAGCTCTTCGAACAACCTTCCGACTCTTCTCTCTCCACTGCTTCCAAATGGGCTATTTACGTTGATCCCAACAAACCGTCTCCCGTCTCCGCCGATGCCCTGAACCCACTTCGGGCTTACCTTTCTCTGCCTCAGGTCACCTTTGGCCCCAAAAGGTCAGTTTTTTTTTTATTTCTCAATGTCTTCTTCTGGTTTCTTTTCCGTGAACTTGTATTGATATTTCAGCTTGAATTTGGGTTTACTGCTTATGTTCATTAGAGTTCACCTTTGCCCAGAGGACAAGGTTTCCTCAAAATTAGCAGAACCTCCAATATTTCCTCAACTAGTAGATAATTACAACTTCAGTTCTCAGAATTAACCCAAAAGTACCTCAAAATTTGTACACTAGAGAAACAGAAACAATGATGAGAATACTGTAAATTTCCAGAACTAGAAGAATGATAACCTCATTAGAACTGCTTCCTCTGTTTTGTCCTGTTTCATGGTTATGGTTGCCTTAAGACCCTTTAGACAAACAATGCTTGAGGTGGGCAAAAATTTCTCCCACATCCTCACTTTTCCAATAAATTGGACAAAATATAATAAGAGAATTTTTTTGAAGAGATTGTAAGGTGTGAAAATGATAAAACAGAACTTAGAATTGCCAAATGGAACTCGGATGTTCTGTAAATGAGAAGCATAATAGGTTAGGCAGTTGATTGGAGTATTAGGGTTTCAAAAGCTCAAGAACAGGACTAATGGAAGGGAGGATTAGATAGGTTAAGTTCTGTGCCGGTTGGTCGGTATCTTGTACAATAAAGATATTTAATTTCCTGATTTGTGTCTAGCAGGATTAAAAAAAAAAGTAAGTTTATTTGACCATCCATATTAATATGAGGGAGTAATATGCTATCTCATTCAGGTGGAAACTGCCCGATTCAGAACACTCCGTAGTAGCCTCGACAGCCAATGACTTGCGTCGTGACAAGTATACTCGTATTAACACTGAGAAATCGAAGGCTGCTGCTGAAGGGCTCTCACAAAGTAAGTTTATTTGAACATCCATGTCATATCAATGGAACATTTTCAGATTTTGAGAATATGTATCATAGCTTATATTCCAGTGTCTCAGAGTACATATGAACTATTAGAGCTTCTAATGAGAAACTACTTTCTTATATGAACCAGGTTGCTTTATTATTTGATACATGACTCCATTGTCTTGGAATGTATCATCTAATTTAAACAACTTAAAATGAAAATGAAAAATTTTTGAGTGGCTGTGAGAGGACTTTGTGCATAGGCCTATGGAAGATAGGAGAAAGGGGACTAGAAAGAGAGGATAAAACTAAAGGATTATTCCGACTATGTTTGTTAAGATATATATAGTTTCTGGTATGTGCTTCGTCATATATAAATACTACAAAAGTGTGCTTTTATTGAGCAGGAACTGTAGTAGCTTTCGAGTGGATAATGTCTCCACTTTAAATACTTTTGAATTTTGTATTATTCCTCTGTTTTAAGGCTCTCTAAAGATTTTTTTTTTTGGGTGAATATTGCTAGGAATTTTCTTATTTGGTGCTGTAAACTTTTTCAGGTTTCTCATCTTAGGTCCTGTTTGAGCAAACAACAAGAAAATACAAAAATAAACAAGCAATAGATCCGCACAATACAGAGATTTAACGAGGTTCACATACCAGTATGGTGTGCTACGTCCTTGGGCGAAGAAGAAGATGTTTCCCTATGCAGAAGAGAGATTACACCCAAGCAGCGGCGAGAAAACTCGCCCTGAAACCCTAGCTCGAAAATCCCCCCAAATTACAATGACTTTCTCAACGAGACAATAGTACATTATATACTCCAAGTCACGGGTCAACCCATCGGGTCGCGAGCAATCTAGTCGAGCCATATCGCGGGTATCGGCCCAACCCCTCTGCTTCCATCACAGATCTCAGAAAACTTTCTGTTTGGGTTGTCACCAAAATATGTCAGAGCAGGTCAATCTTCAAAACATGTCAAGAATTCGAGACAAACTTAACAGGCCCCAGACCTATGCTAGGCTGCATACCATTTTTCCTGTTAAACGATTGAGATTTTATAACTATTCCTTTTCTGTTGCTGGATGGAGAAATAATGAAAATGAAAATGAAACACTTGAATGAAGTTCCATAACAAAAGGTTTTGCAAACACCATATTTCCACTCATTTTACTTTAGCTACCATTTTTGCTAGATATGTTCTCAGTGTTCTTTAGGTAGAAGACTATGGTTTTATCTACAGTGGAAGGTTCTTTTATTGGGTTCATTCGTATCTTGTGTTTCCAAAAGGAAACCATAGAAATAAGTTCCAAAAAACAGAACTTTTGCTAACACCCCATTTCCAATTAGTTTAGCTACCATTTCATTTGTTCTTTTTTTTTTTTCAAATTAGGTTGAATGTTCATTGTTGGTTTTATCTTTCCCCACTGGTATTATGCTTTCAGACTCCTTATAACTGAAGGTATTTGGTCTTGTAGTTGGAAAGACATTTGTTTTTGCCACTGCATTTGTCTATGGGGGAGCCATCTTAACATTTGGACTGACAGCTTCGAATCTAGAGATGCATACTGTAAGTAAATATTGTTTGGAAATTATATATATTTGGCTCCAATTTCATCCTATTATGAGTATTCTTCATTTAATGTAATAACAGAATGGTAAACAAGTGGAAAGTAATATTTTTGAGCTTTCGAATATTGACAATAATTTAAATGGTGAAATATTTTGTATCGATTTGGTTGAGTGGGATCTACTTATGGGCATTGTTGTTCTCGACAAATAAGAACTATTCCTATATTGTACATTCCTCAAATATGTTACAGAAAAGTTGATTTAGTCATGATATATTGCCATGTTCATATTGTGATTACTGGTTAGGTTTGGAAAATGGGAAGGTTCTATCCAGGCTTGTCAAGGGGATAAGTTGGTTGGGGCTTCATGCTCAGCCTGAACTTGTATGATTACCTAAAGTGGCAGGGATTGCAGGCCCAGTTCAATAATTATTGCCCAAGTTTGGTTGATCTGCATAATTGTTTTTGAAGGACCTTTTATTGTAGTTTGAGCCTTAAATCTCTACAAAAATTAGAAAAACTAAGGGGACCCAAGTGTAGAAACGTAACCCTAAAACGAGGCAGAAGATAATGGAAAAACAAAACAAACAATGCACACGGATTTTACGAGGTTCGGCAAGGTTGCCTACATCCCCGGTGGGATGAGATTCTGCTTCACTATCAATGGAGAATAGGGTTACAGCGCTCGTCCTCACACCTTTCAGTATTGCTTGCATTACAGAGAAAGAAACCCTCGCTAGAAATATATAGCCAAAAAACCCTAATCTGGAAAGTACACAATTGCCCTCAAATAAAAAATTCGAGCGGGGGGCTGTGCCCCCTACACCCCCTGCTATGCAGGGAGGCCTCCTGCCCCCCTTGCAACCCCCACGGCCCGCTAACCGGCTAGCGGGACTACCGTCCTGCCTGTCTAGGTGCTGCACCAAGACTCCCTGGATTAAACTGTGACGGAATACAAGACATCATACACCAACAATTTCCACCTTGGCTTGAATTTTGTTGAGCCTCCTGTAAAGATAACTTATAGACGTCTTCATCATTGTACCTCATTAGAGGTACAAACACGCACCTGTTTGGTGCGTCCCTCATCTTCAACAATGAGTAATATTAATCAAGTCCAAACAAGACTTGAACTTCTCTGTAGTAACTGGCTTTGTAAACATATCTGCATGATTGAGATCTGTATGAATTTTTCTCAAGTGAATACTGTCTTTTGACACAAGCTCCCTGATCTTGTGAAATC
This sequence comes from Macadamia tetraphylla, assembly GCA_022985045.1. NCBI lineage: Eukaryota > Viridiplantae > Streptophyta > Magnoliopsida > Proteales > Proteaceae > Macadamia > Macadamia tetraphylla. The sequence continues at coordinate 38,111,407 of CM040967.1, forward strand.
TCACATTAATATGCTTTGTCCTTGCATGAAACATCTGATTCTTTGCAAGATGTATGGCACTCTGACTGTCACAATGTAACACTGTACCTCCTTGCTCCAACCCCAACTCACGAACCAGTCCAGCCAACCAGACTCCTTCCTTGTCAGCCTCAACTGCTGCCATGTACTCTGCCTCTGTAGTGGACAATGCAATTGTAGTAAGCATCGCCTCCATGATATAGGTCCACCAGCCAATGTAAACACATACCTGTAGTAGACCTCCTCTTGTCTAAATCACCAACATAGTCGAATCAACATAACACCTTAATTCTAGAACTTCCTTGCCACTGAACATAACACCTATATCTTTAGTCTTGCTCAAATATCGAAGATCCACTTAATTGCATTCAATGCTCCTTCCTGGATTACTCATGTATCGCTAACAACACTGATCGCATGAGACAAATCCACTGTTACAAACCATAGCATACATGAGACTCCCAAGCTGCTAGCATAAGGGACTTGAGACATCTGCTCCACCTCCTCATGTGTTGTAAGGCATTCCCTTTCAGATAACTTGAAGTGGCCAGCTAACGGAGTGCTAACCGGCTTAGCCTTTTCCATATTGAAACGCTCTAGCACCTTTTCAATATACCTCTTCTGAGTTACCCAAAGTTTACCTGCATTTCTATCTCTAAGGATTTCCATGCCAAGGATCTTCTTAGCGGCACCAATATCATTCATCTCAAATTCAGCACTCAACAAAGACTTCAAAGAGACTATCTCATGTTTGTTCTTTGCAGCAATGAACATGTCATCAACATAAAGCATCAACAAAATAATGGAATTATCACTTGACACTTTATAATAAATACAACTATCATATTCACTTCTTGTGTAACCAATCTTCATCATGTAGGAATCAAAGCGCTTGTACCACTGCCTAAGAGATTACTTAAGGCCATAAAGCGACCTCTTAAGCAGACAAACATGATCTTCCTTTCCCTGCACCTTAAAACCTTCAGGCTGCTCCATGTAAATCTGTTCCTCCAAGTCACCATGAAGAAATACAATTTTCACATCAAATTGTTCAAGCTCTAAATCATACATGGCCACCAAAGCAAGTAGTACCCTGATCGAAGTGTGTTTCACCACCGGAGAAAATATTTCATTGTAGTCTATCCCCTCCTTCTGTGCATAGCCCTTGGCTACAAGTCTGGCCTTATACATTTCACGCTCCTTTTCAGATGTTGCCTCTTTCTTACGAAAGACCCATTTACACCCAATGATTTTTCTTCCCTTGGGTTTTTTCACAATCTCCCAAGTCTTTTTCTTCTGTAGAGATTCCATTTCCTCCATCATAGCTGTCATCCATTTATCATGCTGTGCATCACTCAAAGCATCATGGTAGGAAGATGGATCACTTACCTCTGATGAGGGCATAGGCAACCATGTCCTCAAACCCGTATCTCATAGGTGCTTTGTGAGTACGCTTCCCTTTACCCTTTGCCACAGTATAGGGAACTTCTACTACTTCCTATTGTCCTGGTAAGTTACTTGATGACTCATTCTCTCTTGTTGTTTCTAACTCACCTAACTCCACCTGCACAGTAGAACTTTCTTTATTTTCATCAACTGCTTGTGAATTATAATTTGACTTCACTAAATGAGACTCATCAAACACGTCTCTGCTAACCACAACTTTCTGTGAACTTGGATCCCACAACTTGAATCTCTTTGCACCTTTCTTAAAACCAAGAAAGATACATTGCTTAGACTTTGAGTTTAACTTGGAACGCTGCTCACTCTCAACATGCGCATAGGCTGGACAACCAAATATTTTTAGAATAGAATAATCTACTGGTTTTCCTGTCCATACCTCTTCAGGAATTTTACAATCAATCGCCTTTGATGGAGACCTATTGATGAGGAAACATGCCATGTTCACTGTTTCTGCCCAAAATCTCTTGCTCAACCCGCATTCACCTCATACTCCGAGCTCTTTCTAGAAGTGTTCGTTCATCCTTTCAGTTACACCATTTTTTGTGGTGTCTTTGGAACCGTGAAGTGCGTGTAATCCCTTCACTTTGCACAATTCTAGAACGGCTTGTATGTGTACTCTCCTCCATTATCTGTTCTCAAGTATTTAATTTTCTTTTCTGTCTTCCTTTCTACCTTAGCCTTCCATTCCTTAAATTTAGTGAATACCTCACTTTTATGCTTCATGAAGTAGATCCAGACTTTCCTTGAGTAATCATCAACAAAGGTCACGAAGTATTCTGCCCTTCTTTAGATTTTGTTATTGAAGGACCCCATACATCGTTGTGTACATAATCAAGCACCCCTTTACTCTTATGTTTTGCAGTTTTGAAACTAACCTTGCACTATTTTCCAAACACACAATACTTGCAGAAGTTCAGTTTACAAGTTTTTACTCCTTTCAACATTTTCCTTTTATGAAGCTCCATCAATCCTCTTTCTCCTATATGCCCTAACCGCATATGCCACAGATAGGTATCATCTGTATCAAATACTGCATCTGTAGTCACATATGCTCCACCTATAACTGTGCTCCCTATGAGTCTGTATAGGTTTCCTACTAGCTGTCCCTTCATGATAACCATTATACCCTTAATAACTTTGAGAACTCCACCTTCTGCTATGTACTTACAACCATTTGAGTCAAGTGCCCCCAAAGATATTAAGTTTTTCCTTAATTCTGGTACATGTCTCACATCTGCTAAGGTTCTTACTATACCATCAAACATCTTGATTTTGATAGTGCCTATCCCTATGGTCTTGCATACGGCATCATTCCCCATTAGGACAGACCCACCATTATATGGTTGATATGTATCAAATCAATCCTTATGTGGACACATATGATATGAACATCCAGAATCTAAAATCCAAGAATCAGAAGGTTGATTCTTACCTGATGATATAGAGAGTACATCTCCATCATCTCCATCTGAACTGTCAGCCACGCTAGCTTCCTCAGATGCCTTATCTACACCTTTCTTATTTAAGTCCGCCTTCCTCTTCAAGCACTCTCTCTTCAGATGACCTTCTTTCTTGCAATAGTAACAAGAGACCTTTGTCTTTGCCCCTTTTAATTTTGATCGACTCTTCCCAGATCCCTTCTGATTTGATCTCCCTCTTTCCTGCTACTTGTCACCTCCGAAAAAACCTTCTCTTTGAGATTTCGTACTACTAGCCTTCTTCCTTGTATCATTGGACATGAGGGCAGCTGTGACTTCATCCATCTCAAGGGTCTCCTTCCCGTACAAGAGAGTCATTACTAGGTGATCATATGATTCTGGGAGCGACAACAACAATAGTAACACCTTATCTTCATCCTCGATCTTAACCTCCAGGTTTGCAAGTTTACTTACGATCTGATTGAATATGTTAAGATGCTCTAATAGATCCATACCTTCCTCCATCTGTAGAGAATATAATTGTTTCTTCACGAACAACTTGTTCGTTAAGGACTTCGTCATGTAGATGCTTTCAAGTTTCGCCCATAATTGCGGTGCAGATTCGATACCCACAACATATTGTAGGGCATCATCAGAAAGATTTAATCGAACAACACTTACCGCTTTTTCCTCCATCTCTTCCCAATCTTTGTCAGTAATTTTTGCAGGTTTCTTCGACTTCCCCAACAACATTTTCGCCAAACCCTGCTGTATCAGAGGATCCTTCATACTTTGATGCCAGAGGGTGAAATTTTTTTTCCCATTAAACCTCCCGATATCATACTTGATATTCGATCCCTTCCCTGCCATCGTGATAGTAAACCCTAGAAAACAGAAACCTAGAGCTCTGATACCAATTTGTAGAAACGTAACCCTAAAATGATGCAGAAGATAATGGAAAAACAAAACAAACAATGCACAAGGATTTTACGAGGTTCGGCAAGGTTGCCTACGTCCCCGGTGAGATGAGATCCTGCTTCACTATCAATGGAGAATAGAGTTACAGCGCTCGTCCTCACACCTCTCAGTATTGCTTGCATTACAGAGAAAGAAACCCTCGCTACAAATATATAACGAAAAAACCCTAATCCAAAAAGTACACAATTGTCCTCAAATAAAAAATTCGAGCGGGGGGCTGCGCCCCCTACACCCCTGCTATGCAGGGGGGCCTCCTGCCCCCCTTGCAACCCCTACGACCTGCTAACCGACTAGCGGGACTACCGTCCTGCCTGTCTAGGTGCTGCACCAGTACTCCCTGGATTAAACTGCGACGGAATACAAGACATCATACACCAACAATCTCCACATTTGCTTGAATTCTGTTGAGCCTTCTGTAAAGATAACTTGTAGACGTCTTCATCATTGTACCTCATTAGAGGTACAAACCCACACCTGTTTGGTGCGTCCCTCATCTTCAACAATGAGTAATATTAATCAAGTCCAAACAGGACTTGAACTTCTCTGTAGTAACTGGCTTTGTAAACATATCTGCAGGATTGAGATCTGTATGAATTTTTTTCAAGTGAATACTGCCTTCTGACACAAGCTCCATGATCTTGTGAAATCTCACATCAATATGCTTTGTCCTTGCATGAAACACCTGATTCTTTGCAAGATGTATGGCACTCTGACTGTCACAATGTAACACTGTACCTCCTTGCTCCAACCCCAACTCACGAACCAGTCCAGCCAACCAGACTCCTTCCTTGGCAGCCTCAACTGCTGCCATGTACTCTGCCTCTGTAGTGGACAATGCAATTGTAGACTGAAGCATCGCCCTCCATGATATAGGTCCACCAACCAATGTAAACAAATACTCTGTAGTAGACCTCCTCTTGTCTAAATCACCAGCATAGTTAGAATCAACATAACCTGCCAATTCTGTAGAACTTCCCTTGCCACTGAACATAACACCTATATCTTTAGTCTTGCTCAAATATCTGAAGATCCACTTAATTGCATTCCAATGCTCCTTCCCTGGATTACTCATGTATCTGCTAACAACACTGACTGCATGAGACAAATCCGACCTGCTACAAACCATAGCATACATGAGACTCCCAACTGCGCTAGCATAAGGGACTTGAGACATCTGCTCCACATCCTCATGTGTTGTAGGGCATTCCCTTTCAAATAACTTGAAGTGGCCAGCTAACGGAGTGCTAACCGGCTTAGCCTTTTCCATATTGAAACGCTCTAGCACCTTTTCAATATACCTCTTCTGAGTTACCCAAAGTTTACCTGCATTTCTATCTCCAAGGATTTCCATGCCAAGGATCTTCTTAGCGGCACCAAGATCCTTCATCTCAAATTCAGCACTCAACAAAGACTTCAAAGAGACTATCCCATGTTTGTTCTTTGCAGCAATGAGCATGTCATCAACAAAATAATGGAATTATCACTTGACACTTTATAATAAATACAACTATCATATTCACTTCTTGTGTAACCAATCTTCATCATGTGGGAATCAAAGCGCTTGTACCACTGCCTAGGAGATTGCTTAAGGCCATAAAGCGACCTCTTAAGCAGACAAACATGGTCTTCCTTTCCCTGCACCTTGAAACCTTCAGGCTACTCCATGTAAATCTGTTCCTCCAAGTCACCATGAAGAAATGCAGTTTTCACATCAAGTTGTTCAAGCTCTAAATCATACATGGCCACCAAAGCAAGTAGTACCCTGATCGAAGTGTGTTTCACCACCGGAGAAAATATTTCATTGTAGTCTATCCCCTCCTTCTGTGCATAGCCCTTGGCTACAAGTCTGGCCTTATACATTTCACGCTTTTTCTCAGATGTTGCCTCTTTCTTACGAAAGACCCATTTACACCCAATGATTTTTCTTCCCTTGGGTTTTTCCATAATTTCCCAAGTCTTGTTCTTCTGTAGAGATTCCTTTTCCTCCATCATAGCTGTCATCCATTTATCATGTTGTGCATCACTCAAAGCATCATGGTAAGAAGATGGATCACCTGTACCTACAGTGAGGGCATAGGCAACCATGTCCTCAAACCCGTATCTCACCGCCGTCCTGCCTGTCTAGGTGCTGCACCAGTACTTCCTGGATTAAACTGTGACGGAATACAAGACAACATACACCAACACCAAGGAGATTGAAGAAGTACTTACTCAAAGGCTTAATGTTAGACATGTTGGGTCAATAATTGCCACCCTATTTGCATAGTTGTCATGGCGTTGCCTAGGGGTCGCCAAGGCTGCGATTTGGCGTCTTGGCAGAAAAAGAAATTCATGGCAGTGCTACGATTTACATGACTCACAAATGACAGTCGCCATTGGCTGATAGACGTCGCTATGGCACCGCCATGGACGCCAAGTCATGCCTGATTCACTAGGCTGTCGATTTTTTGTAAAATGCAGGGTGATTTTAATAGGGCTATGTTGATTTTTTATGATTTGATATTGCTTAATATTGGTTTTATATGGTATATGGTATATATTGTAGGCTTGTAGCATGCTAAATAACTTTAGAAAATACGGGAAATAAAAAAATAGCATACTAAATAACTTTAGAAAATAGGGAAAATAAAAAATGACACATGGGCGATTTGATCGCCATGGCAACACCATAACGGGCGATTCATTGCCAAATCGATTAGCCACCCCTCCACCGCCTTGGATTGATTTGATGATGTGACAATTATGCCTATTTGTGATATTCAATAGAAAAAGAAAATACTTTAATTCTAACTTGATCTATTGATCAGGACTTGAATTGTAAGTAGCAATTTATTTTCTAAATGAACAAATGCTATATTGTAAAAATTGATCATTTAAGGGAAGGAAGAAAATGAATGAATTGTTGAATCTTTTAGATGTGTATTCTTATTGATCTTGCAGTGAATGGGCAAATACTCCCAATGAATTCAAGTCACAATTTCTAATTATATTTCTGACAGAGGTCCCCTAGGGGATTGGTTAATAGGTAGAGAAGTTGGTAACCCCGAGGTTACTAGGATCTATGGCTGCTTTGATCTTTCCAATGCAATGGGTGGGTGATGGCAATAGAGGTTCATTTGTAAATATATAATGACATTGAGTTTATCCTTTGAGGACATAGAACCTGATCATAGTGATCATGTTGAGCTCACAAGAGAGTAGTGGACCAAGGTTTAAGCTGCAAAAGGAAACCCATCCCCACCCCAAGGAAAAAAAAAAAAAAAACACATAGACATAGGCCCCCTCAGTTTGGTATCTTCTACAGTGTTGATGGGTGAAGTATTATGATTGGCTTTACTGATGTGCATATTCTCCATTCCTCTCAGCATCATGCATATTCTCCTGTGAATTCTTTTCTTTGTTTCTAATTTTTCTGTTGATAAAAAATCTTTGCTCTAGTTCATATAGATTTTTTTTTTATTATTATTATTATTTTAATTTTAACAGAGTGATGACATCAAAACCAAAGGAAAAGACATCATTCAGCCCAAAATTGAGATGATTAGGGAGCAGTTAGTACCATTACAAGTTTGGGTATATTTCTGAACAGGTTTACCTCCCTCCCCCCATCTTTGGCTGAATCAGGAATGCATTAGACAGTAAAGGGAAAGATTTGAAGTTATTGATCATATGATAATTACATTCATAAATCTTAACTTTCAGTTTCTTGATTGTTCCAGGCCAAAAACATGTCAAAGAAGTGGCATGTCCAAAGAGAGGAAGATATCAAAGAGAAGCCTATAATTAAAGAGCTTTCTAAGCTATTAGGTGCAAGGAAATCTAGCGGACTCAAGCATAAATTTTCCTTTTTTGGTTTTATACAAAATGTACCATAAGTTATGCTTAAGACTATGGATTAAGCCTAACAGAGGACTAAAGTGTGTATTTTTCTACCTTTATAAGTTGTATACAAAATGTATCATAGGTTGTGTTTAACCCTATGGGTTAAGCCTAACAGAGGAATGAGTGTGTATTTTTCTACCTTTTTATGTTTAATACAATTTCCATAACAGAGTTGATATTCAAATATTTTAACAGAGATACATATTTACCCACTAAAACTCAATTAATATTCGACCCCGTAACAGCCGTAGTCTGTGGTTTTATCTTCAATGCAGAGATTGCAGGGGACTAATTTGGCCAATTTGTTTATTAATTGGATGGATAAACCATATTTGATTCTTGAAATGCATGTCAAACATGGTAGCATATTGACCTGCATCTTTAGCTGTCAAACTAGTGGAATTTGGATGTGGCTATTCTGACTGTTGGTTGGATAGAGACCATATAGACTAGTCATATATTAATTTGAAAGCCGAACTCACTCATATGTGATATTAGGGGTGTAAGTTTGGCATTGATGGCCCGAATCTGTCCTGAGTCCAAACAGGACTTGGGCTAAGATTGACCCTAAGGGCGAGTTAGGGCTGGGTTGGGCTTGGGTTGAGGCCTAAGCCTAGCCCGGTCCTGATTTTAACCATGATTTATATAATGAAAATTTGGGTTGTCATCATATTATTTTATTCAAAATAATAAAATCTGGGTTATTTATTCTTATGGTTAAGTGTCGTGAACATCTATTATTGTGTTGCATTTCAAAATTTTGATTATATATAAAAAAGATTTCCAAGGCACAATTTTAACATGTGCCCAATTCCCTCAAAGCTAGGACTTGAGAATTGAACAAAATTTGAGCCTATTGGTTTTTTTCCATTTGCTGATTTTTTTTAATCCATACAGCAAAGGACTTCCTAGGCAAGCTTTGCAGGGAATAACCACCCTTTTTAAATTATTTTTCTCCAAATCTTTTCTTCCAAGAAAAGAGCAGCTTACATCACTGAGATAAGTTGGAGATTTTATTTTTATTTATTTATTATTATTATTTTTTTTGATAAATAGATAAATAGATAAGAAAGAGAGTATTTTTCAAGAAACAAAATTTGACCAAACCAGTCTTCCTTCACTACTACACTTTGATGCTCTAACTTAACCACCACTGCTTTAGTGGAGGGGTTCCATTTTTTGTACTCTTCCATGGGCTAAGGTCCATGCTACCCTTTTGTTTTTCCAATTAAGAGATCTCATTGTCAGACCCATTTGGTAATCATTGTCTTTGAAGATACCTGTCCGTTTGATGCAGACAATATCAGTTCACAGACTAACGTGGAGACATGGAGAAGTATCTTCAACACACTATTGAGAGAGCACATCTGTCTTTTTACGCCTACTCAGTGTGGTCGTTGCCTGCGCCAGACCTAGAGGAACCTTTTTCCCTTATTTTTGTCTTGACAATGATAAAAGTTGTTAACCAGGTTAGTTAAGTCTAAAAAACCGAATTACTTTAACCTTGGGTAGAAATGATAAACGAGAGGGATTATAATTGGTTTGGTTTGGTTTAAATGGTTCAATTTGGTTTATAGTATCATGCAAATCGAAATCCAACCAATTAGTAATCAGCATTTCAAAATTCTAAATCTTTTTCTCTACCTTTATTATTTTCTGTTATTTCATTTGGTCTCATAGAAATAATATACCATTCAATAAACAAAAACCTAATCCTTTTCTAATCCTAAAAACGGCTATTTGGTGGACTAACTCATACTACACCTCCACATATGAGCCACCACAAAATCAGGTTCCTCCTTGTCCCAACGGCTTTATGCTTCCCAAAGTCCCAACTCTCAACTATACAATTACGACATGTGCCATAATTTCCAACCCCACAAAAAATATGATAGGTTGGGCAGTCTTTTTTTTCTCTAAAGGAAAGTGTCCCCTACTAATGACAGATTACCTTTTGACAGGAAATATCATTGAAGGATGCGCAAGAGCTCTACTACTTGGGGCACAACATGCATTGCAGCGGAAATGGGAGGTGAAGGAAGTTTGGAGCAATTTAGAGGTCCTTCTTAACTTATCTTTTGACCTAACTAGTACCTCATGGCCTTTAAGTGTAGCCCCCATTTTTTTGGATGTGTACAAAGCTATGCAAAATCTTGTTTTTTGTCTCAGGCCTACTACTGAGGTAGTTGTTTCTTAGGCCAACCTAGCTTCTACGACAATGACAAGCAAAAACTCAGTGTATATCTAAAACCCTGAACACTGTATCTTTATCTCTCTATCTTAATTTAGTTTTCTTTTTCTTATGATAAAAAAAAAAAAAATCAATTCAGTTTCAATGAATCAGTTCTAATCATATAGTTTAGTATTGATTTGGTTTCGATTTGTCGTTGATTTTGTTATACAATTTGTAATTGGTTTTGATATACCATATGTGGTACATTGATTGGTCAACTAATATTGAACCGAGCTCTATGGTCAGCATGGATTGGTTCGACCATGGTGATCGATAAGATGAGACCTGACCTCAACACAGACTAATATCTACTATGCTCGATATGTCTTCATCTTTCCTCATACGACGACGAAGTCCAAGACAACGTAGGAGTGATGATATTGGCAAGTTGGCAAGATTGCCTCTGATTTTAACCACACCCCTTAACCTAACCGCATGAGAGTTAAATGGTCATTTAACTAGGCTTTGGTCAGGTTGAACTATAGTCAAGTCAACTCTTACAGGATTGGCCAGCTCAGCGGCAAGTGGAGGTCCTTGAAGAAGCCGGAATCTTGCACCAACAGGTTTGCTTATTCGATTTAATCGAAATGGTTTAGAACCGACGGTTATCCTTTCAAAATTAAAATCAAACCGATTACTTTAATCGAACCAAATACTAATTGATTACTTCCCGCTCAATTCTGAATGAGTACAGAAGGATAAGAGAAGGGAAGAAAAACAGAAACAATGAGTTTTCTTGCAGGAAGATTAACAAGCATAGAAGGTGCTTATTTCTTACACGAATCCAAACATGCCTAGGACGTCTGGCTGAGAAGACTACTAAGAAGAAGCTATCCTCTAATAATAACCCATCCAATGATTCTTCTTCTTCTTCTTCTCTCGTTGTTGACAACGAAGCTCAAGCCGACGTTCTCCCCGAGGTTCTTAGGCATTATCTACCTTCGAAGCCCCTCGAACAACCTTCCGACTCTTCTCTTTCCACCGCTTCCAAATGGGTTCTTTATGTTGATCCCAACAAACCGTCTCCTGTCTCCCCCGATGCCCTGAACCCACTTCGGGCTTACCTTACTCTGCCTCAAGTCACCTTTGGCCCGAAAAGGTCAGTTTTTTTATTTCTCTGTGTCTTCTTCTGGTTTCTTTTCCGTGAATTTGTATTGATATTTCAGCTTTGAGTTTGGGTTTACTGCTTATTGTTCATTAGAGTTCACCTTTGCCCAGAGGACAAGGTTTCCTCAAAATTAGCAGAACCTCCAATATTTCCTCAACTAGTACATAATTACAACTTCAGTTCTCAGAATTAACCCAAAAGTACCTCAAAATTTTTATAGTAGAGAAGCAGAAACAATGATGAGGAATACTGTAAATTTCCATAACTAGAAGAATAATAACCTCATTAGAACTGCTACCTCTGTTTTGTTCTGTTTCATGGTTATGGTGGCCTTAGGACCCTTTAGACAAACAATGCTTAAGGTGGGCAAAAATTTCTCCCACATCCTCACTTTTCCAATAAATTGGACAAAATATAATAAGAGAGTTTTTTTGAAGAGATTGTAAGGTGTGAAAATGATAAATCAGAACTTAGAATCGCCAAATGGAACTCGGAGGTTCTGTAAATTAGAAGCATAATAGGTTAGGCAGTTGATTGGAGTATTAGGGTTTCAAAAGCTCAAGAACAGGACTAATGGAAGGGAGGATTAGATAGGGTAAGTTCTGTGCCGGTTGGTCAGTCTTTTATACAATAAAGCTATTTAATTTCCTGATTTGTGTCTTGCAGGATTGAAAAAAAAATGTTTATTTGAACATCCATATTAATATGAGTGAGTAATATGCTATCTCATGCAGGTGGATACTGCCTGATTCAGAACAGCCCGTAGTAGCCTCGACAGCCAAACTCATATTAATAGTGAGAAGTCGAAGGCTGCTTCTGAAGGGCTCTCACAATGTAAGCTTATTTGAACATCCATATTATATGAATGGAACATTTTTAGAATTTGAGAATATGTATCACAGCTAATATTCCAGTGTCTCAGAGTACATATGAACTATTAGAGCCTCTAACGAGAAATTACTTTCTTAGATGAATCAGGTTGCTTTGTTATTTATGACTCCATTGTCTTGGAATGTATCATTTCTATGGAAATAAGTAAAGATGAGAAGGAAAATTTTTTGAGTGGCAGTGAGAGGGTTTTGTGCTTATTCATCTGGAAGCTAGAAGAAAGAGGGCAATAAAGAGAGGGTAAAACAAAAGGAAAACTCTAATTTTCTTAAGATGAATATAGTTCCTGTTTTGTGCATAGTCATGTATATACACTAAAATAAGTGTGCTTTTATTAAGCACCAACTGTACTAGCTTTCTGAGTAGATAATGTCTCCAATTTAAACACTTTGGAATTTTGTATTATTCCTCTGTTTTGAGGCTCTCCAAAGAAATTTCCATTTGGTTCTGTAATATTTACTGTTGCTGGATGGAGAAATAATGAAAGAGAAAAACTTGAAAGAAGTTCCAAAACAAAATCCATTACACCATATTTCCACTAAGTTTACTTAAGCTACCACCTTATTTGTTGCTAGATACATTCTCAGTGTTGTTATTCTCTAGGTTTTATCTACAGCGGAATGCTCTTTTATTTGTTTAACGCGTATCTTGTGTTTCCAAAAGGAAACTATAGAAATTTCCAAAACAAAACTTTTGCTAACACCACATTTCCAATTAGTTTAGCTACCATTTCATTTGGTCCAAAACTTTTGCTAACACCCCATTTCCATTTAGTTTAGTTACCATTTCATTTGTTCTAAAACCCCCCTCCCTTTTTTTTTTCCAAATTTGGTTGAATGTTCATTGTTGGTTTTATCTGTCCCCACTGGTATTATGGTTTCACTCCTTACAACTGAAGGTATTTGGTCTTGTAGTTGGAAAGGCATTTGTTTTTGCCACTGCATTTGTCTATGGGGGAGCCATCTTAACATTTGGACTGACAGTCTCTAATCTGGAGATGAACACTGTAAGTAAATATTGTTTGGAAATTTATGTATATTTGGTTCCAATTTCATCCTATTATGAGTATTCTTCATTCCAATTTCATTTTTGTTTGGAAATATTTTGTATTGATTTGGTTGGGTGTGGGATCTACTTATGGCATTGTTGTTTCTCAGCAAACAAGAACTATTCCAGTAGTACATTCCTCAAATATGTTACAAAAAACTTTATTAAGTCCATGATATCTTGCCTTGCTCATATTGTGATTACTGGTTAGGTATGGAAAATGGTAAGGTTCTATCCAGGATTATCAAGGGGATAAGTTGGTCGGGGCTCAGCCCGTACCTGTGTGTAAGAATCTTGTAGTGAATGGGTAAATACTCCCAATGAGCTCATGTCACAATTTCTAATTATATTTCTGGCAGAGGTCCCCTGGGGCGATTGGCTAATTAGGTAGAGAAGTTGGTAACCCTGAGGTTTCTAGGATCTATGGTTGCTTTGGTCTTTCCAATGCAATGGATAGAGGTTCATTTGTAAATACATATTGAAATTGAGTTTAGCCTTTGAGGACTAAGAACCTGATCATTCTATATGGTTTAAGCTGCAAAAGGAAACCCACCCCACCCCAAGAAAAAAAAAAAAAAAAAAAAGATATAGGCCCCCTCAGTTTAGTATCTTTTAAAGTGTTGATGGGTGAAGTACCATGATTGGCTTTCTTTGTTTCATCTGTTTTTTTAATTTTTTTTTTGAATAGTTCATATAGAAATATTTTTGTTATTTTAACAGAGTGATGGCATCAAAACCAAAGGAAAAGACATCATTCAGCCCAAAATTGAGATGATTAGGGAGCATTTAGTACCATTACAACTTTGGGTATGTTCCTGAACAGGTTTACTTTTTTCTTTTCCTAATGAATCAGGAATGCATTAGATAGTAAAGAGAAAGATTTGAAGTTATTGATCATATGATAATTACATTCATAAATCTTAACTTTCAGTTTCTTGATTGTTCCAGGCTGAAAACATGTCAAAAAAGTGGCATGTCCAAAGAGAGGAAGAAATAAAAAAGAAGCCTATAATTAAAGAGCTTTCTAAGATATTAGGTGCAAGGACACCCAGCTGATTCAAGCTTCTTCTTTTTGCTAACAACAAGTATCTAGGCCTTCGGCCTGTCTAGTCCCGTGGGTTCATACTAACCTCACAACCATATGGATTGAATCATGCCGGTGTTGAATGAGAACCATTCAACTTTCACTAAAAGTGGTGAAGAGTACTAAACACCCCATGTGAGTGGCCCCAAGAAGGTAAAAGTAGGAATGTTAATGGGGCGGGTTGGGTTGGGTTGGGTTGGGATTTTTAAAATCCTAGTCCAACCCTAAGGTCTCTTAACTCAACCTAAGCCCTGCCTAGCCCTAGGTCAGGTTGGAATATCTCAGGCAGGCCCAACCTTGTCGGGTTTAGCCCAGCCCAGCCCAGCCCAGCCCAGCCTTGTTGGACCTGATTGGGTCGGGCTTAACTCAATCCAGCCAGGGTTGAGACCTCAATGCAGGCCCAACCCAACCCGGCCTCGGGCCTGAAATGCTCAACCCTAGCCCAACCTATGGGCTGAAATCTCAGCCCAGGCTTTGTTTGGGCTCAGGGCGGGCTAATGCAGGTTCGGGCTGATTGGGCTTTTTTGACACCCCTAGGTAAGAGGAGTCGAACTCAGAACCACACGCTTCCTAAGGTGAAGGTCCCTTGTCAACTCGGCTACCCCTCGGGTGATAAATTTTTATTTTTAGTTATATATAAAATGTATCATAAGTTTGTGTTTAACCATATGGGTTGAGCCTAACAGAGGAATGAGTGTATATTTTTCTACCTTTTTATGTTTAATAGTATTTCCATATTTGAGTTGATATTCAAATATTTAAACAGAGATACATATTTCTCCACTAAACTCAATCAATATTCGACCCCGTAGCACTTGTAGTTGGTAGTTATGCATGACAAACTTGGTAGGCATATTGAGCTGTATCTTTAGTTGCCAAACTAATGGAATCTGGATGTGGGTATTCTGACTATTGGATGGATAGAGACCATATGGATTGGTACAAAACCCAATCATATGTGTTATTAGGGGTGTAAGTTTTGCCTTGATGGTCCAAATATGTCTTGAGTCCCAATAGGGTCTGGGCTAAGATTTCTGACCTGAAGCAAGTTACGGTTGAAAAACACTAACCTTGGATTAGGGTTGGGTTGGGCCTGGGTTGAGCCCTAAGCCTAGCCCGTCATTTTAACTGTGATTTATATAATATAAATTTAGGTTGTCATCATATTCTTTTATTCAAAATAATGAAATCTGGATTACTGCTTCTTATGGTTAAGTGTCTTGAACATCTATTATTGTGTTGCACTTCATAATTTTAATTGTGTATTGATCATTTGATCTTTTTTTTTTTAATTTTTTTTTTCCGATATGCATATGACACATATGGAAAAAATAGGATCAATTAGGGTTAGTCCATTGACAAAACTTATTGCCAATTAGGGCCAACCCAGCCCAATTCTGCTCAATCATGACCAGTTAGGGCCAAGTTGGGTTGGCATGGACCTGACAGGATTGGCCCTAGGCATGACTTGATAGCATTGGATTGGACCTAGGTTGAGTTTTAGGAAACTAGAGTTGGGTTAGGGTTCTAAGAAACCCAACCCAATCCGACCTGTTCCAGCCCTATGTGATATCATAAACTGATGCCCTCATTTTCCCTAACATAGTTAACCATCCAAAAAGTTAATCTATTGATTATGCTAAAGGTTTAATGTCTTAAGTTGAAACTTGCTACTTGAATTAAAAGTTATGAGAAAAAAAAAAAAGGGTTCATCCACACCTCCCAAAAGCATCTCAATGAAGCTTAAGTTTTGTCAAATGGCAGTAGATATTTATATTTTTGGAACATGTAGTTCACTAGCAAAATCCACCTCTTCCACAAGGAGATATAATTGTATAAAATTGGTTTAAAAACCATTAGGTTTTATGACACTAAACTACAGGATATAAAAAGATCGACCAATTCCGAGGATTCATAGTTAACCCAACAATAGAATCATTTGAGCTCCAAATATCCATATTCCAAAATATGGAATGATTTTTTATTAAGGCTGGAATATTGGGAGGACTCTTCGGGCCAAACAAGAAATCTGCAATTGCCAGCAAATTTTTTTTGATAATCTAAAAAATCTATTTACTTTATCTTTAAGCCTATCGACTAAAATGGAATCTTTTTCAAATCAGGAAAAAATTAGCTCATTTTCACACCAAATTTAAGTATGATGAATTAATCTATAAAAATAATTTTTTTGGACATTTGGCTAGATTTTGGACCAATTAACCAAATTTAAACTCTATTTACCCTTTAGGTGAATTTTGGTTATTTTACTTGGTTGATCTCCAACATCTTCATTATTCTAAACCTTAAAATAGAACATTTCCCTGGTTCTAGAACAAATGTTTATCATCATCGTGAACACTCTTCATGGTGACAAAATGAGGTGTCTACAAGAACCTTCCCATCCAATAGTAGGATATGACAAATATGCTCTCTATGTAGCTCAAAAGGGCTGGACCATGTTAAGAAACACAATGTGTAGGAAGTCCTTGCAAATATTAAAATTAAGGAAAATTTTTTTTAAGACGTCTTGCGTAAAAGGAAACTTGTTTGTGGAAGGGTGATGAGGCAATTTTAATTGTCATATACGTGGGGTATTTGAATTGTTCACTTGCCAATTTCATACTCAAATCCAATGAAATACCATACCATGTCTATTGATGCATCCTATATTTTCCAGCTGTTCCATGTATTTATTTGTCTAAATCTTGTCATAGTCATGGATTTTTAAATTTTAATTTTACAACTTGACCAACTCCATTTTGGCTAAAACCTGACATGCTGATAGAAAACCTCATGATTTTTTTTATCCACAAAATTTGTGCGCTATCCGAGCTTACTACATTGCAGAAAGACCTAGAAACTTTTTTAGGCATGCCCCTCAGAGAAACCTCTCCCTAAAATAGAATAAAATGTACAATAGTGATTTACCGTGCATGTTTTCCAATTCCTTTTAATGAATTTGGATATATATATATATATATACTAGTAAGAAAATACACGTGCAAATGCACGTGTGGCCGTGTGAGAGAAAACAAAATGTCTACATTAAATTAAATGTATTTTAATCATATATTATATCCATTGAAAAAAATAGTAATTTAAGATGATTATTAACTATTACATTTTAAATTTCAATTAATGATAGATAAATACGGATTTTTTTAGACAATCAATGGTTAAATGCTATTCGATGGCAGAGGGGAGAAAGAAAAATGTAAAAAGTGAAAACCTAATGTAGAAATTTAGGAAGAAACCTTTTTAGAACATTTAATTGGTTTTTAAAAAGGCCTCTCTCTCACAAAGTGATTTAGTTACTATTAACATTGGAGTTGAATCTAAAAAGGCCTAATGTTTGCATGTTTCAGAAAGGATTATATACATATTGGATTTGTATTGTTTTCCATGGATATACTACACTTAATGTTCAAAAAGTGTAAGATATTCACTTGGATCCTTATAATGGATAAATGATAATGGATAAATGAGTTTCTTAATATGGCACACCAGCTAAGGAATCTTTAAAAGAAATCAACCGACATGAGCAAATATACTCACAAAATAAACCTTTCACTTTATATTCCTTTCTCTTCAATGAACTGACAAAAGGAGAGATCAATTAATTGAACCACATCAGCCCAAAGCAAATTGCATTACCTTCCAAGTTGCATCTACTTCATTAACATGAATTTAATAACAAAATACATGCAAAAGCCATAACTAACCAGTCTTCGTTCTACCCAAATTACCAGGTTTAGAGACCTTGAGAAGATATCTCCAACGCTGTGGAGAGAATCTTTTTCTAGATTCAAAGGAAAGCTTCATAAATATACAATTTATGAATTGATATTTTAGCAATCATAAAGATGGATCACATTGTATCCAACACTACACTTGTTCTTAAAGAAAAGATTGTTAAAAGAAAAGAATCCTTATTTTGATCGAATTGATTTGCTCTGGGATGGGAAGATTCAAACTTCTGAGTAGTCGAAACAAAACCCGACGCCTTACCCCTTTGCCACACCCATTTCGATTTCTATTTGACCTCATAAACATAAATATCAATATTGGTTGTCGTCAATTCCGAACTTACATATATCATCAGTCTTCTCAGAACCATAATTATGTGCACTCGGTAATGAAAATAAAAGAGGAAGACACCAATTGAAGAAAAGTAGAGGCAAAAGAATATAATGTTTAAAGAATTTAAAAAAAATCAGGTAAAGAGAAGCATCATAATTTCAAAACAAAAATATAAATTTTATTAGAAAATAAAGAGAACAGATTAGCAACAAAACCTTCACAGATATCACAAATCTTCTCAAAACCATAATAACTTCCTTGGGCATCATAAACACAGCTTCCATTAGGCATATGGTAGTATCTCGCTCAATAGCCCATGCATTCACCATCACTTGGGCATCCTTGCAACAATGAACCTCACAAATATTCACTTTCGTTTCAGCTATATGAGGGTCAAGAGAAGAATTGGTGGTTGCAGACTCCTTCACAACTGCCTGCATGTCTTATGATTTGATTTGGAAAGTAAGGTTTGGAATTAGTCAAAAGTAATCAAAACACCAGGAACATCGAAAAAGCATCAAGTTCATAATATTTTCATTGTTTCATTGGAGCCATTCACTAACCAGGATCTTAAGCTTTGTGTTATCACCTTCATCGAAAATCTCCTTATTTGTGTGTAAAAGGAAACTAATCTTATCCAATACCTGATGTAGAGTAAACAAACTCAAATAAAATCAGCAGCGTACAAAAGAGAAATAAACAAACACTAAGGCATCAATAACGATTGTTACTCATGTGTAATAAACGGTTTAGTAAATTTTTCACACATCAAAAGCATTGGAGATAGCTCTCTCAAAAATTATAATATCCATGAGGCAAAAAAACCTCACCCTGAAACTCAAATTTCTCTACGTTGCTACGACGTTACATCTCTGAGACCGATTCCTCTTGCTTAAACCATATAATTGCTCCTATTAAAAAAGGATAAAGAAGAAAAAGGAACATCATAGCCTTACATTCTAATAGGGATACAAAGAAGGTACAACATCAGAAACCCCACCCAAATAAATAAATAATATATATATATATATGTACAAGAAATAATTCCAGAAAGGGGATAGGGAAAAAAATTCTTAGCAAATCCAAATCAGTAGATAACCCATTCAGAATTGCGCTGATCTTATCTTCAACCTTGTAAAATTAGAAAAACATATTTAAGAGAAACAACATAAAAACTTGTCTCTGCCCTTCATGTCTCAACCTCAATTAGACAACATAATAATCAAATTAAAAACCTATAAGAAAAAAAGGATAAAGCAGAAAAAGGAACTTCATAGTTGCACATAGTAATAGGGTGTCAAAGAAAATACAATATCGAAGGGCAAAAACTAAAACAAATCATGCGAAAACAAATCTAGAAAAAGAGGAGAGGAAATAAACTTCTAACAACATCAAAAAGATATGTGAAGGATTACAAGATTTACATACCAGTGTTTGTCAACCGATCACCATGTATTGAATGGACAAAACTTATACAAACATACTGCAAGTAGATATGTCCTTGTTAGATCACCAAGAGTTGCATATACAAAGAGAGATTGAAACATAAGTTTAGAATCTCAAATACAAAAAGAGATTGAAACAAAGGTTTCGGACAGGATATGCTCTACTAAACCTATTTTATAAAAGAGGGCAACAAAATAAACAATCAACAGATCTTAACCCACTCTAGCGAAAGACAACTTCCTTGAAAATCCTACACAGGCGAGGAAAAATTCAATACATAACATCTACATAGGCGGGGAAAAATTCAATAAACAATGTCACCCAACAGATGATATTTTTTTACAACTTCTTATCTTTTCTTAAGGACAATGGAGTTGACCTTGATAAGTTCAGGTGTGTAATCCAATGCAGCTTTCATTGGTCTTGCAGATTATCAACCTAGGATTCTATTATAGGTTCAGAATCTTGTGGTTCTGAGATAACTTTTTTTTTTGGTTTGGGTTGCGCACGTGCAAATGCACGTGTGATCTGAAATCCTGATTGGAATGAATCATATTTCTTCTATGATCGATCGGTATAAACATCAACAACTTCGAATTGGATCAGTTTCTCCTCAACAAATAAGTGCTTGGGCCAATAAAATCCTACCAAATGGAGAAATAGTTGGAGAGGTGACAAAACCCTATATTTTCATTACAAAACCAATATGCTGGAAAATGATGGATTGTTTTGCAAAAGAATTTTTGGGCCAATCAAAAGGGGAATTTGTGCTTGTGGAAATTATCGAGTAGTGTGTGTGTGTGTGTGTGTGAGAGAGAGAGAGAGAGAGAGAGAGAGAGATTCATACTCTTTGATCAACATTTGGTGAAGATATATGTGGTGACATCTATTTGAAGACCACCAAGTTAATGTTTGTCAATTGTCAAAAGAAAAATATGGATATAAAATAGCAAGCGACTTAAAATTTGGAACAACTTAAAGAGCTAGGCCTTTGAGTATAGTTAATAACCTCATTAATTTTTTATTTTTTATTTTTGGTAAATATTAACCTCAATATAAGTGCATAATGCATTGGGACTACAGTCAATATGAAGAACCAAGTCATATTTGTATGATTTTTTTCATTTTGAATTAGAAAAAATTAAGGACATAAAATTAAATCTAATATTAGGTCAAAGTTAGAATTGTAAACACGATCAGGCAATTTCTTAATAGAAGATTTCTTGTCTCAGACATTTTTAAATGTCCACATCTATCAACACAGAATTTTATTAAGATTTTTTATATGGGAAAAGAATGATTAAATGTCAGAAAAATGATTGATCTTTGTTTCAAGAAGTTGTGCTTTGGTTACAGTAACTGGAAGATTTTGAAAAGCCTCTAGTGGATAATTAACCTGCAAAACTTAACACTAACATTTCATGCAATTACATGCCGATAATTTGCATACACATGGCTTTACCATCATTACCATGCACAATGACACCTCAAAGTTCACAAAAAAAAAAAAAAGATTACTATGAGTCATCTGGGTTGTTTTTAATTATAAATCCATTGAGGTATAGTAGCTACTGTCACAAACACGAAACAAATGTAATCATGAAGAAAGGTGAAAAAAAACTTTGGACACACAATAATCATTGAAAGAGCAAATTACTATTTGCTACAAAGAAGCTATTCATCACAAAAGAAATCTGAGATTTTTAATAACAGCAAGGATTGGAATGTCTGCATTATATTTTGCTTCAATGCTGGAGTTAGCACAAATCTCACCTGCATGGAACCAGTTGTAGATGGGGATAAGGGTTACATCAACGAACCCAAAGGTCTCACCCCCAAAGCAAGGCTTGTCTCCAAGTTCCTCTTCCAACAGTTTCAAGCATTCTTTGAATCTTTCTTCGTTCTTTGTTCTTCTTCTTTTATCTTCAGTACCTTTGCCCCCAAATGGAAAGCCGCATTTCAAATCCGGTTTTGAAGTTAGCTAATCAAGAGAACAATCGCTTGAAGATTCACCATAATCAAGTCCATGTTCAAAGAAATCGAAAAGGCATCTAAAACTTCGCTCATAGATGAAAACCGAAGGACCCCAAGTGAAACAATTGCATGTCAATTAGAACAAAAAGTGAATGAAATCTTTAATCGGGCCCGATTCACGGGATGGGGAAAACCCCAATGGAGTATTCACTGATTCAGTCTCATCAAGAAAACACAAGCAACAACCTTAATAAGAAATTTTTTTGATTACAGACTACCCATCTAGCTAGAAATCTAATAGGGTATGAGTTTGCACAAAAAATAAATTAATAATAGGGTATGCATTGATCCAATCTCAAGGAGGAAAAGAAGAGGGACCTATATGAGAACACCAATCCTTCAAAATACCCCGCTGAATAAAATCATTAAAACTATTCATAATTGTAAAATGTTAAGTAGTTCATGTAAAATTTGGAATCGTAACACAAGGATGAAAATGGAAAAAAAAATCTGGAGAATGCATAGAGAGCCGTCAAACATCGCTATTGATCGAAATCAGAATATTTTATGATCATTTTAGAGAGAGAGAGAAAGGGGTATAGAGATGAAGGGTTTCAGGATAGTTTAATATGTAAGAAGAGAGAAGGGGAGGAATGTGAGAGAGGAGGGAAAAAGTGGAAGAGACAAAGAGAGATAAGGAGAATGATTTAAGGGATTTTAAAAATACATAGAGAAAGAAAGGTAAAGAAAGGATAAGAAGGGAGAGAGTAGGAGACGGTGGAGATTAGAGTAAGAAAATCATAAAATATCTTTTAAATATAGAAAAAGAGAGGAAGGCGAGAGGCAGAAGGGTGAAGAGTTTTAAAATATAGATTTTCTTTTTAAATAAATCTTAAAAAATATTTAAAAAAGAGAAAAAAGTGGATTCGTTTTTCTTCTTACTTTTTTTTTTTAACATTCGGTGGTATGGATGGAGAGAATGTGGATTTTCTAAAATGGGAAGGAAATCCTTAATTCTTTATTTTGTAATAAATTGATAAACAATATTGAGTGTAAGGGTACCGTCAATTTATGAAAAATAGTCAATAGCAAGGAAGTAAATAGTACGAAATAAAAGACATTTAAATAAGTAAGAAGGGTAAAATATTCCAAAGAAAGATTAGCCACGAAGCATGAGTACATACTTTTATATAATAGTATGATATATATATATATATATATGGAGTGTTTTAGTCATCGTCGAGATTTGCCATTTGAGAGATTTTCCCATGCTTTAAAGACAGAACGACCAGAGAATGATGCTCTTATTTGTTTCAATAACTTATGCTTGCCTTAAAAAAAAAAATCAAGGGTAAATTCAAATGTTTGACCACCAAAATGACCATTTTAATTTTATTTTTTTTTGTGAAATGGACAATATTTTGACAAGTCTCAATTATTTTGTAGTACATTTTTTTTTTACCCTGGTCGAAACCGAAATCATCAACCTTGGTAGTATCACCATCTTATGCCGTATGTGGTTTTATGGGGTTGAAATCGTCTACAATTCCGATCTCGTACAATTCTGTGAAATACCACCTTCAGGGGGTGACACGTGTATTGATACCAATACAATGATCCAGATCTGGTATAACTAATAAAACCTTAAATCAGTGAAGAGGCATTTAAATCAGATCTAGACCATTGCATTGGTATCAATACACGTGTCACCCCCTGAAGGTGGTATTTCACGGAATTGCAGACGATTTTTTTCCAGTTTTATGCCTTTATTTGTTCCTTTCACTACCCTAACTACTCTTCATCCAAATTTTATCTTGCCCCTTGATTGAAATACAGGCAATGCCTAAGCTAACCATTGAATACAGTAGGTGAACTACCTTATATGGTGGAAAGCCAGCCCACCATGTTGAACAGCTGAGGTCCTACTCTTATTTTAGGACTAAGCTTGTATTTTCCCATTGTCTTACCATCTTCGAGTCCTTGTATATATATAAAAGTGACATAATTTACAGAAGTGGCATTAGATTCTATATATTGAGATGGCATTTGTGGTATTACAAGATTTTTATCGAGTTCAAATTGTCTGCAGCGAGCGGTGAGATGCAATGAGCATCCAATGGCTTGGAGGGCTCGGCCATGCACCTCAGCTGTTGGATGCTCACTGCATCTCACCGCCTCACCACAGACGATTTTGACACCCTTTAACAATTTCCATTTCTTTCATCCTTAGCAATAATCTTGTAATCTAAAACTGTCCTATACATTACCAATAACTTAGATACACAAATAAGTTACATAAACGGGCTAATTAAAAATGGTCTATTCGAGACCGAACCTCGAACCATGGTTTGATTCATATTTCTCGTCCACCCCAGGTTGGGCTTTCCAATCTAGAGGGCCGACCCAGGCTAGAATGTAGGTTGCCACGTAAGAAAGTTGGAGAGGAGAGGATAATTGATTAAAACACCTCTTCTGATAGAGGTAAGAGTATATGTGGAAGCCCTCTATACAGAATTTGAGATTCCTTATTAACAACACCTTAAAGATAATAAAGATGATCAATAGATAGGCATTGCGTGTCATTGTTGCGATAGTTTTTGAAGAGTATGAGAGTGTTTTTAATACTAATTGGGAAGGTTAAGGAGTGAAGGAGTAGATAATGGAGTTGATTTAGAAGAATTAATCACTAATATGGATATTAGAGTAGAGACCTGTTAATTGATTTACTACTATTCTGCCATGATTTTTTGTATAGGATTTGGGATAAGAATTAGTGACTTGTACAAGATACAATTTACAGCTTTGTGCAAATTACAATTTCCATTTTTATTTCACCCAGATCTCCATGATTCTTTCATTCTATATAAATATAAATATCCATTAATATCAATATATTTTATCCAAATTCAGTTTATTTACAAGAACTGAATTATTGGGACAGTAATAAAGAGAAGGGAGAGAGATGTTTAAACTATACTCAATTTCTTGGATAAGAGATTTAAGTAAATCCATTGCTTATTGTCCCACTGTTTTTTGGATAAGAGATTTATGTAAATCCATTTCTATCCTTCCCACCATCCAAACATGTTTCTCTCCCCTATAAATATTGTTCCTCCCCCTCTCCATAAGTTTATCTTTCTCTTACTCTTCCTCTCACACACACACACACACTCTCTCTCTCTCTCTCTAGTTTATTTTTCAATTTCAGTCATGGCCCATCTCAAACTTTTAGTATCACTTTTTGTTTTGTTCTTCACTTTTACATCTGCAAGAAAAATTTCATCTCATGTTAAGTTTGAAATTTCTACTAATGGTTCTGCAACAAGGAATTACACTCATGTATGTGACCCTCAAAGGTTTGCAGATCAAGGGTTGAACATGTCATCATTCCTTTACTGTGACAAGTTAATCCCATATGAAATCAGAGCCAAAGATCTGATTGATAGGATGACATTGGCTGAGAAAATGAAGCAGATGGGAGATCAATCTCCTGGGGTCTCTAGACTTGGGCTTCCTCCTTACAAATGGTGGTCTGAGATCCTTCATGGAGTTGCAGATACTGGCTTTGGTACTAAATTCAATGATGAAGTTCCTGGTGCCACAAGTTTCCCTACAGTTATCCTCTCAGCAGCCACCTTCAATGAATCTCTATGGAAGCTTATAGGCCAGGTAACATATATTCATAACTTAGAATTATAATTTTACTATATGGTATAGGAATTAATTATATATATATATATATATATATATGGTTTGGTTTGCATAATAGTTTAACTTTGATGTTGTTAGACTGATGTGTTGTTTGTTATTATTATTATAGGTTTCATCAACAGAAGCTAGAGCTATGTATAATCTTGGAGCTGCTGGCTTGACCTTTTGGAGTCCAAATATTAATGTGGTTAGGGATCCTAGATGGGGAAGAACCTTGGAGACTCCTGGAGAAGATCCATTTGTTGTTGGAATTTATGCGATTAATTTCGTTCGAGGTTTGCAGGATATTGAAGGATTTGTTGATGTGCCTAATCCAAATTCTAGGCCTCTTAAGATTGGTGGATGTTGTAAGCATTTCACTGCTTATGATATTGATAAGTGGTATGAAGTTGATCGTCATACTTTTGATGCTAAGGTATTATTTCTCAAAATTCAATTAGAATTTTACATAATATTCAGTTTATGAAAGAAATTATAATTAAATTTATGTTGTTTGAAGGTTGCTGAGAGAGATATGATAGAGACTTTTAATCGTCCATTCGAGATGTGTATTCGAGAAGGAGATGTAGTTAGTGTTATGTGTTCCTTCAACAATGTTAATGGTATCCCAGCTTGTAGTGATCCAAAACTGTTAAGAGAGACTATTAGAGGAGAATGGGGTCTTAATGGGTAATGTTTCCTTCTTTTGATCTCTTTTCCTTTTAGAACTTTTCAGAACTTTTGACATTAATAGTTAATTATTCTTTTCTGATTTACAGGTACATTGTATCTGATTGCTATTCAATGGATGTAATACGTAATAGACAAAAATGGCTTAATGATTCAAATGAAGATGTTATTGCAAAATCATTGAATGCAGGTTTGGATTTGGAATGTGGATGGTACTTCCAAGACTTTGGTGTAAATGCAACTATGCTTGGTAGAATCAGAGAGGGAGAGATTGATAGGGCTTTGAAGAATAACTATGTTGTTCTAATGAGACTCGGATTCTTCGATGGTATCCCTTCACTCGAAAAACTTGGAAAGAAGGATGTTTGCTCTGATGAACACATTGAGTTAGCTGCAGATGCTGCCAGGCAAGGAATTGTTTTGCTTAAGAATGACAATCAAACTTTGCCTTTCAGTTCTTCCTCAGTTAAGAGCATTGCAGTGTTAGGACCTAATGGTAATGTCACTAAAACCATGATTGGAAACTATGCAGGTATGCAAGTAGACTGATTCTCTCTCTCTCTCTCTCTCTAGTTTGGAAATCAAATTCTGATAATAATTTGATTTTATGTTATTAGGTATTCCATGCAAGTACAGTACTCCTAAGGATGGATTCTCTACATATGGAAATGTGACTTTTGTAAAAGCATGTGAAGATGACACCCCTTGTACAAAGACTGATGGCTTTCCTGCAGCTGTGGAGGCAGCAAAGAATGCAGATGCTACCATCCTTGTTGTTGGCTTGGAATTAAAGTTTGAGAGAGAGGAATTTGATAGAGTTGATCTCAAACTTCCTGGTAACCAAACTGATTTAGTCAATCAGGTTGCCAGTGCTGCTAAGGGTCCAGTCATTCTTGTGGTCATGGCTGCAGGTTGTATTGATGTTTCTTTTGCTAAGGAAAACCCTAAAATTCAGGCCATTCTTTGGGTTGGTTATCCTGGTGAGGAAGGTGGCCGTGCCATGGCTGATGTTGTGTTTGGAAAACACAATCCAAGTAAGCTTTAATTACTCAAACTCAAATTTTGAAAGTACCTCTTCTTTTACTCTGTTTTGATCATTAAATGTTTGATCTATAGGTGGAAAGCTGCCTCTTACATGGTACACTAATGACTACACAGATAAGTTGCCCATGAATTCCATGTCCTTAAGGCCAGTTCCTGAACTTGGCTACCCTGGAAGGACTTATAAGTTCTTCAATGGTCAAACCCTTTATCCTTTTGGTTATGGCCTCAGCTACACTCAGTTCAATTACTCAATGGTATCTTCTGCTCATGCATTTAACCTGAAATTGGGAAAGCTCCAACATTGCCGTGATATCGCTTATGAGGATGGTACCGCTAGGCCTCCTTGCCCTGCAATTGTGGTAGATGACATAACTTGTGGCAAAGAGTTGGATTTCGAGGTTGATGTTAAAGTTCAAAATGTGGGAAATGTGGATGGAGCCGATGTTGTCATCATCTACTCAAAGCCTCCGGCGGGCATCAAGGAAACTCATATCAAACAGGTTATTGGGTTCCAAAGGGTGTTCTTGAAAGCAGGGGAGAGCAAGATCTTGAAGTTTACATTCAATGCTTGCAAGAGCTTGATGGTGGTGGACAAGACAGCTTATAAGGTTTTGCCATCCGGGGGCAACACGATTGTGGTTGGAGATGATAAGCTCTTTTTACCAGTTCAAATCAATATTGAGTCTTACCAAAACTAGACGGTTACTTGGATTGTTTAGGTTAGCTCAAGTTCTAATTATCTTGTTTTTTTCTCCTACTTCAGTAGGAATTAGGAGTGGTTATATGTTCTGCAATTCAATATGATGGGATCTGTTGAGTTTCTCAGTAATTAAACGTTAATTTTGATATTTGCAATCATATATTTCAGGTCTCTAGTCAAATTTTAATCAGACACTTTTTCCATTTTTTGGTTTTAGATTTTAAGACCATACTATGGCAGTTTGGGTCCAATCAAAGACATACTAGAGTTGGGATATATGGGATGGCAGAGCTTACCCCTGCTTTTTCATTGGTAAAGCTGTATAGTTCTCTCCCCCCCTCCCCACCTCGCACATATGTGCATTGGGTACGCCCTTTTATGACCTTACTATATTGATTCTAGCTGGGTCAACTAGCTGACGGCCAACAAGAAAATATATTGTTGGGTTTTTTTAACTATCACTCCCTTCTACTTGGCGTCTGTTTACTGATACTTTCTACCTCAGCTCTTGTTTCTGATTCTTTTAAAAAAAGTGATCTCTTTACCTCTCCTTCTCCTTTGGTGTTGTAAAATGGCTAAATTATCACTCTTAATCGATTCTCATTCTCTCCTTTCATTTCTTATCTTTTTTGTATTTTCTAGCCACCTAATCGACTCGGTTCCATATTTGGATATTCAAGTGATTTAATTTGGTTCGGCTTGATTTTGATTCCAATTCGGTTCAGTAATATGGGTTTAATTTGATTATGTAAACGGTTCCACTTTTGGACCGTGATTGTGATGGACCAAAGACCATAATGGGCTCCAGTTAGCCTTATGACCATATTCAAACTGATGGTAATTTGGTTTGATTTTGGTTTGAACGGATGATTCTTATACCCTGAATCGTAATCGAACTGAACCAAGATGAATACTCATACTCAAATCGAATCAATTTGGTTCAGTTCCTTTCAATTAATTTAGCTAGATTTTGAATTCGGTATTTGGTTTCGATTACAAATATTGACACCCTTACCTGTGCTTATGTGAGTGAATGCACATGCATCCAATCAGAGGGATATGGACATCTTTTCAAGACGTCCTGTATTTGGGTTTACAACCGGGTAGTGTTCTTTTCCCTTTGTTTCATTATTCAATATATCGCTACCCCACACCCACCTTCCCTTCCCAGAATCCCCAGTGCCATCCCTCTCTGCACAACTCCTTCTCCACCCCTCTCTGCGCAGCCCCGCTTCTGCTGAGGGGATAGATGGAGAGCAAGAGATGGGTTGCCTTTTTCAACCAGGTCTCTTGCTTGTAAACTCTAATCTGGAAATCAAGAGTTAACATAGAGTGTTCATACAAAAATTCAAAATCTCATCCTTAAGGAAATGGAATTAAAAATAAAACGGCATGGTTTTGGAGCCCTATTGAGGACACCGCCATCAAAGAAAAATGCTAAGTGTATATCGATAGGGAATGCTACTGATTAGGGGTGTAAATTTAGCATTAACAACCCGAACTCTATCTAACCCGACTATGAGGATCAATCCAACCTAACCCGATCCGATTCCAGCCATGACCTATTATCTTGAAGTTGGGCAAGTCATTCTAGGGTAGATGCTCAAACACTAATCTTCCTCAGTTGAAGGAAAATCGAACCTGATCCACTCCTATGTTTATTATGGACTTTCATAATGTCTTGATATTTACGTTAATAAATCAATATCTGGGCTTCAATTTGTGTCATGATATATGAGATGTCTATCAATACCTGTCCATACATTGGGTGTTTATTTGCCCTAAAGTACATGATTCTGGTTTGATACTTCAATTCCAGTTAGGGTTGGAGTTAGTCGTAGTCTAAGTTGGCAATTAGGCCCAACTCAACCCAATCAGGGTTAATTAGGATTGGTCCAACCCGGCTTCGTTTCACCTCTAGGCTTCCTTCAATTCATAGATGGGTCTTGGGTTGGTGCCTGGTTCAGCCAGGTCTTGATGGGGTTTTACTGATTTTTTAATTTTTATTTTTGTAAATCCTAGAATATTTGAAAATTCATCTCTTTTAAAACATAAGTTTTCGAATCAGGTATTGTTGGAAAGGGTTTTCTGAGTAGTCACCAAGCATAATGTGAATATGGAGGCAATGACCTAGACCGGGGTACAGACCTACCAAGTTAGACACTATGCATAGCCAATTTGGCAAACAAGATCTGGGTATAGACCATTAGGATAGACACAACATGAATGTGAAATGATGAATGCAAGGAACTAAATGAACTGATTTTATTGAGGAACTGAATGAACTCATGAATGAGAGGAGCCCAAGAATAAACGAGAGGAACAATTGAATCAGTAGTTGGACTTGAGTAGGAATAAGAGGAGGAACATCATCTAGGGAACAAATGGAAGCAACAAATGCCAGAGTGGAAATAACCCAGTAGTCAAGGTAGGAAACTACCAAGAATAACGTAGTAAAGTTGCCAAGGGAGTAATGTACTCAAAGAAATCAACTCTCCTTCTCATATGCATACTAAGGAAGGCTAGGCCCCTTAAGTTAAGGGGCCTTACGCTCTTGTGGAGAGAAAGAAGACAATAAAATTATGAAAACCATTAAAGGGAGAGTGAATCTATTCTCAAAGTGGACTACTTAACATATTTCTTGTTCTTGAAATCAGTCTCAATTTATGCAATGCAAGGATTTCGATTTCTTCAGCCCCACAAAGAAATCAAATAAAAATTTAAATAGACATTATATTAAAGACAACATATGTACGACCCATAAATACCATTTTTTCAATGGTCAAGAATTCAAGATTCTCATCTGATAAACATAACAACAGTGAGTGAAGAGCCTTGATTTGGGACTTGAAAGTGTGGTATCATTGCAGTAATAATTGATGGTAAATGGTACAACCAAAGTTTCATTATTGCATAGAAAAACTAAGGATATATATTATATTCAGAATAAAACTTTATCACCCAGTCCTTGGACAGTAGTAAATACAAAAGAAATGAATCATAAGAATCAATGGGTCAACACCAAGAATCAAAATCATATAGACCAGCGTTGGGAGCGATGAAACTATCTTTAGATTCATCAATCATAATGGAGGGTATGTGTTTAATAATATCCCAATCTTCTCCTGCATCTTTTCGAACTCTGTCTTGAAGCTCATCTGACATTGATCCCAAGGTAAGTTCCTGAAGAGTGACCACTTGTTTCAACCCACATGGAAGTCTTTTTAACTCATCACTGCCTATAATATTTAAAATCCTAAGATTTGGTAATGCTCCTTCCTCCACTGTGAACCCTAAGAATGTTAGCACCAATTCCTCAAGTTGACGAAAACCATCAGCAGAGAAAATGATGTTGGATCCAAGATCATCAACACTAGTCAAGACGAGGCACCTTAGTTTGGGTAACTTCTTTAGGTTCACCATCAGTTCGTCTATCCCTTGTCCACCAGGTGAATTAAATGATAAGGTGGTGAGATTTGGGGGAAAATCTAGGATTCCAGATATTCCGAGCAAATCCATATGATAGAGCTCCAAGTGGCCAGAAAATGAAACAGGAAGGACTACTGCCTCATTGCCTCCGATCCGTGTCCAGTCTTTGAGTTGAAGGCATCGAAGGTGGTTCAATCTGGGGAGGGCATTTAACAATGCCTCTTTGTATGGAGACATACTTCCAGATGAATTTATACCTAAAGCTCTCAGATTAGTCAACTTTTCGAGGCTACCGTCAATCCATTTGCCTTCATTTAGCATTAGTATCTGCAAGTCCATCATTTGTTCAAGAGGGTAATCGAAGCTCTGGATTCCATCGTGAGGTGAAAAAGAGAAAACAAGATTTCTAAGCTGTTTCAGTTTCATTATTGTCTGAGGCAGCTGTCTGAGAGGAGTAAATCGTAAATTGAGAGTTTGTAGATTTCGCAAGTCTCCTATGGAAGATGGAAGCTCTTTGAGGTTGGTGCCACATAAGTTCAAGTACTTGAGGAGGATGAGTTTTCCAATCTGCTTGAGCAAGTTGTTAGGTATAGATTGTACACCCTCTAGATCTAAGACTCTAAGCAGTTTCA
Source organism: Macadamia tetraphylla (assembly GCA_022985045.1). NCBI lineage: Eukaryota > Viridiplantae > Streptophyta > Magnoliopsida > Proteales > Proteaceae > Macadamia > Macadamia tetraphylla. The sequence goes on from CM040967.1 coordinate 38,143,212, forward strand.
TGGCTCCATAAGAAGACTTCTTGATCATCTCCATGTTCCCCTCATAATCTTTAGGTAAGCAAAATAAGGAACGGAGATTATTTGGTGTAGTACCTTGGTTTAGAGCAGCAGCTGGACTACCACGCATTCCTCCAGTGTGTTCAATGAGCGAAAGCCGACAGGATTTATTTGTGGAAATCAAACTATGGTCAGCACTCCCAAGAACTTCAAGAAATCTCTCTTGCTTAGCTTCTGAAATTGCTAGATCTCGGATAAGATCATGGATACGGAAATATGTGACACGGTCGTCATAAAGTCGTACTGGTGCTTGAATCAGGCTTCTTTGAATGAGCTCCTCCAAATAATCCTCTGCCACATCTTCCATCATCAAATGTCCCCTTGGTTGTACGAAACCTTCAGCCACCCATAGCTTGATCAACCTAGTACGATGAATCTCATAATCTTCTGGGAAAAGACCTAAATAAAGGAAACAAGGCTTCAAATGATCTGGTAACTCAGTATAACTCAGAGCCAACACTTGTTTGCAATTCCCTTCATTCTGATTCAGCTCCCAATTTACGCTATCAAGAACCTTGGACCAAGCATTATGTGTCCTCGGTTTAATGGATAAGAGACCGCCTAATACTACAATGGCCAGTGGCAATCCATGACACTTGTGAATAATTTGCCGTCCCAAATCCTCCAAATCTTCTGGGCAACCTGCATCCTTACATTTTTATATTTCTTAGCTAAAAGATCATTTTTATCAAAAAAATAAAGCAATATCACACTCTCCCACATTTGGCATTGCCATCAGCAGGAGAGACTAACCCGCAAAACACACACTAAACATCAGTTCAGTTTGAGATACGAAATCAGGAGAGACTAATTAACCTGCTTCCTTACCGATCATCAACTTTGTGAGGAAGAGCTTCCAACTCTCGTCTTCATCCCAAAGGCGCAAGAAAAAGGGAGTTACGGAGGGATCTGCACATCTAGCTACGATTTCATTTCGAGTGGTAACCAACACCCTGCTTTGAAAGTCATCTCCCTGAACTGGAAGGGCTTGTTTCAACAAGTTCCAGTCTTCAGGCCTCCATAAGTCATCGAATACAATTAAGTAGGTTGTTTCTTTCAATTGACTTGATAGCCTATGCATCAGGCTTTCAACATTTAGCTCCTTCTTCTCCTCAGGGGTGAGGGGCTTGATCTGTTGCATGATAACATGGAGAAGATCTTTTATACTGTATTGTTGAGAGACAGAAATCCAGGCACATATTTGAAAGTGGCTCTTGACATCATTCCTTTTGTAGATTTTTCTAGCAAGGGTGGTTTTACCACTACCGCCCATTCCTACTATTGAAACAACACTAGGACATGGCCGCGGGGACTCTATGGGTATCAGCAACTTCTGTACTATATCTCCCTCTTCCTTTTCGAATCCGATGACACAGAATTCTTTGACAAGATCTCCCCGACGTCTTTGAAAAGGTAGCTGGCCTACTTCATTGGATATCATACTACCGAGTGAACTTTCCCCTTCCTCTGAAATTGCAAGCCCCAAAGTAGATCTCCTAACTGAAAGCTGGCTCATCTTTTTAATGGAATTTTCCATTTTCTTCCCTAACTGATGGAGATGATATAGTTGAATCGGGAAGCAGAAAATGCACCTGATGAAGAAGTTTCTGTGCCGTTGTCGCTCTTCTCCATAGATAAAGAAGTCAATCACATCCTCTGCCTCCATGACAACATCTCTTACCTGGTTCAGCCATTCTTTCACCTCATTTCTCGTTCGATGTTTCTCACTGGCATCTTGCAAAGCGGAAGTCATCAAACTGATCTCCTTGCATAGCGATTGGGCTTGATCCGGAAGGTCGGAGAGGAAATCAGATTTATTTGATATCATCAAAACTAATTTCTGTGCAATGGAAAAGATGCTTGCAGCCATGTTTTTTCCTCACCCAAAATCCAAATTTGATATTTGTTTCAAGCCTCAGCAGCTTTTCCTTTTTCTTCTGCGTTCACCAGCCTTTTCAAACCTTCCTCACTAGACATGGAACCCATCATTGTTTATTATTTATTTATCGCCTTCTTTTTAATATGATCAACTCATAGGAGCAATTTTTTTTCTTTGTTTGATTCCTTGCGCAATGCTTTTTGGAGAGGTCCATATATGGGTTCTTACTTTTTCTACCATTTCACTCTTTTGTCCACACTCTGTTTTAGTCGTTCAGCAATCAAACGATTCGTGAAAAAACTGGGTCACCTTAGATTTAGGTTGGAATGGTAGCTTGGGGCTTACCTTCAATTCAATTATGTGGAGTAGAGCGACAACGGCACAAAATATGATCTAATAAGAGTGCACTGATTTTGATTTATCATGTAATTATATTCAAAAGTACTAAAAAAAATGAGTTTTTTTATTTTTTTTACTTTTTATGAATTTTTTACTGTATCAGTTTCTTATTGATTTAGATTCAATTTAGAGTCAATATCTTATTAATTTCAGTGCAACCCGATCTGATTTTGATATCACAGAACCCCAACTGGAAATATGGTAAGTTTATATCAATTTTGATTAATTCGATTTGATTCAATTTGACTGGTTCAGACTAGGTTTTGACACTCCTACCAACATGAGAACTAGATTGAAATGATTTAATGTGGTTGATAAAATGGGTCCGTTTTTTACTGTTTAAAACACGTTTTACCGTATGTTTCTCAAAGATACTTAAAAAACAGCAAACTTCAAGCATTCCCGTTCTAAACACGTTTAAAACACTTCTGTTTTTATGGCGTTTTTTTAGACTTGATTTTTTAACATAATGTCTACTTTATTGACCATATATCTCTCTCCCGATCTCTGATAGACTTGATTCTTTCACCAACTTGAAGCTAACGCAATAGACTATATTTCTCATGATATTACCTTTAACTCAAATTCAATTCACAGACCCCAAAATTGAGTTATACACTGACGTATTTGCTGAAAAATATTTCTTAATTTAAGTGATTACTCCTAACTCTAATTGAACATATATCACTTCGAGAGTGTATTAACTATGTTGATAACAATGAACAACACCATAACCTAGTCACATAGCTCAATAAAACTTTGGGCATGTGTGATGTATGAATTTATAATCGGTGTTGGATGATATTCAATTTTTTTAAAGTAAAAATAGATTTATTCAGAAGAATAGGAAAGACACAAGGATGCCAAACACTGATTTTGGATCCAAAGATCGAAAATGGGCCAAACTATCATGCCTGTTATAGACATAGCCATCCTTGCTAGAGAGTCAGCTAAACTGTTTAGCTCCCTAAGAATGAAAGAAAAAATACAAAATTCAAAAGAGGATTTCAAATGCAAAATGTCATCTAAAATGGGTTTGATAGTCAAAGGGGCTGATGAGATTCCATGCTCCAAGAAAGTCACCACGTCTTTGTTGTCACTCTCCAACATAATATGAGAAATATCTTTAGAAATAGCTTTCAAAAGAGCTGAGCGGATTGCCAAAGCTTCACCCACTAAAGCCTCTTGAAATTGAACAAGATTAGAGATGGCAAACTGAGGACGACCTTGATAGTCATGAAATATAAAACCTATACCTCCTTGCATCGACCCATGTGGGAGACTCGCATCACAATTTATTTTATAGAAATTTGCAGGCAGGAGATCCCATTGATGAGGTATAGAGACAATTGCCGGGGCTCTAACTATAGGAACTGATCGATGATGAGGGGAGTTGAATTGATTAAACTCCCTAAAATGTGTTTTCTGCTGACAAAATGACCTCCAAAGGTGACCATACTCGCTTTCCAAATAGAAAGTCATTTCGAGTTAACCATAGTTGCCAATAGATAAACGAACATAGGGATATCATCTCTTTGCTAGCATCCTTATCTCTTGTGGAAAACACTTTCTAGCCATCAATCCAGTCATGAAGGAAAACCTCATCAACTTCTGGAGCTTTGTGAGACAAACTACTACCAAGCCACACTGACTGCGCAAAAAGCAAGTCAATAGAATATGGGAAGTAAATTCTTGGATATTGCCACATCGCGCACAATGGGGATCAACTGTGATATCTCTTCGCCGGAGATTTTCCAAAGAAGCAAGGCCGTCAGCACAAGCTCTCCAAAGAAAATATTTTATTTTTGGGGGAGAGTTGCATTGCCAAATTTGCTTCCAAACCCATTCCGGAACTTGCTGTCAAGGTTTAGGAGAGGAAGATGACACTTCAAGCACATCTTTATCAACTTCTAGATTGGACAATAGGTGGTAAGTTGATTTTACCGAAAAAATCCTATTTCGAGAAGTGCCCCATGTTTGAAAATCTTCTCGCAAAAACAAAGGAAGCTGAATTTTCAAAATCTCAGTTATTTCATTAGGGTTGAAAAGAGATACAAGGAGATCTCATTTCCAAACCCGATTGTCATGATCAATAAGCTGAGAGACTTTTTGAAACTCACAATTTGGAGGTTGGAGAGTGTGAACTTGGTAACCTGGAAGAGAGGGAACCCATGGATGTTGCCAAATATCAATTTTATCTCCTTGACCGATATGCAAGATTAAACCCATTTTCAACACCTCACGCCCATCTAGAATACATCTCCACACCCAACTCGAGTTATATCCAATGGTAGCAGAGAGGAAATCACCATTTGAAAAATAAATAGATTTAAGAAACGTGGCCCAAAGAGCATCCGGTTTAGTCCATAAGCGCCACGCCACCTTTGACAAAAGGGCCCTGTTGTGAAGAGAAGGGTCTCTAAACCCCAGACCTCCTTTCTCCTTTGAACTACATAAACGCTTCCATGATATCCAGTGGACCTTTGGCTTTCCATTAGCTTCCCCCCAATAAAAATTTGATGCAGTTCTATGAAGATGATGATGCGAAGCAAGTAGCTTAAAGTGAGAACAAGCATAGTTTGACATTGAAAAGGCAACTGATTTGAGCATCACCTCCTTACCCGCATGAGATAAAAGGTTCGTCTTCCATCCTTCCAACTTCTTTGTAATTCTCTTTGAAATGTCACTAAATAGGTCAGCTTTTGAGACTCCAAACTGAGTAGGTAATCACAGATATTTTTTCGGACCAACCCCATAAGCAATTTTCATAATACGGGAAAACCATCTCTTCAGCTTGGTAGGTGTATTCGGACTAAATGTCTTAGTGGATTTTACAAGATTTATAGCTTGACCTGATGCTCGAAAGTAGATATCAAGGACATTCTTGAAAGCAAACATTTTCGATAAATGAACTTTTGAAAATAATAATAAATCATTAGCAAATAATAAATGGGCTACCGGTTGAGTGTGATTTCGAACCTAAACTCCCTTAATAGAACCCTTTGACTCAGCTTGTTCCAAAACACTACTAAGAGCCTGAGAGCAAATAATGAAAAGGGCAGGAGAGAGCGGATCTCCTTGCCTAATTCCCCTTGACGGCTCAACAAAACCTTGAGCTGCTCCATTGATTAAAAGCTTATAGTTAACTGAACGGATGCTGGTCATCACTAAACGGACCCATTGATCATAGAAACCCAAATGAAGCAATAGCTTTTCAATGAAATTCCATTCTACCCGATCGTAGGCCTTCTTCATGTCGAGCTTCATTGCAACCAGCTTCTTACGTCCATTATTCCTTTTGTTGATGTAGTTAAACATCTCATGGGCAATAAATATATTATCTGAAATGGGCCTGTTAGGAATGAAAGCAGACTGTGCAGGAGCAATAAAATTATCCAACACTGACTTTAATCGATTACACAAAATCTTTGTGATGATCTCCACTATCGCTGCACAAAGAGCTATTGGTCTAAACTGATCAGAGTACTCTGGCTTTTGCACCTTTGGAATCAAGCAAATTAGAGTTGCATTGAGGGAGGCTAGAAGATAACCTATTTGAAAAAAAAAAATTAGAATAAGAGAGAAAAGATCATCCTTTACAATATCCCAGTACTTTTGGAAAAAAGCTGGCGGAAAACCATCTGGACCTGGGGCCAATAGGGGGCTTATAGAAAATAAGGCATCATGAACCTCTTCAATGGATGGGACTCTACAAAGATGATATTCAATGATATGTATTAAAACTTATAATGAGACATGAGATGTATATGCATTAATGTTAGATATTGTAGTTGTTTTGAACACTAGATGTAGATATTCATATAGTAATTCCTTAATTTATGAGTATACTACCGTTTTTTTAGTCCCGTTTGTTTGAAATCTACACGTTTAAAATTCCTACCGTCCATTTTTCAATTTTTACCGTTCTCTATTGTGGAGAGGAAGAAGACAAGTAAAATTTCAAAACCATTAAAGGGACACTGAATTGGACTACCAAACCTATTTCTTGTTCTTGAAATTCGTTTCAATTTATGCAATGCAAGGATTTCCATTTCTTCACCTCAAAAAAAAAAAAAAAAATCTATTGACTTATTCCGAGAAATCAAATAACCAATTTGGGAAAAACAATTTGGGAAAAAGAAACGAATGCTGGCGGGAAACAATTGGATTTTGAATGCTAACAAATGAAGATCGTTGGATTGGAAGGGTAAACATCACGACCTTTGATAGTTTGACATACATGTAGAAATGTACATATAGTAAATGCCATACGAAAGCTGTAGGGGGAAAAAGTTGTCAGATGTACTTTTGTCATAATATGTTATATGCATTGGAAACGATTGTTTTAGGAGAGAGGTGATGGTTACCTTTTTATTTTGTCTTTGGTAAAAAGATGTGATGGTTACCGGAGATTAAGAAGAGGAAGTTGAGGTGAAGGGAAGAGAGCGCTAGAGATCGGATTTTATTTGGTTAACGGAGAGCAAAAGGAGGTAGTTCTTGGCAAGGGAGGATTTTATATGGAATAAATCAATTTATTGTATATTTGGACCTAGGTGACCGGATTTTGGGTTGCAGTCAAACCCAAATTTTACCCCCTTGGGACTACCAACAGAAGCTGCTCTTGAATTATAGGATTTTGGAGAAGGGTAGAATTCTTGTAGAGGTTGGTGGTTGTTGTGGGTTGCGTGGTGGAACGATACGGCATACCTCAATATGCTACTCATGTCATGGTCCAAAAATGGGACTAAGTAGGGCATACATTATTCTAATTTATTGCAAGCCACAATGATAGGTAAATAAGAACCTTGATATGAGTTAAAGGAACCTGTTCCAACCTAAACTCAGTTCGATACATATGAACTCCACCCCTTTACTTTCTCATTTTCGAAAAGGTCGAAGCAGTTTAATGTCAGAATTTTTTTTTTCCACAACTAATGTCAGAAGATAATAATGACCATGTTGGGTAGTCCAATTGGTAGAAGCCACGTCACTAGTGTGATGTCAATGTCGAAACGAGAGCCGCCTTAGATTTGATGTTGCCGTGTTATGCTTGGATTACATATTGTAATCCGAAAAAATAGAATGAAATATAATATAGCGGATCGTCGGTTTATAATTTTGTCAAATAAAAGATTTTCTTTCGGATCCTTCGGTATAGGCATCATTAGATTCGTTCCGAATCACAGGATGCCGTCTGTATGTGTTTTCATCATTTTAATTTCATTTCATTTTGACGGATAAAATTAACTACCTGTCCTTTATTCGATTGGACTAACACGTGGCATACTCAGCTTTCCATACGGATTTGAAAGTGACAAAAAGTATCGCTCGTGTATGCATTGGGAAATCGGAAAAATAATCCTCTGTTTTTTTCATCCCTGGTTTTTCTTGATTTGCTATATGCAGAACGCGACACGTGGACGATTTTAAGATCAACGCACCGGATGTAATAATCCTCATTCAATCTTGACCATTGGTCTCCTTGTTGTCCACGTATCACGTTCTGGAGGTAACAGAACAAGGAAAAACAGGGATGAGAAAAATAAAGGATTTTGATCCGAGAAATCGACCGCCAAAGGAAGGACGGTGGTACATCTGATGACTTGGGTATGGGGTTAAGGCGTATAACAGTATAATGATCTTTTCATATCTCGTATTGGGTTATTATGAGCGTATATAAATCTTAATTAATAGACGCATTTGTTACTCATTTCGTGCTCCTGTTGGATACACTTATACTTTATGATGGATACCCTTCCAAGTAAAAGGAAAAGTGTTATGCCATTAAGGCGATCGAAGCGATCATCTATAGCTAAAGGTTATGTGATTTCTGAGAAATATTTCCAAGATGGGTCGGTTAAAGTCATCAAAATTGGTGGAGATAATAACACACATTCTGGTAAGAAGGAGGAAGTGAATCGTAAGCCTGGATTTGTTGAACCACTTGTTACACCATCCCCAACCAACAAATCAACAAGAGAGTCGGCAAAGACTCCAGTACAAGCGGAACCAAACTCTGTGGTTTCGAAGTTGCTGGATGAATGGCCAAATGTGATGAGAAAGGCACACATGCTGGATGAGAGGATGTCTTCGTTCCTCCATTCAATCATGGAATTGCTTGAAGATCTGGAACGGCTGCTGAATGAGCTTCACGACACAGTCTAAACGAAGTTCTAGCTTAGTATCCCCATATAAGCTGTGTAATTATAATGAATATGAAGCGGTATAAGTATGTGAGTCCAATACTTATGAGATATGTGGCACAATTTGTTGATTCCAAATTTCATTCTTTGTTTTTTTGTTCATCCTACAAGAATATTCTTTTTTATTGTCCCATATACCAATTAGGTTATTGACCGATAATAATCTCATAGAATTGGATTCCAAATAGAAAATCCACACTCATCAAATTAGGGAAAAGAGTCATACCCTATTTGCACACCTTGATGGGAGGGTGCAAAACTTTACATAATAGGACTCTAGGTCCTCCTCTTACTTTAACGTCAATCTCCTTATTGGTTCCATCACCAAGAGAGCATTAAGAGAACTAGTGGAAGAAACCTAGAAGATCCATTGTGTTCGTGATTGGGATTACAAGGATAAAGATACAGGAAAAATATAATGGCGGTAAATTCTTCACAGTCGATGGTGAACGGTATGCGTTGACCCTTATAGTTTAATTTTGTGATTCAATGATTGTATGGCAAGATCCTATCTGTTGTTATTAGTAAGAATAACATCCTTCAAGTGGTATCAGAGCTGTATAGTTACATCAATGCGTTCTTGAATCACATGGAGAGTACTGTTCATGAATAGTATTTAGTACTGTTCGGTACCCATTTTATGATAAAAAGGTGGGTGATGTTCGGTTCACTGTTCACTGCACTGTTCATGAACAGTGCTATTACTATTCGCGGCACTGTTTATGAACAATGTCATTACTGTTCATGGCATTGTTTATGAACAGTGTCGACATTGTTCATGACACTAAAACAGTGTCGATTACTGTTCACGGCACTGGACCCATATTATGTTTGTATGGTCCGATTGATTGGATTGACTTAAATGAGATGAATTCTATTAATTTTTTATATTAATCCATATGATTCATAACCAATATTATACGGACAATTGTAAAATCCTCTTTATGTTATTTGCATGGGACTCACAAGTATTGAAAAGATTTAAACTCCAATTGTAAATTAGGGTTTATTTGTTATACTTTATTCAAGGGTTTATTTTGTATAATGTAATTTAGGGTTTTGGGTTTGTGGCACCCTATTTAAAAAAAAAAAAAAAAAACACATGTGGGGTTTAATAAACTAAACCCATTATGAAAGCCCATATTATGAGATTTAATGAAATAAACCCATTATGTATGCCCATCTTCTCTTTATGCCTTATTTTTTATTTTAATCATAATAGATATGGTTTCTTTGTATTCTCTACTTAAGTTTATACATATTTCATGGATTGTGCATCTATTTCTACTTATGCTCTATATTACCAACTGAATTTCTATGTTTTTAGAATACTTTTATGGCAGAAATAGATGGAAATAGATATTGTCTATGTCTTTATGCATTATTTTAGAATACCTATGATGCTTGGATGACAATTTATGTTAAATTTAAATTGAAAGTATATAATTCTCAATTTTAAATGCGTTTGGGGCATCAATGATTATGTGATTCAATTGAATGGGAGTATCCATCGGTACATATTTTTCTTGATCACAATAATTATATATGTTGACCTTAAACATAATCGTATCACACATTCAATTTAAATTTCAAACTTTAGGGTCTTATGATGATCGTCATGTAACGGTCAAGATAGAATGGAAATATCCGCAGGTATACATTCTTGATTGACTGCGTTGATCTATATATGATAGTTTAATAGTTAAATAGGATGGAAATATCCACAGGTATACATCTTATTTGACCATTTTGACGACTTAAATATTTTACCCTAATGATGTCTTCCATCTAATGTAAAGTGAACCATTAGCATGTTACCATCTCGATCCCACATGATAGATTGTAATGATGCAATAGATTGCTTTTCTAGAATTTTAATATTCTATTACTGAAACTTAAAGCATGATGATTGATATACATGTATTATTTACTCTTATTCATAGGTTCAACACATATCCTTATTTCGAATAACGAGCCACTTCTGAATGGATCAAACTTTAATGACTGACATGAAGAAACTAGTAACAATGAAGTATACTGGTACTAATGGGATAGTGGACCATATCTCTGAAATGGCAAGTATCTGTGCACAACTAAAACCCCTCGAATTGATAATGAATGAAGGTTGTCTTGTCCAAACCATTTGACTTCACTTCCTCCTCGTTTTGGAGCATTCAAGATCCACTACAATACAAATAAAGATAAGTGGATTCTAAATGAACTTTAGAGTATGTGTGTCCAAGAGGAAAGGAGATTGAATGACGAGGGAGGCCAGGAGGTCAATTTTGTATCCAACCAGAATAAAAGGAAGAGAGGAAATTAAAAAAAGAACAATGCATCAAAGAAAACCTCCAATCCAAAGTCTGATAACAAGGAAAAGAAAACTGACAAGTTGAAGTGTTTCTTCTGTAAGAAAGTAGGACACCTTCAGAAAGACTGTCAGAAACGCAAGACTTGGTTCGAAAAGAAGGGTAATGATTATATCCTAGTATGCTTTCAAATCAATCTTGTTGATGTTCCTTGTAATACTTGGTGGATTGATTCAGGAGCAACTGTTTATATTTCTAATTCTATGCAGGGCTTTCTTACAACCAGAAAACCAAATCAAAGTGAGAGTGTCGTCTACATGGGAAACCGGTAAGAGTCTGAAGTTCGATCCATCGGTACTTGTAGACTCATTTTGGACACCGGATTCCAGTTGGACCTTATGAATACTTTTTATGTTCCTTCTATTTTTAGAAATTTAGTTTCATTATCGAGACTTGATTGTGAAAGTTTTAAGTTTAATTTTGGTGATAAGGTTGTAACTGTTTTTAAAGACACCAATCTAGTTTGCACTGGATATTTATGTGATAGTCTTTATAAACTTAATTTGGATTCTAATTTTTCTAAATCCATTCTTGCACTGCATGTGAATGTTGGATCAAAGCGTAAATCCAACAATGATGATTCCTTATCCCTATGGCATAGACGTTTAGGTCATATTTCTAGACCTAGAATGGAGAGGTTAGTGAAGCATCAAATATTGTCAAATCTAGACTTCACTGATTTCACCACTTGTATAGATTGCATCAAAAGTAAGCAATCTAAGACAAATAAAGTTACTGCCAAAATGACCAATTCACTTTTGGAATTGATACACACTGACATTTGTGGCCATTTTGATCCTTGTATAACTGGTGAAAAATATTTCATCACCTTCATTGATGATTACTCACGATATTGTTATGTCTACTTATTAAAAGAAAAATCTGATGCTTTAAATGCTTTTGAAGTGTTCTGTGTTGAAGTCAAAAATAAATTAGACAGAAATATTAAAATTGTGAGATCTGATAGAGGGGGTGAATATTATGGTAGACATACTGATGTAGGGAAAAGTGAAGGACCATTTGCCCGATTTCTTAAGTTGAAGGGTATAACCCCCGAATACATAACTCCTGGTACACCTGAAAAAAATGGGATTACAGAAGGCGTAATCGTACTATCACAGATATGGTACGTAGCATGATGAGTAACTCCTCATTGCCTGAATTCTTGTGGAGCGAAGCATTAAAAACAGCTGTGTATATCTTGAACCGGGTTCCTAGTAAGTCAGTTCCTAAAACTCCTTACGAGTTATGGAATGGAAGGAAACCTAGTTTAGGGCATTTACATGTGTGGGGCTATCCTGTTGAAGTTAGATTATACAATCCATATGAAAGAAAACTTGACCCTAAAACCATAAGTTGTTACTTTATTGGTTATTGTCAGTGGTCAAAGGATTACAGGTTTTATGCACCAACACACAGTACCATAATTGTGGAAACTCGAACTACTAGATTCTTAGAGGATGGTAACATTAGTGGGAGTGAGAAACCACGCAATGTGGTATTTGAAGAACATCAAATTTCTTTACCGACTTATGTACATCATGATAACATTGTTGTTCCATGGGTGACTGTTCATAATGATCTAGTGGAACAACAAACTATAGAAGATGTACATATTCATCATGATGATGTTGTCCCACAAGTAACTATTAAAAATGATCCTATGGAACAACAAACTATTGAAGATATATCACTCCATGATGTAGTTACCACTGATAATACTATGAATGTTTCTCAATTGAAAATTCAAGGAAGACCTCAGAGGGTTCGAAGGTCTGCTATTTCTGATGACTATATAGTATATCCCCAAGAATCAGAGTTTGATATTGGAATCAAGAATGACCCATTAACCTTTTCACAGGCCATAAACAATAATGATTCTCTTAAATGGGTAGATGCCATGAAAGATGAGATGAAGTCCATGAGTGACAATAATGTCTAGGATCTCGTTCAATTATCAATGGACTTTAAGGCGATTGGTTGTAAATGGATATTTAAAACCAAACGCGACTTGAAGGGTAATATTGAGAGACATAAAGTTAGACTAGTTGCAAAGGGATTCACTCAGAAAGAAGGCATTGATTACCATGAAACCTTCTCTCCTCTCTCTAAGAAGGATTCTCTAAGAATCATATTGGCATTAGTAGCTCATTATGATCTAGAGTTTCACCAAATGGATGTGAAAACTGCATTCATGAATGAGGATTTAGATGAGGAAGTCTACATGAACCAACCTGAGGGATTTAGTGATCAAAGAAAAGAAAATCTAATGTGCAAACTTAAGAAATCCATATACGGACTTAAACAAGTTTCCAGACAGTGGTATATTAAATTTAATCATATCATTGTTTCTTTCGGATTTGTTGAGAACACCTTTGATAGGTGTATATATTTGAAACTTAGTGGGAGTAAGTTTATATTTCTGGTCTTATATGTGGATGATATTTTATTTGCTAGTAATGATTTTGGTTTGTTGAGTGATACAAAGACCTTTCTTTCTAAGAACTTTGAAATGAAAGACATGGGTTTAGCTTCTTTCGTTATCGGCATTGAGATATTTCGTGATAGATCTCGTCGGATACTTGGGTTATCACAGAAAACCTATATTAACAAAGTTTTGAAAAGATATGGCATAATGATTTACAAATCATGTGTTTCCCCCATTATCAAAGGAGATAAGTTCAGTCTAAATCAATGCCCAAAGAATGATCTGGAAAGAGCACAAATGAAGGATATTCCCTATTCTTCCGCAGTAGGGAGTCTTATGTATGCAATGACTTGTACTCGTCCAGACATCAGTTTTGTTGTTGGTATGTTAGGCAGATATGTGAGTAATCCTGGCATGGATCATTGGGTTGTAGCAAAGAAGGTGATGAGGTATTTAAAGGGAACTAGGGAGTACATGCTTACTTACAGAGCATCTGATCGGTTAGAAGTGATCGGATATTCAGACTCTGATTATTCGGGATACCTTGACAATTAGAAATCTACATCATGATACATCTTTCTACTTGCTAGTGGGGCGATTTCTTGGAAGTCCAAGAAATAGACTTGTGTCTCTACTTCTACTATGGAAGCAGAGTTTGTGGCATGCTTTGAGGCCACATCTATGGTAATTTGGTTACAAAACTTTATCTCAGGACTTCGGATTGTCGACACTATTTCGAAACCGCTGAGAATGTATTGTGACAATGTTACTGCCGTATATTATTCCAAGAATGATAAGCATTCAAGTAGAGCAAAGCATATTTGAGTAAAATATAATTTTGTGAAGGAATCAGTTCAGAAACAAGAAGTGTCTATTACACACATCAAGACAAGTCTGATGATTGTTGATCCTATGACCAAGGCATTAGCGCCTAAACACTTTACAGATCTTGTAATGGACATGGGTTTATGTAAAGTTTGATGTAATGGTCATATTATGTTAGACATTTTTACTTATTTATTTAAATGATCATGATATTTGTTGTTTCTGAATATTTCTCGCTTTATTATCGTGTATACACATTTTATTTAATATATGTGAGATATTATGTTGGACCATTTACTTATAGACTTTTCTAGTTTATTCCCTACTTTTGCACCTGTTTGGATGAAGTTATTAGTGTTGTGACTATGGAAGGGAGTATGTCGTTATATGATGTATAACCGTCATGATCCACATTAGTTGTTTTGTTCAAATATGGTATTATGATTGTGATGACATAAAGTTGATGGGTTTACTTTCAAATACTGCAGTATGAAGCTAGAATCCAAATTATGTTTGAGATTATAATTATGTGGTCATATGGTTCAAGTGGGAGATTGTAAGAATATTCCCTATTATTGTCCCATATACCAATTAGGTTATTGACCGATACTAATCTCATAGAATTAGATTCCAAATAGGAAACCCACTCATCGTCAAATTAGGGAAAATAGTCCTACCCTATTTGCACACCTTGATAGGAGGGTGCAAAACTTTACATAATAGGACTCTAGGTCCTCCTCCTACTCTAACGTCATTCTCATTATTGGTTCCATCACCAAGAGAGCATTAAGGAAGCTAGTGGGAGAAACCTAGAAGATCCATTGTGTTCGTGATTAGGATTGCAGGGATAAAGATACAGGAATAATATAATGGCGGTAAATTCTTCACAGTCGATGGTGAATGGTATGCGTCGACCCTTATAGTTTAATTTTGTGATTCGATGATTGTATGTCAAGATCATATCTGTTGTTATTAGTAGAAGTAACATCCTTCACATCCTTCACATGTTCCACAAGCAGGTGACAGAGAACACAAGTGTGTGATGGTGAGTTCACTCTAAGTGGCAGCGTTTGGATGTTTGTTATGGGACAATTAAGTGCACCTTTTGTTCTGATAGAAGTGCTTATCTATTTGGAATGGTGGTGTATATGTAATTTATATTTAATGTTGGCCTAATACACATATTTTGCGACATTACCCAATCAATTAATGCATTAAGTTATCCGCGATGAGACGTATGTACCCTATACGGGTAGCTATGGTAGGTTTAGTTGTGTCACTAAAATTCAGTTTATTTCTCCTTATATAAACATGATTCTTAAAACCATATGTCGATGCATGGCCGAATCGATGAATCGAATACGACAGTTTGGAGCGATTTAAATGGTGTTGATGGGTGTTCGATCCCACTCCATTCGTGTAAGTCCTATCTCGGCCATGGTACACAATTCCTTAATATAGCTTACAAGTCACACTTATTTGACATTCAACAGCAGTACGTGCATGGGTATGGGTGAGCCGTTATGATGAAGTTGATCGTATCCAAATTTTACCATAACACAAAACTTCATTTTCCTAGTCCCGTCGCGCGTTTCCTTCTTTTTTTTTTTTTCATATTTGAAAAAAAAAAAAATTTGTATTTTTTCCCCCATGACATGAAAAATAGAAACCTTGTAATACAACAAACATTTTATCGATATTTTTTTTTCATTATTTTTATTTCTTGACAAAACGTATTTTCTTGACATGAAGGATATAAACCCTTTACTTTAGCAACCATATTTTGCGAAAGGCAAAATTAAGAACATTTAATTTAGCTTTGGTTTAATTATTTCCCTTGTCATGTAAGTTTATATTCCCTTTAGTAACCTACAATATGACACATAACAAGAACACATCATCTCGTAACGGAATTGTTCATTTACTCTAAGGCGATGCCTAATCAATATACCAATATACCTAGGACTGTATTGGTGAACCGTAGTGGTAAGTAAATATTCCATCAATTTGGCAGCTAGCAGGGGGTTACAACACCTTGGCTTCAAGTGGGTATCAGCCCAATTTTTTTAATAAAATAGGATCGCAGTGTTGGTGATTATGAGACTGAACCAAGTATGAATCAACCGATTTTAGTCCAAATCACCCAATTCCATATTTACTTCCCCCTATATTGACCCATATTTTATAATATCTTTTGGGATTGAGCATGAACACTCATGGAATTGAGCGGGTTGTTGTAACCATTAATATGAATGTACTTCGTATTCCTTTTTTTTCCTTTGTTAAAAATGGGTATCCATGCCTTTGGCCTGACTAGTCACGTGGATCCATACTGACCCCACAATCGCATGAATCGGGTCATACCATGGTTGAATTAACTAAAATCATCTCATCCACTGAGATGAGATACTTGACATATCCGAATGACTAACAATACCATTATATTTGGACCCAATGTTGGTATGACATTCTACTTTTTCCAAATAACCCCATTTAAGACATCACACGATATATGGCTCCAACCAGGGAAGGCTTTTTCTTTACCTCAATTCACTCTATGTGTACCTAGATCTACACAGAAAATAATCCTCTATTTTTTTCATCCCTGTTTTTCCTTGTTTTGCTACCTGCAGAACGCGACACGTGGACAACTTTAAGACCAACGCACCGGATGTAATAATCCTCACCCAATCTTGACCGTTGGTCTCCTTGTTATCCACGTGTTGCGTTCTGCAGGTAACAAAACAAGGAAAAACAGGGATAGGAAAAACAGAGGATTTTGATCCGATCTACACATCTGTGGACTGACATTGCCATAGGTCACTCTTCATTATACGTTGCTACCAATCTACTTTCAACATTTCTTAATGCACCTTTCCATGTCATTTCCATCCGTTTAGTCACCGTCTTCCTAACTAAAACCATTGCTGTTATTACCTTTTAACTATGTTCCACTCCGGTGAAGGTAACTCTCCAAACTCACCTGCCTTGACTTGTCCATTTCCTTACTCTCGGTGCGCATCTGGAACATCTTTTCCTTCAGTTGGATCCTCAACAGGATCTACTTCTACGACGAAGATGGATGGATGTCACCCTTTTCCTCCTACCCCGACCCTACAGCATGAGTTTGTTTCTTGGTTGTCCCCAGCTGTCGACGTATTTCGCGTCCCTATACCGGTGTCGTGGAACCCATCTCCAACGTCTCTATTCGGTTCTGTGGTTGGTCCATACATACCAGACAAAGAGAGAGTTCGAGAGCAAGTAGTGTCGATTTAGCAGAGCCATGGCATACTTTTAGTCACATGTTCTGATGCTGGTACTTTTTTTGTTGATTTTGTTTCACCAGAAGCAAGGAACGTCGTCCTCAACGCATCCCCATGGTGGTGTGATGACCTGATAATCCAACTTGGGACAGACGCACATGACAGTCAGTCCTCACCGAGGAGATGGAGTTTATCCCAGTTTGGGTGCAGGTCATGCCTGTCCCTGACGTTGCTAATTCCTACCTTAACCTCCGAGATGCTGTCTCTTGCCTAGGTAAGATGCAACGTTTGTGTTAGGATTTAAAATGTAACCGCAAGTGTACGGATCAGTGTAGCTACAGGTCGTACATAGGGAGAGCAGCCGCTTTATTTTATTTATTTATTTATTTATTTGCTTCTTTTAATAATGCGAAAGTGAACCGATTAATGGTTATGATCTAATTCTAATTACCGTCCCTAAACATATGTATCTAAAATAATGTCCTAACCATTCGTCATCTAAGAATTTAAAGACATAAGCCACACAATTAAAATTAAATAAATAAATAACTGAAAATAGACAACCCACGCAATTAAAAAAATAATAAAGAAAAAAAATACTAAAATAAAAATAAAGTAAAAGAAAGAGGATAAAGCTAGAGAGAGACTCACAAATAGATTTCTCTACTTAGCCTGAGGGATGCATCATAATATGAGCTTCCCTACTTGACTAGAGAGTCACTCTTACAAGGGTTACTCTACTTGGCTTTAGGGAAAGGGAGACAATTAACATAAAAACAATAAATTGATAGTTCTACGGCTAGGAGGGGCAAAGCCAACACATACACTAGCCATGAACCTTGGGGGAAAGAGATAGCAATAATGTAATGACTGAAATTAAAATCCTAAATTAAGAAAAAAATGGCAGTCAGAAAAAGGAATGAGAGGGGGGAGAGAAGACTACTGAAGGAGACTATTTACTTGACCTTCAACTCTTAAACTAAAAACTAGATTGATTTGAGATACTACCAGTACTAAAAACCAGATCTGCAATAAACCAAATTTGAAATTTCTAGTACTAGAGAAAACAAATCTGAAGAAAAAAAATAATTGAACTTGAAAGACATGTTTCATAGCTTGTTCTTGTCACCTAGAACTAAGCCTAGAACTTGAACTTGAAAATTACAACTTCAATTGCTTAAACAATAAAAATAAAAGACTAAATAAAAAACAAAAGTGCTTGCAGTAATTGAATAAAAAGAACTTACAAAAATGTTTAAAGCAGAAACCTAGAACCAGAGCTAGAGAAAGAGAAAACGTGAGAAAGAGATAGAGCAACTAAGAAAAAACCCTAGAAGAAAAATGAAGTGCCTCCTCCCTTTGTGTTAATTCTATTATATAGAGAATGGGGGAGGGAAGCTAATGATTTTAGCTTCTAAAAAAAATTTTTTTTTTTATCTTTTAATGAAGTGGAGGAGAGAGAAGAGAAAAAACGTGTGGAGAGAGATCTTCCACGATTTTTTTCTCCCTTTCTTCTTGCACAAGAAACCCCCTTTGACAGATTTTTCTTGCTTGGATTTGGATGATATTCTATTTTAATGGGAAATTCCACCCATGCCCTTGTCTTTTCTTTTCTTTTTTTCTTCTTTCCTATTTTTTCTCTTTATTTTCTCTCTCTTCTTCAAACTTGCATACAACTATCTTGGCCGACCTCCTTTAAGTGATGAGTAGGAGAGAGAAAATTTTCTAAAAAAAACCTCAACAAAATGGCAGCTAAGAGGTTCGAACTTGAGACCTCCTAATAAGCAAGGGATTTTGCACACCACAACTCACCAACTACTAAAAACGAATCTTCAATCACTTAAGGATGTGGTCCATTGATCCTTGTTGGCATTTGGAATATTTCTTATACCCTTGGGACAACTGCAGATAGGCTGGTTCTATATCTCGGTTCAGTTCTGATCCATTATTCTTTTTCTGGCCCGAAAAGAATAATCACTTGTATGGTTGACCAAACGAATGTGTACTTGCAATTGAACACATCCATCTTGTTCAGAATTTTGTCTTCTTCGTAACCATGAAAAGAAATAGGATCTCTTTACGTGTAAAATTGGAGATATACCACCCGATAGTCCTTAAGGCCTTGAAAATATAAAACCTGCAAAAAGAGAGTAAAACCCAAGGTAGCTCGATTCTAAATATGTAAAATGTATGTTTTACTACAATAGATTTCACATATAAATGTGCTTATCAGAATTCCTCCACACTTAGACTTTGCTAGTCCTCGATCAAAACAAAAAGAAAAAGAATAAAAACAAAAAACCTAACTCACTTTTGTAAGAATCATGGTTGCACTTAGCATGTGCAACAAGCTTTTAAACCCCTAGGTCACCTCTTTGTGTCTTGTGGGTGTTTGCAGTGAATATAAACCCAAAATTTAGAATAAAAAAATCCTAACCTTGGCTAAAGGTAAGGCCCATACCGATCTGGAGCAAAGATAATTTCTTTTACAAGGGACCCCCACACTTGAACTTTTATTATCCTTTATCAATTCCAGGCACTAGCATATTTCTTAATTTGGAACTCACCTCATCTCTTCCAAAACATCCTTATCTTAAGGTAAAACTACTTGTGAAGAAATAGGGAACCAATGACTAAAGCGTTGGAGTGTTTTTGATCAAAACATATTACCAAGCATTAATGACATTTGCACATTTTTTTTCTCCTTTTTTCGCTTAATAAATTCTATTCTACTCCACTACTTTTGGCCTAAATGACATGGTGGAGCAAACACCAAACACCCAAGTTACTATGTAGCTTCGCTTTTGCATATGCCCACAAAGACAGTGATGCTAGAGTTCCTTCAAAAGTTTCATCCTAAGGAATTTCAATCAAGACACCACGCTTCCTAAGGCGCAATGACCTGTCTAGTTCTAAGGGAATCAACTCTTATTCTTCTTTATACCACATTTCGCATTTCATTTAAAATATGCATATGTCAACTCATGCTAAATTAAAAGGAATGTCTCAACTCCAAATCAAAAGTACAAGGAACCCACAGACTTACATATGGTCCAACACCATAAAACAGGGGTCTCTTATTTTTTAAAAGAAAGTCTCATCTTAAGACACATACTTGTTTCTTTCTTCTCAACAGGGTTTTTATACGTTCAAAATAGGTACCTTAATCAAAACTTTTATTTTCATACATCAAGCAACCAAATGGTATGATCATTAGCCAAAAGCTAAAGTAGGACTTCATCCTTTAGCAAGCTCAAAAAACAAAAAGAAAAACAAATAAAACAAAGTGAAAAAAGTAAAAACTGGTTTCCCTCCCCCACAGCCTGATTAAAAGTTAGTCATCAGTGTAAAGAGGTTCATGGAGATCCATGAACTCTTCACTACCAGAAGTAGGAAACTCGAGGAACGGTTTCACACGCTGACCATTAACCTTCGAAATTACCCCTGTTCCTGGATTTAAAATCTCCACAGCCCTATGAGGATATACATTATGGACAATAAATGGACCATCCCATTGGAATCTAAACTTACCAGGAAAAAAATGCAATCGAGAGTTGTATAATAAGACCTTATCATCAATTGTAAAATATTTACATAGAATGTGCTTATCATGGAAAGTTTTGGTCTTTTCCTTATAAATCCTAAAACTTTCATAGGCATCATTTCTAAGTTCCTCCAACTCAGATAGTTGGAGTCTACAATGAATTCCCGCGTTAGACAAATCAAAGTTGAGCTTCTTGATGGCCCAAAAAGCCTTATGCTCCAACTCAACTAGTAGGTGACAAGCTTTTCTATATACCAAACAGTAGGGAGACTGGCCAAGGTTAATCTTGAATGTAGTCCGATGGGCCCACAAGGCATCAATGAGCCTAAAGGACCAATCCTTACGGTTGGGATTAACAGTTTTCTCTAAGATTTGTTTGATCTGCCTATTAGATATCTCCACTTGGCTACTAGTTTGGGGGTGATAAGGGGTAGATAACTTATGGGTGATCCAATACCTTTTTATTAATGCCTCAAAAGGCCGATTACAAAAATGAGTACCCCTATCACTAATTATTGCACGTAGTGCACCAAAGCGGAAAAAAAATGTTCTCTTTGAGAAACCGGATTACCACTTTGTGGTCATTAGATTTACAAAGTATGGTCTCTATCCATTTAAAAACATAATCAACGGCCAAAATTATGTATAAATTCTCAAACGAATTAGGGAATGGTCCTATAAAATCGATGCCCCATACATCAAAGATCTCAACTACCAAAATAGGGTTGAGGGGCATCATGTTCCTCTTATTGATACGGCCAAAAGACTGGTAGGCAGGACAAGCCTTACAAAAATTAAAAGCATTTCTAAAAAGAGTAGGCCAATAAAATCCGCATTGGAGAACCTTTGCGGCAGTCTTCTTAGGTCCAAAGTGTCCACCACATCCATGTTCATGACAAAAAGAAAGAATATAATGTTGCTCATGATCAGGAACACATCATCGGATAATGTGATCCGGATATATCTTAACAAATAAGGATCATCCCAGAGAAAGTGCTTAACTTGGGAATGAAATCTATACTTATCTTGGGTGGACCAGTGATCCGGAGTTACACCTGAAACTAAGAAGTTGACAATGTCACCAAACCATAGTTCACTGAACATTGCAAATAATTGTTCATCTGGAAAGTTCTCGTTGACTAGAGAATTGACAGTCAAGGAATTGGGAAGCCGGGATAAATGGTCTGCAATTAGGTTTTCAACTCATTTTTTATCCCTAATTTCTAAATCAAACTCTTGCAAAAGTAAAACTCACCTAATGAGACAGGCTTGGACATCCTTCTTCTGAATTAGGTATCTGAGAGCAGAATGATCAATATACACCACCACATGTGAACCAACTAAGTAAGTCCGAAACTTTTCTAATGCAAACACAACAGCTAAAAATTCTTTTTCGGTAGTTGTATAATTGAGTTGTGCATCATTTAAGGTCCTACTAGCATAGTAAATGACAGTGGACAACTTATTAATCCTTTGACCCAAAACCGCTCCTATGATAAAATTTGAAGCATCACTCATCAGTTCAAAAGGTTCAGTCCAAAGAAGTGGTTGAACAATGGGTGCATTGGTTAACTCCTTCTTAAGTTGTTTGAAGGATTCTAGGCACTCTTTAGAAAATTCAAAAGTTTGATCTTTGGCAGGTAATGAAGTGAAAGGTCGGGCTAACTGACTAAAGTTCTTAATAAACCTTCTGTAGAAGCCTATATGCCCTAAAAAAGATCGAAAGTCCTTAACAGATTGAGGAGGTGGTAAATTATCAATTAAATCCACTTTGACTCTATCTACTCTAATTCCCTCCTTGGATATTACATGGCCTAAAACAATACCAGATTTAACTATAAAATGGCATTTCTCCCAATTCAAAACCAAATTCTTAGATATGCACATTTTCAAAACTAGAGAAAGATGATGAAGACATTTAGAATAGGAATTCCCATGAATTGAAAAGTCATCCATAAATGCTTCTAAGAATTTTTTTACCATGTCAGAAAAGATGCTCATCATGCATCGTTAAAACGTAGCAGGGGCATTGCAAAGCCGAAAGGGCATACGCCTGTAAGCAAATGTTCCATATGGGCATGTAAAAGAGGTCTTATGTTGGTCCTCTAAAGCAATTGAGATATGGTTATAATCGAAATATCTATCAAGAAAACAGTAGTATTCATGTCCAACTAACCTCTCTAACATCTGGTCAATGAATGGCAATGGAAAGTGGTCCTTCCAGGTTACCACATTAAGTTTCCTATAGTCTATACATACTCTCCACCTTGATTGGACATGGGTTGGAGTTAGTTCATTATTGGCATTAGGAACTACAGTGACACCAGACTTCTTAGGCACTACGTGAACTGGGCTTGCCCATAGGCTGTTAGAAATAATATAAATTATTTCATGATCCAAGCACTTTAGGATCTCTTTCTTAATGTCTTCTATCATCACTGGGATAGCTCTTCTTTGGGGTTTCGTGGATGGTTTAGAATCCTCCAAAAGGGCTTATACCCTTGATATCAGTCATGATCCAACCTAGGGCTTCCTTATTATATTTTAATACTTTAGGTAACCCCTCTTCTTGGTTAGAAGTCAAATTTGAAGAAATTATTATAGGAAGAATCTGGTTAGGCCCTAGGAAAGCATACCTAAAATTATATGGCAACTCCTTAAGATCTAGGTTAGGGGGCTCGACTATGGAAGGTTTGTGAATGAAATTGGAAAGGGATCGTAAGGGCTCTACAGGTGTGTGAAGACTCAAGACTTTAGAAAAGAAATTTTTATTATCATCATCCAACTCATCCATATACTTTTGGAATTTTGAATCAAAATCAATATCAAAGTTGGTAACTAAATCATCAGAAAAATCCAGAAAATCCTTAAGTATATTGATCTCTTCTTCCATATGTGATTGCTTGTCTATCCTAAACATGTTAAACTCAACAGTTTGGTTACCAAAAGATAATCTTAGGAAACCATTCCGATAATTGATTAATGCATTACTGGTAGCCAAGAATGGTCTTCCTAAAATTATTGGGATATGATCCTTGGTTGAGAAGGGCTTGGTATCTAACACAATGAAATCAACAGGAAAAATAAATTCCCCCACCTTTAGTATGACATCCTCAACCATCCCTTTAGGAATCTTAACAGAACTGACTGTAAACTGAAGAGTAGTTCCAGTGGCTTTCAATTCTCCCAATCCTAGTTGCTTGTACACATGGTAAAAGATTCACACTTGCGCCAAGGTCAAGTAAGACATGCTCAATGTAGGTGTTGCCTCTGTAGGTACTCTCTACCACTCCTAAGGGCATAAACAACATTACATTGGTTAGAGCCTTTGTTGGGTCTGACCTTGTACTATATTCAGTGGTGCATTAGTTGATGTTTGTGAACTAACAGGTAGATGATGCCTAGGGTTAGGCTCTGGTTGACTGGGTAAAATTCTTTTCTCCTTCTCACGTATAATTGAGACAACTTATGTGAGTTCTCTTGTAAGATTTTGATGGCTTGTAATTGAGACAACTTGGGTGAGTTCTCTCGTAAGATTTTGATGGCTTGTTATGAGGAGGGCTCCTAAGGGCATAAACAACATTACATTGGTTAGAGAGCTCTTGTTGGGTCTGACCTTTACTATATTCAGTGGTGCAGTAGTTGATGTTTGTGAACTAACAGGCAAATGATGCCTAGGGTTAGGCTCTGGTTGACTGGGTAAAGTTCATTTCTCCCTCTCACGCATAATTGAGACAACTTAGGTGAATTCTCTCGTAAGATTTTGATGGCTTGTAATTGAGACAACTTGGGTGAGTTCTCTCGTAAGATTTTAATGGCTTGTTATGAGGAGGGCCATATTTTTTCCAAGTCACTTATTCTACTTGCCTCTCTAGTGTTGCTAAACCCAGGGGGTTGCTGATAAGATGACAGGAGAGGGGCCCTAGGAAAACTAGCCTGAGGTCCTACATTTGACCTAGAAAAACTATTTTGAGAAAAGATTGTTGTCCAAAGGGAGGCCTTTGGGGTCCAGGTTGACTTTGATTATGAAAATTAGAGGTCCTGCTTGGTTGTCCTAATTCCAGGAGAAATTTGAGTAATTTCTCCATCCTGGATTGTAGGTGTTACTATATGGATTATTCTGGTATAAGGCATTAACACTATCATTAGAAGTACCCCCAGAGGTATTGGGGCATTCTTCTATGACATGTCCAGGGGACTGGCACCAAGCACAAATCTTAACTAAATTGACTGATAATGGCTCTCTAGGAACAATAGCCTCAATCCTCTTAATTAGACTATCCAAATGGGATTTCTTGGTTACTATCCCATCCACAAAATATCTTTTTCCTCCTATGGTTCTTTCACTCTCTTGGGTTGATTCCCACTTATAGGTTTTGTCAGCTAAGTCAAGTAGGAATTCCCATGCCTTTCCTTCATCTATAAATGATGTGAATCCCTCAAGGCACATAGACTCTATCATTTGTTTAGTTAGGTAATCAATATCCTCATAAATTATTTGACATAAATGCCATAAGTCTAGGCCATGGTGAGGGCATTCTTGGAGTAGATCTTTGAATCTCTCCATATGTTTGGAAAAGGACTCACTAGGCTTTTGCCTAAACTGAAGGATATCACTTCTAAGCTTATTGATTTTATGAGTTGGGAAAAACTTCTTGAGGAAGACAACTGTGAATTGTTCCCATAAGGTTATGAAATTTATGGATAATCCATACAATCACTTCTTACCTTAGTCTTTCAATGCAATAGTGATAAACCTAAGCTTAACAGCATCATCAGAAAACTGTTGGATCTTAATTAGAACACATACCTCTTCAAATTCCCCTAGAAATAGGTATGCATCCTCAGAGGTCAATCCATGGAAGTGGGGCAACATAGTGATGTATTGAGATTTGAGTTCAAAATTATTACCCTGGGCTTATAGTAGAACTATGCAGGAAGGTTGGTCTGTTCTAGCGGGGTAGAACCTATCTTTCAGAGATTTAGGTGGAGGGTTTTACTGTTGGTCTCCCATATTTAAGGGTTTTAAAGAGAGCAAATGTACAGGGTCACTACTTGTTGGATCTCTTCTTTCTAACCGATTCTTAGTATTACGTATCCACCTAACACTCATGCAATAGAAAACTACCCACAACTGGAGTAAGACAAGCATAAAAGAATAGATAGAAATTTTTTTTATGATTTTTTATGATTTTTTTTTTATTTTTTTGATTTTTTTTTAGCTTTTTGGGAGCTTATCGGCAGGGATCCGAGGTTGCTCAGGTCAATTCCTGAGGTACTGCTACAGGACGAAACCTATCTTTATCATATTGTGAGGCATGGCAACCTCCACTGATACAACTATTATTGTAGTTGATCTTCTCAGGAATTCAATAAAAGAAAAAGAAAAATAAAACAAAACAAACAAAGCACTTCAATTTACCAAAAGAAAGCGAAAAATAACATGGAACTATCTCCCCGGTAACGGCACCAAAAAATTATGAAAGTGAGAGCAGCCACTTTATTTATTTATTTATTTTTGCTTCTTTTAATAATGTGAAAGTGAACCGATTAATGATTATGATCTAATTCTAATTACCATCCTAAACATATGTATCTAAAATAATGTCCTAACCATTTGTCATCTAAGAATTTAAAGACGCAAGCCACATAATTAATATTAAATAAATAAATAACTAAAAATAAACAACTCACGCAATTAAAAAAAATAATAAAGGAAAAAAATGTTGAAATAAAAATAAAGTAAAAGAAATAGGATAAAACTAGAGAGAGACTCATAAGTAGGTTTCTCTACTTAGCTCGAGGGATACATCATAATATGAGCTTCCCTAATTGACCAGAGAATCACTTTTATAAGGGTTACTCTACTTGGCTTTAGGGCAAGGGAGACAATTAAAATAAAAGTAATAAATTGATGGTTCTAAGGTTAGGAGAGGCAAAGCCAACACATACACTAGCCATGAACCTTGGGGGAAAGAGATAGCAATAATGTAACGATTGAAATTAAAATCCTAAATTAAGAAAGAAAGGATAGTCAGAAGAGGGAATGAGAGGGGGGAGAGAAGACTACTGAATGAGCCTAGCCTACTTACTTGAACTTCAACTGTTGAACTAAAAACTTGATCGATTTGAGATACTACCAGTACTAAAAACCAGATCTGGAATAAATCAAATTTGAAATTTCTAGTACTAGAGAAAATAAATCTGAAGAAAAAAAAATTTGAACTTGAAAGACATGCTTCATAGCTTGTTCTTGTCACCTAGAACTAAGCCTAGAACTAGAACTTGAAAATTAAAACTTCAATTGCTTAAACAATAAAAATAAAAGACTGAATCAAAAAAAAAAAAAAGTGCTTGCATTAATTGAATTAAAAGAACTTACAAAAATGTTTAAAGCTTAAACCTAGAACAAGACCTAGAGAAAGAGATAGAGCAACTAAGAAAAACCCTAGAAAAAGAATGAAGTACCTCCTCCCCTTGTGTTAATTCTATTATATAGAGAATGGTGGAGGGAACTTGTGTTAATTCTATTATATAGAGAATGGGGGAGGGAAGCTAACGACTTTCTTGCCTTTTTCTTCCTATTTTTTCTCCATTTTTTTATTTTTCTCTCTCTTCTTGCACAAGAAACCCCCTTTGGCCGATTTTTCTTGCTTGGATTTGAAAAATATTCTATTTTAATGAGAAATTCCACCCATTCCCTTGTCTTTTCTTTTCTTTTTTTCTTCTTTCCTATTTTTTCTCTTTATTTTCTCTCCTTCAAACTTGCGTACAAATATCTTGGCCGACCTCCTTTAAGTGATGAGTAGGAGAGAGAAAATATTTTAAAAAAAACCTCAACAAAATGACCTAAGAGGTTCAAACTTGAGACCTCCTAATAAGCAAGGGATTTTGCACACCACAACTCCCCAAATATGCTACGTAATTGTTGTTACGAAAAACGAATCTTTAATCACTTAAGGATGTGGTCCATTGATCCTTGTTGGCATTTGGAATATTTCTTATACCCTTGGGACAACTATAGATGGGCTGGTTCTGCATCTCGGTTCAATTCTGATCCATTATTATTTTTCTGGCCTAAAAAGAATAATCACTTGTACGGTTGATCAAACGAATATGTTCTTGCAATTGAACATGTCCATCTTGCTCAGAATTTTGTCCTCTTCGCAACCATGAAAAGAAATAGGATCTCTTTATATGTAAAATTAGAGATATAGCGCCCGATAATTCTTAAGGGCTTGAAAATATAAAACTTGAAAAAGAGAGTAAAACCCAAGGTAGCTCCATTTTAAATATGTAAAATGCATATTTTACTACACTAGATTTCACACATAAATGTGCCCATCAGTTTGCCTCTTGTCAGTCCAGACAGAGGACTACCCAGAGGTATAGCTAGGCTAAAGGTATGGTTGAAGAAGCATATGCCGGTCTGTCTGACCTCCAAACTTCCCCTCCTAGATGATTGCATGAACTTGTTCGATTCTTGTTTGAACTCCATCACATATGCATTTTATGTGGTCGTATTACCCATGGTGCTGAAAAATGTACCTATGAGACCAAGAAGAAGTCTTCCCTTTTGTTCTTGGAAGCTCTTACTATGCCCCTTTTAGTCAACATATGTCCCTCACTCAACGTGGATCTCATGGGATCGACTGTGGCCCCAATCGATGTTGAAGATGTTTTCGAACCTCCTGTGAACCTAGAATCACTGGTGGGTGGCTTTGAGTCACTATTAACACCGGGTCCACTCGTAGTAGGTGTGGGAGCTCTGAATACTCCGAATTTGGGTGACAGGTGAACCCACACTTCCTATTAATGATAGTGACTCCAACCCCCAAGTTTTCTCCGATTAGACATGGTCAGTTGATACTTTTTTCTTAAATCCCAAGGATCCTCTTAACTCGTTATCTCTGTCCGACCTTATTGCCATGACTTTTCCTAATCTGTTTGAAAATCAACGTTGTCCTATACTTCCTTTTCCTAAAACACGTGTAATGGCATCATCTGAAGTCAATACTATCCAGCCCCCCAATTCGAATGCAATACAATATGCCCAGTGCACCTTGCCGTCTGAAATGCCCCATCGTAATGAAGGTACTATGTTGCCTGTGACATCTTCTGGACCATCTCAGACCAGGGTCAATTTCTGGCCCACATCGGGTGTTTCGAAATTCCCCAACATGAATGTGCAAGCCACCCAAGTGTCTATCCACCAATACTTTATTTGTTCAGCCGATGAAATTCCAAAGCCTTTTGGGTATTCTAACATGGTGGAACCGGAACTTGATCGCTTGAGGAAGCATCCCCGAACACCAGTTGACGCCTGTGATACGGTTAACACGTTGGCTGAACTCATCCGCTAGTCTGATAGTCCAAATGACACGCTCCAACAGCTGATGGATCAATTCCGCACCGCGGACAACCATAACAGCCCTGTAGTTGCCGCAAATACCACTAAACGAATGAACAAAGCTAATGACGGCATTTCGGGCAGTATTGTTGATGCTGAAGATGGCACTAGCCAACGGGTAACATTAGCCATAACTCTAATTTTCATACAGCGTTACCATTGTTTCCTTCTTTTTTGAATATGTTCCGTATTCAATAGCTTAATCATACCATATTACTTCACCACTTCTGTATTTTGATGAGTTTAGTTCCTATTATCAGATAATTAGGTACCATTGTTGTGTAGAGGACTTTGTAAGATCAAACACCAAGAAACACGAATAATAAAGAGACAATAGATCCGTACGACACAGATTTAACAAGGTTCACACGCCAGGGTGGTGTGCTACGTCCTCGGGCGAAGAAGAAGATGATTCACTATGCATAAGAGAAATTACACCCTAGTAGCGGCGAGAAAAAACTCGCCCTGAAACCCTAGCTACATGAAAACCCTAGAATACAATGACTTTCTCAACAAGTAATAGTACATTATATATACTCCAAATCACGGGTCGACCCATCGGCCCAACCCCTTTGCTTCCATCACAGATCTCAAAAAATTTCCCATTCGGGTCGCCACCAAAATATGTCGGATAGGGTAAATCTTCAAAACGGGTCAAGAATTCGAGACAAACTTAACAAATCTCCACCTTGGCTTGAATTCTCCTCCAACAGATAAACAAATAGCTAATATCTTCATCTTCTCCAATAGCCCTCCAAAGGGCTAAACTCAAACACAACAAACACCAAGTAAGTTCGAGCATTGTAAGTTCAAGCAATGCTCGAACTTACCAACACATAAAGGCTTAGTCAACATATCAGCTACATTGTCTTCAGTACCAATCTTCAAAACTTGAATATTACCTTGAGCAATTATCTCTTTTATGAAATGATACCGAACATCAATGTGCTTTGTCCTCTCATGATACATTGGATCTTTAGTCAAGTGAATAGCACTCTGGCTATCACAATGGACAACAGTCACCCCATGATTCATGCTGAGTTCTCCTAACAAACCTCTAAGCCAAATAGCTTCTTTAATTGCCTCAGTCACTGTCATATACTCTGCTTCAGTAGTAGATAATGCAACTGTAACCTGTAATGTAGCTTTCCAACTAACAGTACTTCCTCTAAGAGTAAATACATAGCATGTGAGTGACCTCCTCTTATCAAGATCACCTGTATTATCTGAATCAACATAACCAGATAAACTATCACCATTCCTCCCAAACTCCAAACAAATACCAGAGGTCCCTTTCAAGTACCTAAGTATCCACTTCACTGCTTCCCAATGAGCTTTACCTAGACAACTTGTGAAATGTCAGGACGAGTGCAAACCATAGCATACATAACGGAGCCAACTGCACTAGAGTATGGAACACATGACATGTACTCCACCTCTTCATCTGTCTTAGGTGATAGAGCAGTTGAAAGTCTAAAATGAGATGCAAGAGGAGTAGTTACAGGTTTAACATCTTTCATGCCAAAACGATTCAATACATTCTCAGTGTACTTTTGTTGAGATAGCCACAGCTTTCCTGCTTTTCTATCCCTCTTGATCTCCATACTAAGGATCTTCCTTGCTGCCCCCAAATCTTTCATCTCAAATTCAGAACTTAATTGTTCCTTCAACCTATTGACCTCACTCCTATCCTTTGCTGCAATCAACATATCATCAACATAAAGCAACAAATATATGAATGACCCATCAGAGAGCTTTCTGAAATAAACACAACAATCATATTGACACCTGGAGTAGCCAAAACTAGCCATAACTGAATCAAACATTTTATATCACTGTCTAGGAGACTGTTTCAAATCATATAGAGACTTCTTCAATAAGCATACATAGTCCTCCTTACCTTCAATAACAAACCCTTTAGGTTGATGCATATAAATTTGTTCTTCTAGTTCACCATGCAAGAATGTTGTTTTCACATCAAGTTGCTCCAACTCCAAATCATGCATAGCAACTAAAGCAAGTAGGACACGAATAGAACTATGCTTAACAACAGGTGAAAAAACATCATTAAAATCAATTCCTTGTACCTGACTGTAGCCCTTTGCAACCAAACGTGCCTTATACCTAGCATCTTCAACATCTGAGGCAGATTATTTCTTCTTGAAGACCCATTTGCAACCAACAATTTTCTTCCATGTTCTCGGCTTCACAAGCTCCCAAGTCTGATTTTTATGAAGAGATTCCATCTCCTCATTCATGGAAATCAACCATTTTGTAGAATCAATTGAAGCAACAGCTTCAGAGTATGTTGCAGGCTCACTATTTTCAATTGTATTTGCAACAGACAATGCATAAGCAACAAATTCAGCATGCCCCTAATTTTGTGGTTGTCTAATATTCCTCCTTGGTCTATCCTTGGTAACGCTATACCGCTCTTCTTCTTGATTCTCTTGAGCATCATCTCCTTCAGTAAAAGTAGGCAGCTGGACTAAAGTAGATTGTGCTTTGTTTGAAGATGAACCACCAATTTCAAACTCCACCTTCTCTCTAGATTTTTTTTGACATTCATCACAATGAATAGGAGCTTCTTTCCTAGGATGCAACATAGTAGATTCATCAAAAGTAACATCTCTGCTAATAAGAAATTTTGGAGACTTTGGATCAGGACACCACAACCTATATCCTTTCACTCCAGATCCATACCCAAGAAAAATGCATTTCTTAGCCCTAGGTTCTAACTTCCCTTCATTTACATGTGCATAAGCCGGACATCCGAATATTTTTAAATTTGAGTAGTCTGCAGGTTTACCTGACCAAACTTCTTCTGGAGTCTTGCACTCAATAGCTGTCCAAGGAGATCGATTCACCAACAAGGTTGCTGTGTTAACTGCTTCTGCCCAGAACTCCTTGCCCAATCCTGCATTTGATAACATACACTTCACCTTTTCTAACAAGGTTCTATTCATACGCTCTACCACTCCATTCTGTTGGGGTGTTTTAACAACTATATGGTGTCTTACAATACCTTCATTTTTGCAGAATTCATTAAAATCACCTTCACAAAACTCTAGGCCATTATCGGTTCTCAACCTTTTAATTTGTTTTCCGGTCAGCTTCTCAAGCAAAGTCTTCCACTGTTTGAAAGTGACAAATACTTCATTTTTGTGCTTCAAGAAATAAACCCAAACATTCCTAGATAAATCATCAATGAAAGTAAGCAAGTATCTTGCACTAGCCTCCTTTAAAGCAACCCTGGAGGGCCCCCATAGGTCTGAATGAATGTAGTCCAAAGTTCCTTTGGTCCTGTGAATAGCAGTACTGAAACTAACTATTTTCTGCTTCCCAAACACACAATGCTCACAGAACTCCATTGCTCCTGTACTCTGACCACACAACAAGCCCCTTTTACTTAATGATGCCATCCATCTTTCACTCATATGGCCTAACCTCATGTGCCATAAATTTGTGACATCTGATTCAGACATAGATGATGAAGTCACGAATAGACCCAAGGATCGTAGTACCGCAACACATACAAACTGCCAACCTTGATTCCTTTTATCAATAAGAGAACACCCTTGCTGATCTTCATGACTCCACCTTCAGCTGTATACTTGCACCCATTTGAATCAAGAGTACCTAAACTGATGATATTCTTCTTCAAATCAGGGACATGCCTGAAATTAGACAAGGTTCTAACAATGCCATCATACTTCTTGATATTGATCGTTCCCATTCCAATAGTCTTACAAGAAGCATTATTTTTCATCAACACAACTCCACCTCGAATTAATTCGTATGTAGAGAACCATTTACGATTGGGACACATATGATAGGAACAATCAGAGTCAAGAATCCATTCATCCTGTGATCTAACTTTATCATCAGTCACCAAAAGCATATCAGACTCACTTTCATCTTCAACAATACTAGCTTCTGCAGAATCATCTCTTTTCTGTTGATTTTGAACACCACCACCTGCCTTTTGCTTATTTAAAAGCTTATAGCATTCAGATTTAATATGTTCATTTTTCTTACAGTAATTGCAGGTTAAATTCTTGTGCTTAGATTTTGATCTAGCATTCTTTTTTGTCACCATCTGAACCCCTTTCATTCGTTCTCCCTCTAGCTACTAAACCAACACCATCAGATTTATTGATAGATGTCAACTCATCATCAATCTTCTGCTTGCTTTGCAGATTCGTTTTGACCCATTTGAATCAAGAGTGCCTAAACTGATGATATTCTTCTTCAAATCAAGGACATGCCTGATATTAGACAAGGTTCTAACAATGCCATCATACTTCTTGATATTGATCATTCCCATTCCAATAGTCTTACAAAAATATTTTTTTCATCAACACAACTCCACCTTGAACTAATTCGTATGTAGAGAACCATTCACGATTGGGACACATATGGTAGGAACAACCAGAGTCAAGAATCCATTCATCCTATGATCTAACTTTATCATCAGTCACCAAAAGCATATCAGACTCACTTTCATCTTCAGCAATACTAGCTTCTGCAGAATCATCTCTTTTCTGTTGATTTTGAGCACCACCATCTGCCTTCTGCTTATTTAAAAGCTTATAGCATTCATATTTAATATGCCCATTTTTCTTACAGTAATTGCAGGTTAAATTCTTGTGCTTAGATTTTGATCTAGCATTCTTTTTTGTCACCATTTGAATCCTTTTCATTCGTCCTCCCTCTAACTACTAAACCAACACCATCAGATTTATTGATAGATGTCAACTCATCATCAATCTTCTGCTTGCTTTGCAGATTCGTTTTGACCCATTTGAATCAAGAGTGCCTAAACTGATGATATTCTTCTTTAAATCAGGGACATGCCTGACATTAGACAAGGTTCTAACAATGCCATCATACTTCTTGATATTGATCGTTCCCATTCCAATAGTCTTACAAGAAGCATTATTTTTCATCAACACAACTCCACCTCGAACTAATTCGTATGTAGAGAGCCATTCACGATTAGGACACATATGGTAGGAACAACCAGAGTCAAGAATCCATTCATCCTGTGATCTAACTTTATCATCAGTCACCAAAAGCATATCAGACTCACTTTCATCTTCAGCAATACTAGCTTCTGCAGAATCATCTCTTTTCTGTTGATTTTGAGCACCACCATCTGCCTTCTGCTTATTTAAAAGCTTATAGCATTCATATTTAATATGCCCATTTTTCTTACAGTAATTGCAGGTTAAATTCTTGTGCTTAGATTTTGATCTAGCATTCTTTTTTGTCACCATTTGAATCCTTTTCATTCGTCCTCCCTCTAACTACTAAACCAACACCATCAGATTTATTGATAGATGTCAACTCATCATCAATCTTCTGCTTGCTTTGCAGATTCGTTTTGACCCATTTGAATCAAGAGTGCCTAAACTGATGATATTCTTCTTTAAATCAGGGACATGCCTGACATTAGACAAGGTTCTAACAATGCCATCATACTTCTTGATATTGATCGTTCCCATTCCAATAGTCTTACAAGAAGCATTATTTTTCATCAACACAACTCCACCTCGAACTAATTCGTATGTAGAGAGCCATTCACGATTAGGACACATATGGTAGGAACAACCAGAGTCAAGAATCCATTCATCCTGTGATCTAACTTTATCATCAGTCACCAAAAGCATATCAGACTCACTTTCATCTTCAGCAATACTAGCTTCTGCAGAATCATCTCTTTCCTGTTGATTTTGAGCACCACCACCGCTTTCGCTTATCCGAAGCTTATAGCATTCAGATTTAATATGCCCCTTTTTCTTACAGTAATTGCAGGTTAAATTCTTGTGCTTAGATTTTGATCTAGCCTTTTTTTTGTCACCATCTGAACCCCTTTCATTCGTTCTCCCTCTAGCTACCAAAGCAACACCATCAGATTTATTGATAGATGTCAACTCATCATCAATCTTCTGCTTGCTTTGCAGATTCATTTTGATATCCTCAATAGAGATTATCTCTCTACCATAAATCATGGTATCCCTAAAATACTTATAAGATGGAGGCAAATAACATAATAATAATAGGGCCAAATCTTTATTGTCTATTTTAACATCTATCCTTTTCAAATCAGCAACAATAGAATTGAACTCAGATATGTGGGATTTAATAGAAGTACTTCACCCATATGAGGGTATACAGTTGCTTCAATCTCAACTTATTGGTGAGGAATTTGGTGAGGTAGAGATTCTCTAACTTCACCCATAACTCTGTAATCGTTTTTCTGAGAGAACTTCCTGTAGAACATCATTCGAAAGACACAACTGAATAGCTGAAAGGGCTTTATCATCCAAATTGTTTCAATCATCATCGGACATAGTTGCAGATTTCTTCGTTTTCCCAAATAGGGTTTTCTTCAAACCCTGCTGCGTGAGAACAACCATCATTCGAACCTGCCATAAACTAAAACTGATATTACCGTCGAACTTATCAATATCGTATTTCGTTGAAGCCATGGATCAAAGTAACCCAGAGCTCTGATACCAGTTTGTAAGATCAAACACCAAGAAATACGAATAATAAAGAGACAATAGATCCGTACGACACAGAGATTTAACGAGGTTCACACACCAGGGTGGTGTGCTACCTCCTCGAGCGAAGAAGAAGATGATTCACTATGCAGAAGAGAAATTACACCCTAGCAGCAGCGAGGAAAAACTCGCCCTGAAACCCTAGTTGCGTGAAAACCCTGGAATACAATGATTTTCTCAACAAGTAACAGTACATTATATATACTCCAAATCGCGGGTCGACCCATCGGGTAGCGGTCGATCCAGTTGAATCGGCCCAACCCCTCTACTTCCATCACTGATCTCAGAAAATTCTCCATTCGGGTCGCCACCAAAATATGTCGGATCAGGTCAATCTTCAAAACGAGTTAAGAATTCGAGACAAACTTAACAGACTTAAACATGTATGTTTGGTTCAGTACCATTATATCACTTCACAACACCTTATC
Organism: Macadamia tetraphylla; assembly: GCA_022985045.1. Taxonomy (NCBI): domain Eukaryota; kingdom Viridiplantae; phylum Streptophyta; class Magnoliopsida; order Proteales; family Proteaceae; genus Macadamia; species Macadamia tetraphylla. The sequence continues at coordinate 38,179,586 of CM040967.1, forward strand.
TGTGGAGAAAAGTAAATATGATGATCTTGGTCTGTGGATATGGCATCTATTAAATGAGGAGAGAGAAAATATATGTCATATCCACGGACCGGGATCGTTCACGTAAGTGAATATTCCCTGCTTTATTATCTCTGTGTTGTTGAAATTTGGTACATGCCACTCTCTATCACTGGAGAATGGAGTTCATAAGTTTACGATTTCCATAACTAATGTGTTTCACGTTTTCGTTCGACTTATGTTTGTATTAGTTATGCATCCTCTCCCGAATCTACTTTCATATTATCTTATACCCTTCAAATACATCCATTTATGTCTTACGTACTATGATTGACCGCTCACGGTTTATTGTTCTATACACCACTTAGGATTTCTGTTTCCTTTTATTTGACTTGCACTACATTTTCAGGTCAATAACACATTATGCGGTTAATTAACCATATTCTTGTTCATCTTATGTATTGCATAATAAATTGTATACCTATAAAACCAAAATTTGTGCCAAATTAATTATGAAATATTATTTCCAAACCAAAACTAGCATTCACATTTAAACTATCCCGTCGAAGTTGTGTCATAGATAATGCTGACTCAGCATCCATAATACAAGCTGTCTGGCAGTTCAGATTAAAGATTCCATATCCGTAGAAAAATTGTACTAACAAATTCCATTTACTGCTATAACAGGTGTCCTGCTTGTCACTTTGCTATCCATGCTGGCGATTTTTTTGGAAAACCAGCTTTCACCAGAAACATAAGCTGGCCTAATAGGGAAAGGGTGTGCAACTGATCCAAACAAAAGACATCCTGCGAAACTAGGTGGACATAGATCCACTCTATGATCTTTGTCTATGTTTACCAGGATTACATTCAGAATGTTTCCCTTGTGAATCCGAGATTCAACTTCATGTGTTTGGACCAAGGTTAAACCAATCAACCAGCAAGGCTGGTTGATTGGTTGCTGATCAACTTCTATTTGTATTTTACTACAAATGTAATTTATTCCTGTTTCTCTATGACTACTGTGTCTAAGTTGGAAATACAAATTTAGTTGACATTATTATTCTCTACCTTGATTTGGAAATAATATGTTACTTTTACTAGAATGCTAGATCATGGTATCTTGATTTACCCCCTATATTCATATGACTCAATACCATTCTGTCCACGGAAGCACAAAAGAAATCACAATACGTTGCAGCACCCATTAACATATTACTAGACTACCCAACTACATATGGATCATAAACATCATAATAAGTACATATGGGCTATCTCCTATTACTACCATTGCCATGCTTATTCTATCTACTAACTATGTGATAACAGGGGTTAATCTAGTCAGCCAATACCACACCTAGCACACAAGTCGTCGGATCCAGGGTAGCGGTAACGACCGGCCAGATTTTGAGGAATACATGGACGGTGCAGTTTTGTGCAATTTGTAGATAAAGTAATGGAACTAACACATTTTTTGGTGGGTTCTTCCTACGTCATGGTTAATCTTTTTTTGGCTCCAACATGAAACCATACTTCAAGACCTTTTACCTTGTATGAAGTGGGTAGACAAAATAGTTGGGTTCCATTTCTATTGACTGATTAGGAGGCCTTCATAGTCTATTTTTCTATGGGTATAAAATAGACCATGAAATCTATCGTATGCATAATATCTCTTCTCATCAATGTAAATGGAAGTATGATATTTTCCTTAAAAATCAGAAACTGAGGTGAGACTAATCTCTCTCGTTTGATGAATGAACATGAATTGCGATACATACCCCTATTGATTTCTCATAATGGATGATGTATATTCTCACTTAACACTCCCGAACCATAGATTATCGGTTACTAAATGTTTCCAACGATTAAATAATTCAAACTGCTTCAACTGGTAATGCTATAGTCAAGTACAATTGGAATACAATTCCATCATATTCCCCTAAGAATGTCTACAAGATGATCCTGAAATACCCGTATGGACTGTGTACTGTGCCAACCCTAACAACGACCACGAAAGATTGAAATATCAAATCTTCGTCATTTGGCTTCATTTCAAATGACCTACTCGTCCATAACATTAAGGACCCAACTTGATTTCAATTTATTTAAGTACATGTTGCACATTTCCATTCACCAACATAGACATACATCCCCAGCGTATGAACAAAAGATATCTATTAACCACATAAAATTTTAATGGGTAACGCTTGTACAAATTAAATCACCAATATCGTATTTAAGTAATTTGTTCACCCGAATTTATGCGTACGCATTTTAATTTACATAATAATTGCACCAAACTCAGCCACAGTATCATGTTTACCAAATTCACATTACCATGACAAAAGTTTTCAAACATCCGACATACCCCCTTCTGTGATATCTTCTCCTATGGTTGAATTCCCTTTTTAATGCAGCACACCTCGTCTTGTCATGCCCATATCCACCACATTTACTACATTTATTCTTCCTCTTCTTAACAACATCCTTTTATAGGATGTTTATCCCGTCTTTGACCTTTCGGCCTGCCACGACTAATTGCCGGGGTTGGTACCTTAACATGCCCATGGACTTCCCGTATTGAGTCTAAAGTTGTTTGCGTTGGATTTGTTGAACCAACACCCGCACAGTCATTACTACTCCGTATATTCGTACCAAAACTATCACAAAACTCTTGGAAAATCTTCCTAGCGGCTCTACAACCTTCTTGGGATGAACATGCCAATGACATGACTGACCTATTGGCCTGTCTTAATCTCCATAGTGACCGGGATGTCATAGAGCCTTCACAATTTTTCGCATACACTTGTTCCATTCCACAACTAGCATCCTTCGTCCACCTAAACATAATGTACTTCACGGGGATACTGTCACAATTTACCACTTACAGAACCTTCAACACATGCTTACATAGTGTTGCTGCCAAAAATCCATATGAGCTGACCCTGCACAAGCACAGACGGCAGAGGCCCGGAGCTTTGTCCGAGGTTAGTCCTCCGACGCTCGAGTTAGGGATTGGCCGCACAGTTTTTGTTATAGGAGTAATAGTGTAGGTATTGATGCTTACCTCTCCCTTTCTTCCGGGCCTTCTTATATAGCTCTTAGGTTTTAGGGTTTCCCCTTTCCTAGGAGGAGTCTTCCTCGAGTCTACCTCCTTTCCTTTTAGGGTCCTACTCCGATACGTCCTACCCCTTCGTGGAGGATATTCTCTTCACGCGGTTGACGTGGTAGAGTCCTGGCATACTCTATCAGGTGGGTGACACATGTCCAAGTGGGCGACGCGTGTCATTACCCTACTGAACAATCAATTTGGCCGTATGAAGAGCCCCCTTACTCCCGTCAGGAGACTCTTCCTGTGGGAGTAACCAAATTTTTCATCTTTTCTCCTCCCTTTTTTTTTTTTTTGAGTCCCTTCGGCCTTATTCCTACGCTTGGCTTTAGTTACGCTTGTAGCGAGAGCTTGATCGGCCGATGTGAAGACCTTGGTCGATTCGGCTCGGCGTGCGAGCCCCGTCAGGTGGGGACCTTCGGTTAGGTCCGCTCGGCTTTGGCCTGAGCCCCCAGCCGAGGTGATGACCTTCGGTCAGGTCCGTTCAGCCTCGGTCTGAACTCCCAACCTAGGTAAGGACCTTCGGTCAGTTTGGCTCGGCCTTGCCCGAGCCCCGACGGAGGTAGGACCCTCGGTCAATTTGGCTTGGCCTTGTCCGAGACCCTGACATGGTAAGGACCTTCGGTCAGGTCCGTTCAGCTTTTGTCTGAACTCCCAACCGAGGTGGGGACCTTCGGTCAAGTCCGTTCGGCCTTGGCCTGAACTCCCAACGAGGCAAGGACCTTCGGTCAGGTCCGTTTGGCCTTGGCCTGAACTCCCAATCCAGGTGAGGACCTTCGGTCAGTTCGGCTCGGCCTTGTCCGAGACCCGACCGGGGTAGGACCTTCGGTCAATTTGTCTAGGCCTTGTCCGAGACCCGACCGAGGTATGGACCCTCGGTCAAGTCCGTTCGGCTTTGGCCAAACTCCGAACCGAGGTGAGGACCTTCGGTCAGGTCCGTTTGGCTTTGGTCGAACTCCCAACCGAGGTGAGGACCTTCGGTCAGGTCCGTTCGGCTTTGGCCGAACTCCCAACCGAGGTGAGGACCTTCGGTCAGGTCCGCTTGGCTTTGGCCAAATTCCCAACCGAGGTGAGGACCTTCGGTCAGGTCCATTCGGCTTTGGCTGAACTCCCAACAGAGGTGAGGACCTTTGGTCAGGTCCGTTCGGCTTTGGCCGAACTCTCAACCGAGGTGAGGACCTTCGGTCAGGTCCGTTCGGCCTTGGCCTGAACTCCCAACTGAGGCAAGGACCTTCGGTCAATTCGGCTCGGCCTTGTCCGAGACCCCGACTGAGGTATGGACCCTCGGTCAAGTCCGTTCGGCTTTGGCCTGAACTCCCAACCGAGGCAAGGACCTTAGGTCAGGTCCGTTCGGCCTTGGCCGAGCTCCCAACCGAGGTGAGGACCTTCGGTCATCTCGGCTCGGCCTTAGCTTGAGCCCCTGTCCGAGGTGAGGATCTTCGGTCAGGTCCGTTCGAGCTCAAACCTCGAGGTTCGTACTCGGTGACATGGTGGTGCCATTAATGCTCGGTTAGTCGTACCGTTTTTCTTCCATCTATATAGTGTGGGGGTCCATTTGTGGGGCACTTTTCTTTTTCCCTTGGAGAGCCTTCCTTCGGTCTTATTGTTTACTTCGGAGAGCATACCCTCGGTCTCAGCTTTCCTTTAGTTTAGCAATACTCCGAAAGTAAGTTTCATATCTTGTTCGTAGGGCTACAGTCCATCGTCCTTCGAGAGGACGAAGTCTAAACATAGGCGTCGGAGTCCAGGGGAGGTCCGAGGGTGGCTCAAACGGTACAGGATTTAGGGAGAGGATGCTCAATTCCCGAGCCCAAACCCAGGAACCCCTAAAGGTGGAGGCTCTCCACATCATATCCACAATGGATGAGCCGAAACTGGAGGAGCTGAGGGCCTCCTTCGGTATCTCAGACGCTTTCGAGCTCCGGCTGCCCAGACCATCTGACCGAGCCAGCTATCGGAACTCCAAAGAGCTGTGCTTGTACAAGGAGGTGTTCAAGGCCGGCCTTTGGCTTCCCCTCCATCCCTTCTTCGCATGAGTGTTTCGGCACTATGGGATTTGTCCGACCCAGTTGACGCCGAACGGATGGTGGCAGGTGCTCAACTTCGTCGTCCTTTTCTCAAGGCACCAGAGGCCTCTCACCCTCCCTCTCTTCATCAATTGCTTCTTCCTTTAGGCCTGTAAGGGGCTTTCGGGCTGGTACTACTTCTGCCCCCGGAAGGACCTTCGGCTGCTGAGTGGTTACCCGACGTCGATCCACGGGTGGAAGGGGAAGTTCTTCTTTGTGAGGTCATCCGAGGGGGTGCCCTTCAGCACCGTCTGGGATATCCCTGACCTTAGGGAGGTGAACTCCGCCCCTGCCCTCCTCGGGCCAGACGCAGAGTCGTTGCGATGGCGAGGCAGCAAGAAACCTATCCTCCAGTCGAGGCCGACTGCCTTAAGTCTGACGCCATACTGTTCAGATTCGGGCTTAGCTCGGGTGAGTTAGGCTAGCCCCAGTTTATTTCCCTCGGGCGTCGGTGTTTCGTACTGACTCCCTTTATTTCTTCATGCAGTACAAATCTTCAGGGCCGAAGCTAGGGCTGCCGCAGACAAGGCAAGCTCAAATCAAGGAGGCAGGCGCGGATGCCCAACAGCAGCCGAGGCCGAAGAGGAAAGAGAAGAGGGGGCCCTCCTTCGAGACTCCGAAGAAGAGATCTAGGGGCGAGGGGCCGAGACATGCCTGCCCGAGATCCCTCCCCCGTCGCGGACTTCAGAAGCTCGAGGGTGGGGAACGTGAGGGCCGAAGTTGGATTTGTCCCTCAGTGGTCGGTCAAGGAAGATGACACATTGGCAGTCGGGCGTGTTGCTCGTGAGCTAGTGATAAAGGGCAGTCTTCGCCGAGATGCTGTCGAAGCTCAACGGCAAGGGACGGCGGCTATGATAACCAACGCCTGCATCTTCATGGTCGGGGTAAGCTTCGGTCCTCTAACGTTTGTTTTATTTTTCACCACAGCATTCTGACCTTCGGTGTCTCATGTAGGCCCAAAACCAGATGGGTCGACTAAGCGGCTCGGGCTGAAGCTATGGGCCAAGACCTCGAGGTCACCGAACGAGAGAAGGCAGTCTTGGAGAATGAGCGTTCGGTCCTCCTCGAGAAGGTGGAGCACCTGGAAATGGACCTCCTCCTCACGTGCCAGGAATGCGATCGGAAGCTGGCGGAGCTGAAGTCGCAGATGAAGACAAGGGTTCAGGAGGTCGAGGCCCGAGGGGCCGAGAAGTATAGGTCCTCCGAGGACTTTCGGGAGGAAATTAAACGTGCCATCGCCCCTGGGTTCACAATGGGCGCTACCGAGGTCCGAGACTGGGTCCTCGACCATTACCCAGGGGTCTCTTTCGAGGACAGCGAGCTCATCTTCGAAGAAGAGGGTATTGAGGCTGCCCCATCAGCCACTGAGGTTGCCGATGCCGACGACGGAGGCTACAGTGAGGAGGGTGAGGTTCAGCTGCAACGCGAAGTCCCTCCGACTCCCGATCACGATGGCTCGGATCAGGAGACCCACCATGTCGAGGAAGAGGGCGCAAACCCGACGGACGCCCCCTGAAGCCACCCCGGGTCTCGGCTCAGCCTGAGCTCTTTTTGTTTTTGATATGAGCCTTCGGGCCTTCTTTGATGTAATCTCGGCCTTCGGGCCTTCTTATGTATCTCGGCCTTCGGGCCTTATCAATGAATGTATTTCCTTTCGTATGCTCCGACTTCCACTTTTTCGCGTTCTTTTGGGTAAGGTGATCTTTAGTCTGTAGGTAGATGCCAGGAGGCCGAAACCCATTGTTGCTAGCCTTAGGATCCGCACGCCTACTTAAGCACGGCTCGGTCCCGCCCCCTCGGCTTGTCTGAGAGGTTTCCCGAGTCCGAGGGCTCTGGACTCGAGGGATCTTGAACAAGTGTGGTTTTCACCAAGTGGTGTTCCCCATCGCTTCGGCCGAAGGGTCTTTTAAACTCTAGTATTGATCTGAGATCCGCCGAGGGCAAATCCCTCGGCCGTCATCGCTCCTTACCAAATTGAGGAGCTTCGGTCAAGTCTCCTTGGCCATTGGCCTGAGCCCCCAATCGAGGTGAGGACTTTCGGTCAACTCGGCTCGACCCTTGCTGAGCCCCCGACCGAGGTGTGGACCTTCGGTCAGATCAGCTCGGCCTTTGCCTGAGCCCCCGACTGTAGTGAGGACCTTCGGTCACTTCGGCTCGGCCTTCGCCTGAGCCCCCGACCGAGGTGAGGACCTTCGATCACTTCGGCTCGGCCTTTGCCTGAGCCCCCGACCGAGGTGAGGACCTTCGGTCACTTCGACTCAGCCTTTGCCTGGGCGCCCGACTGAGGTGAAGACCTTCGGTTGTATCCGTTCAGTAGAGTTAAGGTCACCAAACAGGAGAATTCCTCTCAATTGCCGTAAACCAGCTTTCGTATTTTCCATGAATAAGATCCTCCAGGGTTAAGGATGAGGAATTACAAATTAAAAGTGCATAAGAGTAAAAATTGTAAAAATTAGAAAAAACAAGTGTGCTTGCTACTTCACTACTGATAGAATTCTACTTCACTACTGATAGAACTTTCTTAAGTTCTGAGAGTTCCACGATCGGGGTACCCTTTCTCCCCCCGTAGTCTCCAGGTGATAGGACCTTGGTCGTATTACCCTTGAGACTCTGTAGGGACCTTTCCAATTTGGATCTAGCTTCCCTTGATGTCTCGGGTCTGATACTTCAGCCCTTCTGAGGACGAGATCACCCATTCTGAACTCGTTCTTTCGAACTTTGGTGTTATAGTGCCTCGCAACCCTCTGTTGGTAAGCGGCCATCCTTTCTTGCGAAGTGTCTCTGATTTCGGCCAAGAGGTCTAAATTCGCTCGAAGCCCTCCATCGCTTTCCTCTTTATTGTAGTACTGAATCCGATGGGTAATGGCCCCTATCTCCACTGGAAGTACAGCTTCAGTGCCGTACGTTAAAATGAAGGGTGTTTCTCCGGTGGCCGATCTCTCAGTAGTGCGGTAAGCCCAGAGGATGTGGTGCAACTCATCTGCCCATAGTCCTTTGGCGTCATCCAGTCTCTTCTTTATTCCTTGAAGTAGTGTATGGTTGGTTACCTCTGTCTGCCCGTTGGTCGGTGGATAACCGACAAAGATTTTCCTGTGGTCAATGCCGAGGGCATCACAGAACAAGCCGAAGGTTGGATTGGCGAACTGAGTTCCATTGTCCGTTACCACAACCCGAGGGATTCCAAATCTATAGACTACCGCCCTTTGGAAGAAGTCCCTTACTTTCTTTTCGGTTATCGTCGCCAGTGCTTCGGCTTCTTCCCATTTCGTGAAGTAGTCTACCACCACCACGACAAACTTCCTTTGTCTGGTGGCCAGGGGGAATGGGCCTAGGATGTCGATTCCCCACATGGCGAATGGTATTGGGCTCGATAGAGATGAGAGCTCGGTAGAGTGTAGCCTAGGAACGAGGGCGAACATCTGGCACTTGACGCACTTCTTGACTAATGATTCCGCGTCCTTCCTCATTGTCGGCTAGTACAGACCCTGCCTTAGCACCTTATGTGCCAAGGCCCGGGCTCTTAAGTGTTGGCTGCATATCCCTTCATGCACTTCCCGGAGTGCGTACTAGCCATCGGCGGGGTCCAGACACTTGAGGTACGGCATGGTGAACCCTATTTTGTACAGTGTCTCGTCCTTTAAAAGGAAGGGTGCCGACCTTATTCGTACTTTCCTTGCCTCGTCCCTATTCTCTGGGAGCTTTCCTTCCTTGAGGTATTCGGTTATGACATCCATCCAGCTTTGGCCGTGTTCGCCTACAGGTAATACCTCTCGGGGTTTTTCGGTACTTGGCTGTGATAGTACTTCGAAATACACCGATCGTCCAAGATCTGCGAAGTCAGAGGTGGCCAGCTGTGACAGTGCGTCTGCACTAGCATTCTCTTCTCGTGACACCTGCCTTACCTCAAATTCCTTGAAGGCCGATATTCTTTCTCGCACCGTCTTCAAGTACTCAGCCATCCTTTGTTCTTTGGCTTCGTAGTCTCCATTCACAATAGTACCCGAGTGTGAGCGATTAATTCCGACTATTAACGCCGATTACCTTCATTGTTGGAGGCGTCAAAGTCGAACCTTAGGGCGTATTCTATCTTGAAACTCTCGAGGCTGACCAACATGATTCCTGTGCCGCTTCCTACGCTGTTGGAAGCACCATCCACGTACAATGTCCAAGCCTTTTCTCCTCGGTTCTCGGTAAACTCCTGGGGGTTATCAGGGAGCGTCGTCTCGGCGATGAAGTCTGCGAGGGCCTGTGCTTTAATTGCGGTTCTCGATTTGTACTGGATGTCGAATTCTCCCAACTCTATGGCCCAGTTTACCAGGCGATCGGACATATCCGGCCGCTGAAGTATCTTCTTCAGGGGCTGGTTTGTGAATACGCATACCGTATGTGATTGAAAATATGGCCTCAGCTTTCTTGCCGCTCTCACTAGGGCATACGCCACTTTCTCTGCCTTTCTGTATCTTGTTTCGGCATCTAGAAGGGTTCGACTGATATAGTATATTGGCCGTTGTTGCCTTCCTTCTTCCTTCATCGATCTAGGCTTACACCCTTGTCGTCTGACAAAAGTATAGTGCAAGGTATCCCTAGTGTTCGGCTTCATCAGCAGTGGGGGTGCGGCCAGGTACTCCTTTAATTGTTTAAAGGACTTTTCGCACTCCTCCGTCCATTCAAACTTTTTGGTCCCCTTCAGTGCTTTGAAGAAGGGGAGGCATCTGTCTGCCGACCGAGACATGAATCGCCCGAGGGCGGTGACCCGACCTGTTAGCTTCTGGACTTGCTTCACACTTTGGGGTGACCTCATATCCCGAATGGCTTGTATTTTCACTGGGTTGGCTTCAATTCCCCTCTCTGAGACAATAAAGCCGAGGAACTTTCCCGAGGCTACTCCGAATGCACACTTTGTTGTGTTCAGCTTCATGTTGTACCGCCTCAGCACTTGGAATGCCTCTTCTAAGTCTTGGATGTGTCATTCCGCCTTCAGGATTTTTACGAGCATATCGTCCACGTACACCTCCATGGTTTTGCCGATCATCCCCTTGAAGATTTTATTCATCAACCTTTGATAGGTGACCCCTGCGTTTTTCAGCCCGAAGGGCATGACTTCATAGCAATACAGTCCTCCCTCGGTCACGAAGGAAGTTTTTGGGACATCAACCTCTGACATCTTGATCTGATTATACCCCGAGTATGCATCCATGAAGCTTAGCGCCTCGTATCCTGCCATGGCATCAATGAGGAGGTCTATCTTCAGCAGGGGGTATGCGTCCTTCGGGCAGGCCTTATTCAGGTCGGTGAAGTCGATGCAGATCCTCCACTTTTTATTTTCCTTCGGGACCATCACCACGTTGGATATCCACTCCGGGTATTGGATCTCGCGGATGAACTGGGCCTTCAGCAACTTCTCTACCTCTTCGTCTATTTTCTGCTGCCTTTCGGGGGCGAAAGTCCTCTTCTTCTGTTACACCGGCTTCTTCGTCGGGTTAACATTCAGATGATGCTCTATTACCCCTCGGTCTATTCCAGGCATGTCTGAAGCCGACCAGGCGAAGACGTTAGAGTTGTTTCGGAGGAATGAGATGAGTTTTTCTCGCTGTTGCCTTGGTATTATAGCCCCGATCTGGAATTGTCAAGTGCTATCCCCCTCTTCGGCCTCGACCTGTACCAGATCTTCAGTCAGCTCCCCCCGTTGATAACTGGCGTCATCACGCAGATCTTTTATTAGGAGCGCCTCGCCCGCCTTTTCTCTTCTGCACAAGGTAGTGGCGTAGCACCTCGGGGATGCCTCCTGATCGCCTCGACATTCCCCGACCCCGTTCTTGGTTGGGAATTTCATCTTGAGATGGGGTGTGGAGAGGACGGCCTTTAGTAGGTTCAAACCAACCCTCCCTAGTATGGCGTTGTACGCCGAGGTAATGCCTACTACCAGGAAGTTGATCATGACTGTTACTTGGCGATCTTCGGTGCCGGCTCTTACTGGCAACTCAATCTATCCTTCCACTTTTACTGGGATGCCGGAGAATCCCTACAACGGGTGTTCGACTTTCTTCAACTTTCCTTCGTCCAGGACCATCTTTCGGAAAGCTTCCAGGAACAGAATATCAGCTGAACTGCCGTTACCCACTAGGATCCTCTTCACTCTGCAATCCGCTATGGTCATAGCGACTACCAGGGCATCGTCATGCGGGGTGTGCACCCCTTCCAGGTCGTCGTCTGAGAAGGAGATAATCGTCCCTGTCTTCTCCTTCTTGTTCGACCATTCAGCCACATGCACGCTTCTCGCATAGGCTTTTGCTTTCCGGGCCGAGACTGAACTTTCTCCAGCGGCTAGGCCTCTACTAATGGTCGCTATAACTCTAGTTGGTCTCTTATTCTCATCTCGGAGGCGATGGTCAACTTCCTGGGTGTCTGGTCCCTTCACCATTCCTGATTGCCTCCGCGGGCAGGCCCCCTTCTTTCATAGCGGCCTCTGCCATCTCTCCGACGGTTATCCCTACGGCCATTACCGTCTTGGGCATCCTCCTTTTCGCGGTCCACGAATCGGCCTAGATATCCTCTTGGATCATTCCTTCTATCTCCCCCTTGAGGTGCCAACAATCTTCGGTGTCGTGGCCGTGGTCTCTGTGGAAGTGGCAATATCTGTCCATATTGCGTCTCTCGGGGTGTTGTCCCATCTTCCCTGGCCACTTCATGGCCCTGGCATCCGGAGAGTCCTTTATCTACATCAGTCCCTCTGTTCGTCTCTGATTCAAGGGGGCTTATTTTTCAAACTTCCTTGGTGGACTGAGTGCCCGACCACGCTCAGACTTCGTCTTTTGCCTTCTTTGGAGGGTTTGTCGTCGGCCCTAGAGGTCCTTTTCCTTCCCGTCTTCCTTTCAGCTTCTTCATCGGCTTGGAGGGTTTCTTCCATCTGGATGTACGGTACGATCTCAACTCGGCCAGGTTCCTCGGTGTATGCTTCGCCAGAGACATTTTCAACTCCTTATCCTTGATGCCTCCCAGCAGGGCTATGAACTCTTCTTTCGGGTCCAGACCTCTGATCGTGATCTTCTCTTGTTGGAAGCGCTTCATGTAGTTCCGCAGTGATTCTCCTTCATGTTGCTTGACGTTGGTCAAGTTCAACGTAGTCTTCTGAAGGGGTTGGCTACTGGAGAATCTCTTCACGAAGAAGTAGCTTAGATCGCTGAAGCTGTGGATTGACTTCGTCGGCAGACGATTGTACCATAGCCTTGCCGTCCCTCTGAACGTCAATGGCAGGGCGCGACATATGATATTTTCGAGACTCGATGGAACTGCATGGCCACCTTGAAGCCTTCCAGATGATCGACGGGGTCCCTAGACCAGTCGTAAGTGTCGTACTTTGGCAGGCGAAAGTCGATCGGGAGCGGGTCCCTCATGACCTCATCAGCTAAAGCGGTGTCATTAGTGAGGTCTGGCTCGCGAGCTCCCGTCTGATTTTCTGCCACCTTCTTGATTCATCTTTCAGGTCCAGGATCATCTGCTTCAACCCGGAGTCCTCGTGTCTTTGTTCGTCTCCTTGTTGTGGTTCCCTATGTCGGTCTCCGGCGGCACGCTGCGTCCTTCCCTGGGTGCGGGACTTTCCCCAGTTGCTCTGTTTCGAGGATTATGATGGACCTTATTGATCCTGTACTGCTCCGGTCCTCGTCTCGAGCTCTCACGGGCTGGATGCGGGGCCTTGTGGCGCTCCGTCGGTCTTTTGAGAGACAGCTTTGGAGACCTCCTTCATTGCCTCGGCCATTCAGTCATATTTGTCCTGGAGGGCTTCGAACTGCTCCCTTGTCACATATTCCTACGCTCCAGGAGAGGGGAGAATTACTATCTCCGCGCACCGAATATCCGGCCGAGTGCTGGTACCTCACGGAACCTTCCCAACCATCGTTCAGCCTTTCTCGTCCATTTTTCGTCGAGGGAGGGAGCCCTCCTGAAGGTTCCTCCTACCCCATGTTCATGTTCGATGCTGCTCTCATCTTCTTACGATTGTAGGTTCTCCCCACCATTAATATCTTTCCCACGGACGGCGCCAATCTGTTGCTGCCAAAAATCCGTATGAGCTGACCCTGCACAAGCACAGACGGCAGAGGTCCAGAGCTTTGTCCGGGGTTAGTCCTCCGACGCTCAAGTTAGGGATTGGCCGCACAGTTTTTGTTATAGAAGTAATGGTGTGGGTATTGATGCTTACCTCTCCCTTTCTTCCGGGCCTTCTTATATAGCTCTTAGGTTTTAGGGTTTCCCCTTTCCTAGGAGGAGTCTTCCTCGAGTCTACCTCCTTTCCTTTTAGAGTCCTACTCCGATACGTCCTACCCCTTCGTGGGGGATGTTCTCTTCACGCGGTTGACGTGGTAGAGTCCTGGCAGACTCTATCAGGTGGGTGACACGTGTCCAAGTGGGCGACGTGTCCTTACCCTCTTGATCGATCAATTTGGCCGTATCACATAGTATGCCCATGAACTCAAACAAATGACATTCGATCGTATATCTTATTCCGACTTGTATACCACCTACATCTTTGATCAACTGGTCTCTTGCTTGTAAACTCTAATCTGGAAATCAAGAGTTAACATAGAGTATTCATACAAAAATTTAGAATCTCATCTTATAGTAAATGGAATTAAAAATAAAACTGCATGGTTTTGGAGCCCTATTGAGGACACCGCCATCAAAGAAAAATGCTAAGTGTATATCGATAGGGAATGCTACTGATTAGGGGTGTAAGTTTAGCATTGACAACCCAAACTCTATCTAACCCGACTATGAGGATCAATCCAACCTAACCCGATCCGATTCCAGCCATGATCTATTATCTTGAAGTTGGGCAAGTCATTCTAGGGAAGATGCTCAAACACTAATCTTCCTCAGTTGAAGGAAAATCGAACCTGATCCACTCCTATGTTTATTATGGACTTTCATAATGTCTTGATATTTAGGTTAATAAATCAATATCTGGGCTTCAATTTGTGTCATGATGTCCATACATTGGGTGTTTATTTGTTTTTATAAACTGATTCTTCCCTTGCCCTAAAGTACATGATTCTGGTTTGATACTTCAATTCCAGTTAGGGTTGGAGTTAGTCGTAGTTTAAGTTGGCAATTAGGCCCAACTCAACCCAATTAGGGTTAATTAGGATTGGTCCAACCCGGCTTCATTTCACCTCCAGGCTTCCTTCAATTCATAGATGGGTCTTGGGTTGGTGCCTGGTTCAGCCAGGTCTTGATGGGGTTTTACTGATATTTTAATTTTTATTTTTGTAAATCCTAGAATATTTGAAAATTCATCTCTTTTAAAACATAAGTTTTCGAATCAGGTATTGTTGGAAAGGGTTTTCTGAGTAGACACCAATCATAATGTGAAAATGGAGGCAATGACCTACACCGGGGTACAGACCCACCAAGTTAGACACTATGCATAAACAATTTGGCAAACAAGATCTGCGTATAGACCATTAGGATAGACACAACATGAATGTGAAATGATGAATGCAAGGAACTAAATGAACTGATTTTATTGAGGAACTGAATGAACTCATGAATGAGAGGAGCCCAAGAATAAACGAGAGGAACAATTGAATCAGTAGTTGGACTTGAGTAGGAATAAGAGAAGGAACATCATCTAGGGAACAAATGGAAGCAACAAATGCCAAAGTGGAAATAACCCAATAGTCAAGGTAGGAAACTACCAAGAATAACGTAGTAAAGTTGCCAAGGGAGTCAAGTACCCAAAGAAATCAACTCTCCTTCTCATATGCATACTAGGGAAGGCTAGGCCCCTTAAGTTAAGGGGCCTTACGTTCTTGTGGAGAGGAAGAAGACAATAAAATTGTGAAAACCATTAAAGGGAGAGTGAATCTATTCTCAAAGTGGACTACTTAACATATTTCTTGTTCTTGAAATCAGTCTCAATTTATGCAATGCAAGGATTTCGATTTCTTCAGCCCCCAAAAGAAATCAAACAAAAATTTAAATAGACATTATATTAAAGACAACATACGTACGACCCATAAATGCCATTGTTTCCATGGTCAAGAATTAAAGATTCTCATCTGATAAACATAACAACAGAGAGTGAAGAGCCTTGATTTGGGACTTGAAAGTGTGGTATAATTGCAGTAATAATTGATGGTAAATGGTAAAACCAAAGTTTTATTATTGCATAGAAAAACTAAGCATATTATATTCAGAATAAAACTTTATCACCCAGTCCTTGGACAGTAGTAAATACAAAAGAAATGAATCATAAGAATCAATGGGTCAACACCAAGAATCAATATCATATCGACAAGCGTTGGGAACGATGAAACCCTCTTTAGATTCATCAATCTTAATGGAGGGTATGTGATTAATAATATCCCAATCTTCTCCTGCATCTTTTCGAACCCTGTCTTGAAGCTCATCTGACATTAATCCCAAGGTAAGTTCCTGAAGAGTGACCACTTGTTTCAACCCACATGGAAGCCTTTTTAACTCATCACTGCCTATAATATTTAAAACCCTAAGGTTTGGTAATGCTCCTTCCTCCACTGTGAACGCCTCCAAGTTCGTTAGTACCAATTCCTCAAGTTGACCAAACCCATCAGCAGAGAAAATGATGTTGGATCCCATACATATATTACTCAAGACGAGGGACCTTAGTTTGGGTAACTTCTTTAGGTTCACCATCAGTTCGTCTATCCCTTGTCCACCAGGTGAATTAAATGATAAGGTGGTGAGATTTGGGGGAAAATCTAGGATTCCAGATATTCTGAGCAAATCCATATGACAGAGCTTCAAGTGGCCAGAAAATGAAACAGGAAGGACTACTGCCTCATTGCCTCCGATCCGTGTCCAGTCTTTGAGTTGAAGGCATCGAAGGTGGTTCAATCTGGGGAGGGCATTTAACAATGCCTCTTTGTATGGAGACATACTTCCAGATGAATTTATACTTAAAGCTCTCAGATTAGTAAACTTTTCGAGGCTACCGTCAATCCATTTGCCTTCATTTAGCATTAGTATCTGCAAGTCCATCATTTGATGAAGAGGGTAATCGAAGCTCTGGAGTCTATCGTGAGGTGGAGAAAAGAAAACAAGATTTCTAAGCTTTTTCAGTTTCATTATTGTCTTAGGCAGCTGTCTAAGACGAGTATATTGTAAATTGAGAGTTTGTAGATTTCGCAAGTCTCCTATTGAAGATGGAAGCTCTTCGATGTTGGTGTAGCGTAAGCTCAAGTACTTAAGGAGGATGAGTTTTCCAATCTGCTTGAGCAAGCTGTTAGGTATAGATTTTACACCCTGTAGATCTAAGACTCTAAGCAGTTTCATGGCTCCATAAGAAGACTTCTTGATCATCTCCATGTTCCCTTAGAATCTTCAGGAAAGCAAAATAAGGAACTGTTCCCTTAGAATCTTCAGGAAAGCAAAATAAGGAACGGGGATTATTTGGTGTAGTACCTTGGTTTAGAGCAGCAGCTGGACTACCACGCATTCCTCCAGTGTGTTCAATGAGCGAAAGCCGACGGGATTTATTTGTGGAAATCAAACTATGATCAGCACTCCCAAGAACTTCAAGAAATCTCTCTTGTTTAGCTTCTGAAATTGCTAGATCTCGGATAAGATCATGGATACGGAAATATGTGACACGGTCGTCATAAAGTCGTACTGGTGCTTGAATCAGGCTTCTTTGAATGAGCTCCTCCAAAAAATCCTCTGCCACATCTTCCATCGTCAAATGTCCCCTTGATTGTACGAAACCTTCAGCCACCCATAGCCTGATCAACCTAGTACGACGAATCTCATAATCTTCTGGGAAAAGACCTAAATAAAGGAAACAAGGCTTCAAATGATCTGGTAACTCAGTATAACTCAGAGCCAATACTTGTTTGCAATTCCCTTCATTCTGATCCAACTCCCAATTTACGCTATCAAGAACCTTGGACCAAGCATTATGTGTCCTCGGTTTAATGGATAAGAGACCGCCTAATACTACAATGGCCAATGGCAATCCATGACACTTGTGAATAATTTGCCGTCCCAAATCCTCCAAATCTTCTGGGCAACCTGCATCCTTACATTTTTATATTTCTTAGCTAAAAGATCATTTTTATCCAAAAAAAAAAAAATCCAAAAATAAAGCAATATCACACTCTCCCACATTTGGCATTGCCATCAGCAGGAGAGACTAACCCGCAAACACACGATAAACATCAGTTCAGTTTGAGATACGAAATCAGGAGAGACTAATTAAACCTGCTTCCTTACCGATCATCAACTTTGTGAGGAAGAGCTTCCAACTCTCGTCTTCATCCAAAAGGCGCAAGAAAAAGGGAGTTATGGAGGGATCTGCACATCTAGCAACGATTTTATTGCGAGTGGTAACCAACACCCTGCTTTGATACCCTTCTTCCTGAACTGGAAGAGCTTGTTTCAACACGTTCCAGTCTTCAGGCCTCCATAAGTCATCGAATACAATTAAGTAGGTTGTTTCTTTCAATTGACTTGATAGCCTATGCATCAGGCTTTCAACATTTAGCTCCTTCTTCTCCTCAGGGGTGAGGGGCTTGATCTGTTCCAGGATAACCTGGAGAAGATCTTTTATACTGTATTGTTGAGAGACAGAAATCCAGGCACATATTTGAAAGTGGTTCTTGACATCATTCCTTTTGTAGATTTTTCTAGCAAGGGTGGTTTTGCCACTACCGCCCATTCCTACTATTGAAACAACACTAGGAGATGGCCGCGGGGACTCTATGGGTATCAGCAACTTCTGTACTATATCTCCCTCTTCCTTTTCGAATCCGATGATAGAGAATTCTTGGACAAGATCTCCCCGACGTCGTCGAAAAGGCAACTGGTCTAGTTCATTCGATATCATACTACCGACTGAACTTTCCCCTTCCTCTGAAATTGCAAGCCCCAAAGTAGATCTCCTAACTGAAAGCTGGCTCATCTTTTTAATGGAATTTTCCATTTTCTTCCCTAACTGATGGAGATGATATAGTTGATTGGGGTAGCAGATAGTGTACCTAGTTAAGATGTTTCTGTGCCGTTGTCGCTGTGCTACATAGATAAAGAAGTCAATCACATCCTCTGCATCCATGACAACATCTCTAACCTGGTACAGCCATTCTTTCACCTCATTTCTTGTTCGATGTTTCTCACTGGCATCTTGCAAAGCGGAAGTCATCAAACTGATCTCCTTGCATAGCGATTGGGCTTGATCCTGAACGTCGGACAGGAAATCATATTCATTTGATATCATCAAAGCTAATTTCTGTGCAATGGAAAAGATGCTTGCAGCCATGTTTTTTCCTCACCCAAAATCCAAATTTGATATTTGTTTCAAGCCTCAGCAGCTTTTCCTTTTTCTTCTGTGTTCACCAGCCTTTTCAAACCTTCCTCACTAGACATGGAACCCACCACTGTTTATTCTTTATTTATCGCCTTCTTTTTTAATATGATCTACTCATAGCAGCAATTTTTTTTCTTTGTTTGATTCCTTGCGCAATGCTTTTTCGAGAGGTCCATATATGGGTTCTTACTTTTTCTACCATTTCACTCTTTTGTCCACTCTGTTTTAGTCGTTCAGCAATCAAACGATCCGTGAAAAAACTGGGTCACCTTAGATTTAGGTTGGAATGGTAGCTTGGGGCTTACCTTCAATTCAATTATGTGGAGTAGAGCGACAACGGCACAAAATATGATCTAATAAGAGTGAACTGATTTTGATTTATCATGTAATTATATTCAAAAGTACTAAAAAAAAAATAAAAGTTTTTTTTTTTTTTTTTTATGAATTTTTTACTGGTATCAGTTCCTTATTGATTTCGATTCAATTTAGAGTCAATATCTTATCAATTTCAGTGCAACCCGATCTGATTTTGATATCACAGAACCCCAACTGGAAATATGGTAAGTTTATATCAGTTTTGATTAATTCGATTTGATTCAATTTGACTGGTTCAGACTAGGTTTTGACACTCCTACCAACATGAGAACTAGATTGAAATGATTTAACGTGGTTGATAAAATGGGTCCGTTTTCTACTGTTTAAAACATGTTTTACCGTATGTTTCCCAAAGATACTTAAAAAACATCAAACTTCAAGCATTCATATTCTAAACACGTTTAAAACACTTATGTTTTTATGGCGTTTTTTAAGACTTGATTTTTTAACATAATGTCTACTATATTGACCATATATCTTTCTCCTGATCTCTGATTGACTTGATTCTTTCACCAACTAGAAGCTAACGCAATGGACTATATTTCTTATTATATTACCTTTAACTCAAATTCAATTCATGGACCCCAAAATTGAGTTATAAACTGACGTATTTGCTGAAAAATATTTCTTAATTTAAGTGATGACTCCTAACTCTAATTGAACATATATTACTTCGAGAGTGTGTTAACTATGTTGACAACAATGAACAACACCATAACCTAGTCACATAGCTCAATAAGACTTTGGGCATGTGTGATGTATGAATTTAGAATCGGTGTTGGATGATATTCAATTTTTTTTTTTTTTTTTGATTTATTCAGAAGAACGAGAAAGACGCAAGGATGCCAAACATTGACTTTGGATCCAAAGATCGGAAATGGGCCAAACTGTCATGCCTGTCATAGATAAAGTCCTCCTTGCTAGAGAGTCAGCTAAATTGTTTAGCTCCCTAGGAATGAAAGAAAAAATACAATATTCAAAAGAGGATTCCAAATGCAAAATGTCCTCTAAAATGGATTTAATAGTCAAAGGGGCTGATGAGATTCCATGCTGCAGGAAAGTCACCACGTCTTTGTTGTCACTCTCCAACATAATATGAGAAATATCTTTAAAAATAGCTTTCAAAAGAGCTGAGCGGATTGTCAAAGCTTCACCCACTAAAGCCTCTTGAAATTGAACAAGGTTAGAGATGGCAAACTGAGGACGACCTTGATAGTCACAACAGATGAAACCTATACCTCCTTGCATCGACCCATGGGGGAGACTCGCATCACAATTTATTTTATAGAAATTTGCAGACAGTTGCCGGGGCTCTAACTATAGGAACTGATCGATGAGGAGGGGAGTTGAATTGATAAAACTCCCTAAAATGTTTTTCTGCTGACCAAATGACCTCCAAAGGTGACCACACTCACTTTCCAAATAGAAAGTCATTTCGAGTTAACCATAGTTGCCAACAGATAAATGAACATAGGGATATCATCTCTTTGCTAGCATCCTTACCTCTTGTGGAAAACACTTTCCAGCCATCAATCCAGTCATGAAGGAAAACCTCATCACCTTTCGGAGCTTTGTGAGACAAACTACTACCAAGCCACACTGACCGCTCAAAAAGCAAGTCAATAGAATATGGGAAGTAAATTCTTGGATATTGCCACATCGCTCACAATGGGGATCAATTTAGATATCTCTTCGCCGGAGATTTTCCGAAGAAGCAAGGCCCTCAGCACAAGCTCTCCAAAGAAAAGATTTTATTTTTGGGACAGAGTTGCATTTCCAAATTTGCTTCCAAACCCGTTCCGGAACTTGCTGTCAAGGTTTAGGAGAGGAAGATGACGCTTCAAGCACATCTTTATCAACTTTTAGATTGGAAAATAGGTGGTAAGCTGATTTTACCGAAAAAATCCCATTTCGAGAAGCGCCCCAAGTTTGAAAATCTTCTCGAAAACAAAAGAAGCTGGATTTTCAAAATCTCAGTTATTTCATTTGGGTTGAAAAGAGATACAAGGAGATCTCGTTTCCAAACCCGATTGTCATGATCAATAAGCTGAGAGACTTTTTGAAACTCACAATTTAGAGGTTGGAGAGTGTGAACTCGGTAACCTGGAAGAGAGGGAACCCATGGATGTTGCCAAATATCAATTTTATCTCCTTGACCGATATGCAAGATTAAACCCATTTTCAATACCTCACGCCCATCTAGAATACGTCTCCACACCCAACTCGGGTTATTTCCAATGGTAGCAGAGAGGAAATCACCATTTGGAAAATAAATAGAATTAAGAAACTTGGCCCAAAGAGCATCCAGTTTAGTCCATAAGCGCCACGCCACCTTTGACAAAAGGGCCCTGTTGTGAAGAGAAGGGTCTCTAAACCCCAGACCTCCTTTCTCCTTTGAACTACATAAATGCTTCCACGATATCCAGTGGACCTTTGGCTTTCCATTAGCTTCCCCCCAATAAAAATTTGATGTTGTTCTACGAAGATGTTGATGATGCGAAGCAGCTAGCTTAAAGTGAGAACAAGCATAGTTTGACATTGAAAAGGCAACCGATTTGAGCATCACCTCCTTACCCGCATGAGATAAAGGTTTGTCTTCCATCCTTCCAACTTCTTTGTAATTCTCTCTAAAATATCACTAAATAGGTCAGCTTTTGAGACTCCAAACTGAGTAGGTTATCCCAGATATTTTTTCGGACCAACCCCATAAGGAATTTTCATAATACAGGAAAACTATCTCTTCAGCTTGGTAGGTGTATTCGGACTAAATGTCATAGTGGATTTTACAAGATTTATAGCTTGACCTGATGTTCGAAAGTAGATATCAAGGGCATTCTTGAAAGGAAACATTTTCGATAAATGAACTTCTGAAAATAATAATAAATCATTAGTAAATAATAAATGGGTTACCGATTGAGTGCGATTTCGAACCTGAACTCCCTTAATAGAACCCTTTGACTCAGCTTGTGCCAAAACACTACTAAGAGCCTGAAAGCAAATAATGAAAAGGGCAGGAGAGAGCGGATCTCCTTGCCTAATTCCCCTTGACGGCTCAACAAAACCTCAAGCTGCTCCATTGATTAAAAGCTTATAGTTAACTGAACGGATGCTGGTCATCACTAAACTGACCCATTGATCATAGAAACCCAAACGAAGCAATAGCTTTTCAATGAAATTCCATTCTACCCAATCGTAGGCCTTCTTCATGTAGAGCTTCATTGCAACCAGCTTCTTACGTCCCTTCTTCCTTTTGCCGATGTAGTTAAACATCTCATGGGCAATAAATATATTATCTGAAATGGACTTGTTAGGAATGAAAGCAGATTGTGCAGGAGCAATAAAATTATCCAACACTGACTTTAATCGATTATACAAAATATTTGTGATGATCTCCACTATCGCTGCACAAAGAGCTATTGGTCTAAACTGATGAGAGTACTCTGGCTTTTGCACATTTGGAATCATGCAAATTAGAGTTGCATTGAGGGAGGCTAGAAGATAACCTGTTCGAAAAAAAAAAATTAGAATAAGAGAGAAAAGATCATCCTTTACAATATCCCAATACTTTTGGAAAAAAACTGGTGGAAAACCATCTGGACCTGGGGCCATTAGGGGGCTTATAGAAAATAGGGCATCATGAACCTCTTCAATGGATGGGACTCTGCAAAGATGATATTCAATGATATGTCTTAAAACTTATAATGAGGCATTAATGTTAGATATTGTAGTTGTTTTGAACACTAGATGCAGATATTCATATAATAATTTATTAATTTATGAGTATACTCCTATTTTTTTAGTCTCGTTTGTTTGAAATCTACACGTTTAAAACTCGTACCGTCAATTTTTTTATTTTTATTGTTCTCTATTTTTTTGACCATTTATTTGACTGTATCATTCGAAATTTTTACTACTTAAAACTGTACCATCCGTTTTTCGTTTTTTTGTTGTTCCGGTTTTTACTAACAATGGTCAAGCCTCCCACTATAAGACAATGCATTGCATACTTTGGCCGGATTCTACTTTCCAATGATAAATCTAAAGCTAAAGCACTTACCCCAAAAAAAATGATAAAATTAAATTTGCTTTATAAGAAAAAAAAAAAAAAAAAGGATAAGGCTAACTGCTCCAACTGAGCACACTCACGACCGAAAGTTAATGCATTGGATACCTAATAAAGTAACACTGCCACTCTATTTTTTGTGTGGTGTTGCAACTTTTGACCTTTCTTTCTTGAATTCGGTGGTGTTGCAACTTTTGACCTTTCTTTCTTGAATTCGGATCACATTCTCGTATGAGAAAATTCATGTACGCCTCTTTGGCTACCTTTTGGACTCCACTCAATCCAATGACTTATGTTGCCATGAGAGATGTGGAGTGAAGTCCACACAGCAACCAATGATTTAGCCTCTTCTTTTCTTATCTCTTTGACACACTGGAATTTGATTTTAGGGGTACTTAATCAAGTTATCTTGTAATGACTTTACTTCCCTAATGTTCTTGCTCCTTGGCAGAAGTTACTCTAGATGTGCAGATAACATCTATGGCATGTTTGTCCAGAGATATTGCATACTTTTCTTTTCCAAATTTTTATTGGGAGCAAGATTTCTGGCAGCCATGTTTTTTCCTCACTCAAAATGCAAATACTACAGGATATGCCCATATATGTCTTCGTAAAACATTTATCTTCAAGCCTCAGCTTTTCCTTGTTGCTCTCTCTTCACCCTTTTCGAACTTTCCTCACTAGACAAGGACTCACCATTATTATTATATTTTTTTTTTTCATTCCTTGCCCTTGGACCTCCATTCCGTTGCTTTCTCATTAGTTCTCCGTTTCTCTTCTTTTACGGAATCCGTTGTGTCCTTGATCCTTACCCAAAGCATCTTGAAGGGGGTCCGTCCATATAATCCAGGATGGAGTAAACCAGAAGTAGTGACCATATTCCACTTTTCAGTGATAATGCTAAAGTTCCAACTTCGAATTGAGCATCTAATTCGACAGTCAATTAATGCATTGGATACGTAAAGCATCTAATTCTAACTTTTCCTTTTCCTCTTAAGTAAGTTTGCTAATTCTTCCTTAGTCTCTTTTGATACACTAGGATTTGATTTGATTCTAGGGTTACCTAAGCAAGAATTTCTTATAATGACTCTACTTCTCTATTGTTCTTTCTGCTTTGGCAGAAGTTACTTTAGTTGTGCTTATCAACTAAATAGGGGTGTCAATCCCAAGCCCAAACTGATAGAATTGATTAGGCCCAACCTGCATCTATCATTAAACGTGTTGGGCTGATTATAAGCACGTAGTACACAATGCAAAGGGTAAGCCCGATAGGTGTTTGACTGGCCTAACACATTTAGCTTGATCATTTATATATATTTTTTGATTTTTTTTTAGGTAAAATAGAATATATATTGATATTTTTTTTATCAATTATTGAATGTAATTAAATGTAATTTTTTTTTTAATTATTGATGATTTAATAAAATATATTAAAGTTTCTTAAATCTAAGACAGTTAAAGACCTGTTTAAGACTTTATTGGTGCATTAGCTAGTTTAAGGCCCGATTACAACCCGATTAACCCAATTAGGAAAAGCCCACTTAAAGTCTAGAATCCAACTGAGCCCGACCAAGACCAGCTTATTCCTCAGGAGAATTTAATTTCTTCTTTGGATGAAAATGCAGTAGGAAGAGAAGACATGAAATTTCAACTTACGGACAAAGGTGTGATAACTTACACTGTGAAATGGAGATTCAGAAGCTGTCTGGACACCTCGAACTCAGGGGAAGCACCTTCAGTTCAAATGGTCTACAGTCTACATTATACTAAAACCACTGGAAAGTAGAATTTAACCACTAGAACAAGAACCAGCAAGAAGGCAAATATCATCTGGCTTCCTTCCTGATCTGATCTGGTTATTGTTATATGAATCACATACTTAAGAAGTTATGAGAATGCTATTAGATAGGACTAAGAAACCGCACAAGATGTTGGACCTAAGGTTTTAAAACTCGGATTGGTCTCAATCGATACCAAACCAGATCGAAATGGACAAATTTATCTTCTTTATTTTTATTTTTTCTAGATGTTTTTAATCATTTTACCTTTATACCTTGCCAGCAGATTGATATTGAAATCAGTGATTGGTCATGGCCGTTACCAATCCTATCCAGCAATCCTGACCTACCCGAATCCGATATTTATAACTATGTATTGGACACAGTGCCAAGAAAGATGTTGAAGATACATAATTACGGATGTTAATATTAATGTCTACAATAAGTTTTAAACCATTTTCACTGGAGTCTTTTTTTTTTTTTTTTGTTGGGGGGAGGGGTGTGATTACAAAAGCGTCCAACAACTGTATTTCGTACATTAGTGTTGATTTAAAGATGTATTCATATGAATTTATGTAGTAGTGTTAGAAGAGGGTGCGCTCCAGCACAACTGTCGGGTTACTCCATCTCAACCTAATGGTCATGGGTTCGAGTAAGAAAATAGTCACTACGCGAAGTGGGAGTAAGGCAACATATATTATGAGCCTCTCAAAACCCTATAGTGGCAGGAGCCTCGTGCACTAGGTACACCCTCTTTAATAGTGCTACAATAAGGTTCAGAATTCTGATACTACTAACATTTCTTAAATAAATACAAACATATTAATCATAGACAAAAAAGAGTAACGTATAAAAGGAGGTTGTACAAGATGACAAATAATCGGTATTAATGATAATGCTAGTATTCTTTTCCCAGTTAGGATCATAGAAATTTTGTCAGAATCTTTTGGAACGATTTTGAGGTAATTGTGTGTGGCTACCCCATGTCAAATTTCAGGTTCAATTTCAACCATATACCTTCATGTAATGGCATGCACCATATGTCCATGCACATGCGATGTGCATATTCTAACCGATGTTGTGCACTCTCCCATTTCTTCAATTTTTCAAAGCCCTATTTTTTAACTTCACGAATCTGGGTTGACACTCAACATGTAAGCAGAAGACCTGGGGGTCTACCTATACACAAAAATTTGGGTCATCCAATTTTCCACATGGCAAATGTGGGTGCCTCCACATCCTCTATAGCCACTACAACGTTGCAGTGAGCATCTAGTGACTGGGAGACTCTTGAAGTGTATGCCCGATTGCTCCCAGCCACTGGATGCTCACTGCAATGTTGCAGCGACTGCAGAAAATGTGGACTCGATATGAATCCTGTGTAAGAAAATTCATCTAAGAATCCTTTTACCCATTGACAAATAAATATTATGCCTGCTTATAGATACAGAAAGGATAAATGTTAAGATCCTAAACGTTTGTATGCACGCTCATGAGTGTATGAACACATACATTTATGTCGTACATTAGAAATTTAACCTTATGAATACAGAGACATCAATATTTTTATTTTTTTGGTAGGAAGAGATCAATATTGATGATAAATACAAACCAGCTGACCTGTTTAAGAACAGGTGAGAAATTTTCCATTGCACCAATAATGAGATTTGATCTCAATATGTTTTTAACCCAAGGGGCTAGCGTAGTTGGTGAGCAACGAACTTGGTATGAGCCGTAAACTCGGAAGTCCTAAGTTCAACTCCCACTAGGCACATTTGGGCCACTCACACGGGGGTGTTTATTGCTCTTCATTGTTTTCAGTGAAAGTTGAATGGTTCTCATTCAACCCTAGTATGACCCGATCCATACAATTGTGGGGTCAATATGGGCGGCCTGGATACCCGTCGTTGTCAAAAAAAAAAAAAAATCCTAATATGTTTCCCACTTTATCGGTGAAAGTTGAATGGTTCTCATCCAACCCTGGTATGACCCGGTCCATGCGGTTGTGGGGTCAGTATGGGCGGCCTGGATACCTGTCATTGTCAAAAAAAAAAAAAAAAAAATCTTAATATGTTTCCCACTTTAAAAAGTAACGTAAATTGATTGGTAGTATTCAAATTTAGATGATAATTTATGATGTGAGTATTAGATTTGCAGCCAACAAGAAATGGAGAAAGGCGTAAATGGAATAAAAGTAAAAGGCAGTAATAGCATTTTTTTCTTCTTTTTTATTCTCAATCAATGTTCTCAATCAGTATTTACAAAACGGATGAAATAAGAGTTCTAATGTAATACAGATCTGGAATGGCATAGAAAAATAGGGACATTACATCAGTCATAGAGCTTTACCACCAACTTCTTGGACAAGAATAACATACTAATATTCTCAAGAATCAACGGTTCAACACCAATCATCAATATGATATCGCGAATCCCTATGAAAGTTGGAGCCAAATTCCCTAATCTCAACAGAGGGTATGTGTTTGATAATCTCCCAATCTTCTCCTACGTGTCTTTTCAATTTTCTACATCTGTGAACATAGTGAGAGAGTAGCTATTCAGTACCAATTCCTCAAGTTGATGGAACCCATCAGCAGAGAAAACGATGTTGGATCTCAGACATTCTTTATGCAAGAGGAGGGACCTTAGTTTAGGTAACTTCTTTAGGTTCGCCATCAGTTCGTCTATCCCTTGTCTTCTGTACTGTGAATGCAACAATTGATGAGATTTGGGGGAAAATCCAGGATTCCAGATATTCCGAATAAATGCATATGCTATAGCTCCAAGTGGTCAGAAAATGAAGTAGGATGGACCACTGCCTCATTGATTCCGATGCATGTCCAATCTGAAAGACTAAGGCACCGAAGCGTTGGTGTATGATGTCTTGTATTCCAACGTAGTTTAATCCAGAGAGTACTGGTGTAGCACCTAGACAGGCAGGACGGCGGTCCCGCTATATATTTGTAGCGAGGGTTTCTTTCTCTGTAATGCAAGCAATACGGAGAGGTGTGAGGAAGAGCGTTGTAACCCTATTCTCCATTGATAGTGAAACAGGATCTCATCTCACCGGGGACGTAGGCAACTTTGCCGAACCTCGTAAAATATGTGTGCATTGTTTGTTTTGTTTTTCTATTATCTGCTGCATCGTTTTAGGGTTGCGTTTCTACACGAAGGTGGTTTAATTTGGGGAGGGCATTTAACAATTTTTCGAGGCTTTTGTATGACGACATTCTTCCGGGTGACTCAATACATAAAGTTCTCTGATTTGTCAACTTTTCGAGGCTTTTTTCAATCCATTTGCCTTCATTTAGCATTAGTATCTGCAAGTCCATCATGTGATCGAGAGCTTTGGAGTTCCATCGCCAGACAAAGAACGGAAAAAAAGATTTCTAAGCTGCTGCAGTTTCATTATTGTCTTGGGCAACTCTCTTAAGACGAGTATTACGTAAATCCAACGTTTGTAGATTTTGCAAATCTCCTATTGAAGATGGAAGCTTTTCTATGTAGGTCTGACGTAAGCTCAAGTACTTAAGGAGGATGAGTTTTCCAATCTGCTTAAGCAAGCTATTAGGTATAGATTTTACACCCTCTAGATCTAAGACTCTTCAGCAGTTTCATGGCTCCATAAGAAGACTTCTTCATGCATCCACATATTATTCCTATCAATAGCTTCAAAGAAGCAAAATAAGGAACGAAGATGATTTGGTGTAGTACCTTGGTTTAGAGCGATAGCTGGACTACCACAAATTCTTCCAGCGGGTTGAATGAATAAAAACCGACGGGATTTATTTGTGGAAATTAGAGATTTATCATCACTCCCAAGGACTTCAAAAAATCTCTCTTGTTTAGCTTCTAAAATTGCTAGATCTCGAATAAGATCATGAATACGGAATAATAAGACACAATTGTCACGAGATCGAACTGGTTTTTGAATCAGGCTTCTTTGGATAAGCTCCTCCAAGTAATCATCGGCCACATCTTCCATCGTCATGTGTCCCCTTGGTTGTATGAAGCCTTCTGCCACCCATTGCCGAATCAATGGGATTAATTTTTTTTAATCCTAAGATTGGCTGAGACCGATACCAATCGAATACTAAAAAAAAAATTGATTGTTAAATTTGTGATGATAGATAAGATAAAAAAAATTGATAATAATAATAAATAAATAAACAACATCCCTAATGATTGGATGAGACGAAATAAAATAATAATAATAATAAATAAATAAATAATATCTCTAAGGACACATTAGCTAGTTAATATTCTTGATGATTGGATGAGACAAAACTTGTAATTGGTTTGGTTCAAATCATGTTTTAAACCAATCAATTTGAAAAAAGTGTAATGTATTACAAGTGAAAAGGAAGGGTAATTTGGATATTTAAAAAGAGCAGGGCAGAAAGAAATGTGAAAATAAAAAAACAGGGGAGTATTAGTAAAAAAGTAAAAAACAGGAGAGTTTTAATAAATATAGGCTAAGTGTAGAGGAGTGATAGTAAATTCCCCTTTGTTAATTCCTTGCTCATGCTCATAGGAGTTCTTTTTTGCTTTCACGTAATGTGTTTTTAAAGCATATTGTAATATTGTATTATTTTTTGGTTAAAACTCTGGTTGACTTGTCTGGCACATTAGATTGCATTTTGTAGAATATTGAGTTGTTTTTTTTTTTTTGTTTTTGGGTGAATAAATATTGAGTTGTTTCTCAAGAAACCAGTTGTAGTTAAGGGTGTCAATTTAAAATTTAAATAAGAATCAAAACCTACCGTTTAAAATCAAATCAAATCAAATTGAAGTAAATTGGTTTAATTTTGATTTTAAAAATTAAAATATTTTCTTGGTTCGGTTTGATTTTCATTTCATGTCTAAAATTGTTGAAGTGAATCAAATTACCTATTTTCAACCCGAATAAAGGAACTAGGAAATTATTTTATTTTTTACTATTTTTTTCAATCAATGACCTTAACTATAAGGAGTTTCTCATTTGGCAAAAATTAACCCAAACACCTAAAATAGGACTTAAACTTAATACGACACTGAATAAAAATCAAATAAAGAACATAATATGAAACCAAATAAAAATCAAAAACACTGATTTCTAAAATATACTACTATTCTCGGTTCAGTTTAATTTTGATTTCTACATTTTATATTTTGTATGGAACCAAAATTAAATCTAATAATCAAAACCAAACCAATTGACACGTAACTGTAGTCAGTTATTTTCTATGGCGGTGTTGGCTGACTTCGTTTACAGGTTTTTTTTTTTTTTTCAGAGAGTTGAGGTCACGAGTCATGAGTCATGACCTTGATTAAAAGTTGAGCTCACGACCCCTTCAAACAACTTGTTCGTTTTATGTCAGATAAGCAACCTTTCTTACCAAAAGAAACCAACTGACAGTTTTTTTTTTTTTTTTTTTTTTTTAAGATTTAAGCTTACAAGTCACAACCTTAATTCAGAGTTAAGCTCACGAAATTTTTAATTTTTTTGAATAGGGAAAATAGGTAACTCTAGTTTTGTTGCTCTAAATTGGACATGGTCAAGGCCTATGATAAACTTGAATGGGATTATCTGCAAGTCATCTTTTAATTTTTGGGATTTGGCGAAAGGTGGGATTTGTTGATTAACCAATTGATAACACTTCCTTCTTTTCTATCAAATTACGTGGCTCTGCTTTTGATTTGTTCCACCCCTCTTAGGGGACACGCCAAGGATGCCTCCTTAGCCGCTTCTTATTTATTATTGCCATGGAGGGTTTGTCTAGACTTTTGATTGCTTACAGAGACCTTAACATGTTTAATCATAGGAACATCCATTTTCTTCAAAATATTATTGACGGAGTTACCAATAGACTTGTTTTGTGGAAAGCCAATCTCTTATCCACGGTTGGGAGAACTGTACTTATCCAATCAACCCTTTCTTCCATTCCTTCTTATCTTATGTCGTGTTTGCTTTTCCCAAGTTGGTTTGCAAGAAATTTGATTCCTTATCTTTACATTTTTGGAATGGAGATAATGACAAGTCCAACAAAGTCCATCTCATTGGTTAGCACAAGGTCTGCTTGCGTAAATATTTGGGTGGTCTTAGAATTAGACTCTGAAACTCATAATATGTCTCTGCTCATCAAACTGGGATGGAGTCTACTTACCAATAATCAGAGTTTGTGGGATAAAACCCTCAAATCCAAATGCTTCTAGAACAAATCTATTTTTGATATAAAAAAAAAAAAAAACAAAACAAATAACAAAAACGAAAACAAAAACAAAAACCTCTGAAATCACGTGGTTCAGCATAAGGATGTGAATTTGAAACTAAAACCGTTTACTGAAACTGAACCGAGCTGTTTACACCAAAACCGTAAAACCGTTTAGTAAATGGTTCGACTCTGGTTCCAAGTTTTAGGCCGATTAGCTAAACGGGTCAAATCGAATCGATCCGTTTAACCCATTGGTTTCAAACTGAATTGAAACTACGAAAACCGATCCAATTAACCAGTTTAAATAAGGTAGGGGCAGAATCGCTATATCATTTCCAAAAAGATAAAAACCCTAAAGTAAAAACGATTAGGATTTTGAAGCTTTGGTATTCTTGCAGGATTGAATGTATGATGCGACTTTTGGAAGTAATATTTTTTCTTTTCACCTCGTATGAAATTCTTTGGACATTAGTTTCATATTCTAAGTAATTGTGTTTCTTTCATTATGTAGCTAAGATGGATGAAGAGGAATTATTTGAAGCTTTGGAAGATGTGTTTTCAGAGCCCTCTACTCCTACTTTAGCATCATCCACCACTACTACTGGTATTCATTAGTATTTAGCAGTTTTGTTTGCATTTCACTTTCTCAAAATAATATTTTTTTTTACTTTTAGCTATTTGGTTGTTTTAACAAAATATAATGGTTTGCATTTCACATTCTCAAGATTGAATCGTTTATCAACAAAAGAAAATTTTAATAAACATGCTAATAAATTAGCAAACCGATTGCTAACCGTTTAGAAACCATATGGAATAAACTGAAATCGAAACCGTTTAAAAACCATGGAACCGAAACCTTTTACTAAAGGGTTGCGATTTCAGAAAGTGCGACCGTTTAGTAAATGGTGCGGTTTTGGTTTAAGCCAAATAAATGTGAACTGAATCGAATCACACCATTTAAACCGAAACCGAACTAATTAACACCCTTAATTCAGCATGCTGGAACAGTATTATTAGCATTCTCCCAACCTTGAGGAAAATGGTTCTTCTGAAAATAGGTAACAGTAACAATACTTACTTTTGGTATGATCCATGGATTCAGAACTTGCAGAACCAATTAGTGGATACCATATCCTTAACCCCATCACCTCATTCTTCGAGTTTGAAGGTAAGTGATTTTATTGTTGATAATCAATGGAGTTCTAATCTTTTAAACTCTTTTTACCTATGGCCATAGCCAATCCCATATCCCAAATCCCTATATCCCTCAATGAAGATAGGTGGCGGTGCCATCTTTCAAAGGAGGGGTCTGTCATACTAAGATAGCTGCCAATTTTCTCAGATCTGCCTCACTAACAAATTTTAATGAATGCTCAAACAAGTGTTTTTTCTCATTTCCATTCTCTCAATGGTGGCGTCTTTTCTTGGAAAATCAATATTCACCCTAAGTTTAAGATCTTCTTATGGAGAATTGGCCATGACGGGATCCCTACTAATGATAAATTGATTAAATGGGTGGACATTGAAACTGTTTGTGGGTTCTGTCACACACATCAAGAGTCATTATGGCATGTTCTCATGGATTGCGAATTTTCAGGACAAGTGTGGGCTGCTAGCCCTTTGGGTCTTAGAACCGATCTCTTCCTGACTCATCTTTAAAGTCCTTGGTTATGTATTTCTTTAACTCCAATGATGTTCCAAGAAATAAACTCAACAATTTTATTTCCACTTTTATGACTATTTGCTTTTACATCTGGAAACACAAAAATCAGGTAATTTTTTGTTTTGATAATCCGACCCATATGTCATCCCAAACAATGTCAATTTTTGGATGACTAATGGTTTGGATGAAAAACCTCAGGTTGAACAGGGAAGAATTTACCCTCGCAGTTATCCTTTTTTATCCCAAAACAACATATGACTTTTGTGGTCACAAGTTGTGCTGACCGCACCAATAAGATATTTGGATGGGTTGTGAATTTACTACATAGGGGAAATTGTTACTTATTTAAGGCTAATTATGACAGGAGAAGATGGAGAAGGCAAATCAAAAGGGCTACTCGTTGGAGTGAAGACAGCACGAGAGAAGGGATGGATGATGGGAGAAATATGGAATGATGTGGACATCTCTAGGTTTTTTGGATGAACCTTTATCTCAGCAAAGGCCTTTTTGGAGATAAAAATCGTCTGCAATTCTAATCTGATACAATTCTGTGAAATACCCCCTTCAGAGAGTGACACGTGTGAAATACCAAATGAGCAGTCTAGATTTTTTGTCACTGATCAAACCTTAAATCAGTGAAGAACCAATTTGAATCAATCTGGACCGCTCATTTGGTATTTGACATGTCACTCTCTGAAGAGGGTATTTCACATAATTGTACCAGATTAGAATTGGAGACGATTTTTATCCCCTCACGACTGTCATGATCCTGTCTGGTTGGACTAGGTAGGAAATCACATCAATTTACCAATGGTGAAGGCATTGAGAAAAGGTAAACTCTGTCAAGTTTCATATGAATATATTTCTATTTTGAGATTTGATTGAACCAAAAGGTTTAGTAATAAACAACTAAGTTGTCTGGCTAAAACTACTGTTCTTTTATAATGTATCACATGGGACTGATAGTCAAACCCAAGGTTTCATAGTTTTAGTTTATGGTATTGGATCCATATACACAGATGCTGCAGATGTTTTTGCACTCAAAGACATCGATACTAACATGAATTTTGACCATTTTATTCACTGTTTATACCATTCAATCGATCCAGTATTGGCTAGGTATCAGTATTGATGTCACCGATCTAAATAATATCAATTTCCCTCGAGGTTGTGTTTGCAACAAAAAAAAAAAAAAAATCTCCTAACAAATCAAGTTTCAGCCAACAAAGCATAAGCAAAATGATAAATAAAGGGATTATTCTTCATGAAACCATGTTTGTTTACATAAAACTTGTAACTGCTGATGTGTCACTTATAAGACAGATTTCTTTATTCTCATTACAAAAAATTGAGATGCTCAGTTACATTTTTTGGAATGGGAGACAAGGTTAGGTGACTTCCACCCTTGAAATGTTTATTTTATTTCCACACTTTGGGTTTCATTGTTTCAATATCAATATCAATATCACATCTTTGGGGAAGAAATCGTCTGAAATTCGCATCTTGTACAATTCATGACATTAACAAAAGAAAACGTTGGTGCAGAGAAAACGTTGGTGTATCATACCTTTGCAAAGAGGTTCATAACAAAGAGAAAGCGAGTTGAGAGTGAAGTCGAGCGTCAAACCAAGAGAGAGAGGAGTTGAGCGACAAACAGAGAGAGAGTTGAGAGCGTGGAACAGATCGAGAGAGCAGGGAGCAACGAATAGAGGGAGAGTCGAGATAGCAGGAAGAGTCGAAAAAGCAGGTCCGAGCTTTTGGTTACAGAGAGGGTTAAGGTTTCTAGTAACTGAGAGGAGAGAGAGAGAGAGAGAGAGAGAGAGAGAGAGAGAGAGAGGGAGGGAAAATATTTCAGCTTTTATTTTAAAAAGATGAACCGACCTGGTTTGTTCTCCAATGGTTTGATTCAAGACGGTTTCTCACTGGTTTAAGGTTGTGTCATGGTAGATTAATCTGAGCCGCAAATCTGGAATTTTACATGTGTCGGCCGCCTAGGGGGCATTGTACAGAATTGTACAAGATACAAATTTCAGACGATTTCTTCCCCCTTTTTGGACTTGGCTAACTATACCTCTGCGAATAGAGGTGGAATATTTTACCAACCCTATTTTTTGTCTAAAACCAAACAACAATATGGTGTTGACAACTAAAAGTATGGTTAGAGAGGCAATGACTAAGAAATGTACTCTCAACAAATTGGATTTCTGGTACAATCTTAAATTCATGTATGTAAGTTTTTTCTCTCAGTTTTTTAGAATTAAAAAAAAAAAAAAAAAAGGAACCAATTGAAACCTTAATTGTGGCTAGTCACGACCACATGGTTTTTTCTTAAGAGAGTTGAGCTCATGACCTCTTTTAACAACTTATTGGTTTTATGTCAAGTGAGCAACCTTTCTCAATAAAAAAGAGAAAAAAAAAAAACTCTAAAAACTAAATCCAATAATCGAAACCAAACCAATTGACACCCTAACTGTAGCCACTTATGATTTATGCTGGTGCTGACTAACTTCCTTGTTTGTTTGTCTGTTTGTTTGTTTTTTTGTCACGACCTGATAAAACAACTTATTGGTTTTATGCCAACTGAGTTATCTTTCTTCATAAAAAGGAACAAAAAACTCTCTGAAAACTAAATTCAGTAATCCAAATCGGACCAATTGACACCTTTATCTGTAGCCAGTTATGATATATGGTGGTGCTGGTTGATTTTGTCTGTAGATTTGAATTATTATTATTATTAGGGAAATTTATCGCACCACCCCTTGGAGAATGCCACAATTATAAGACCACCCCCTTTGTTTCACTAAATTATACTTAGATCCCCTACCATCTTAAGTCAAGAGGTGAAATGACCGTTATATCCTTTTCACTTAAACTCATTGTAACCCAATCTCTCTCTCTCTCTCTCTCTCTCTCTCTCTCTCTCTCTCTCTCTCTCTCTTCATGGTTTCCAAACCAGAGAGACTTTCTCGGCATCCCATGGTTTCTTATCTCATCGACGCTACACTAGTGCTATCGTGCCGAGACGGTCGAGCAGCGACGCAGCTCAAGCTCATATTGATGGTTGTAATCTTCCTCACCAGCATCATCGGCATCTCTTTCACTAGTCTTGCTTGCTCATCTCTTCCAAGGCAAACCCATTTACTAGAAGCATTTTTAGTAGAACAAGATTTGGGATTCACTATTCTACTGTGTGGTAATTATTGTTGCGTCTTTTGACTAATCGACCCCACTTCATGTGCACGTCTTCCTTGACGCCCATACTCGCCTTACTTTCTGATTCCCAGTTTAGATGATCTGATCTGAGTTTGTTTTTAGCTTTTTGAAGTTTAATCTGGTTTTGAGATTTGATTTATGAAGAAGATGATCGATTAGAGGGGAGATAGTTGGGTTTTCTGTTAGATCTGGTGGAGTTATTGAAAGTTGGAACTTGTATTGGTTTAAGAAAGTAAAAAAGGAGAGAGTTAATGGAATTTGATTTTTTAGTAACTTATTAGTGAAGGAATTGGACTGACATTTTTGACGAGAATGGGCTTTTTTTGGGGGATTCTAGTGCGAATTTAGTATTTTCACGCGTTTTTTAAGGGATGGGGGGAAGTTTGTTAGGAGTAATTCTTCTATGTGAAGCTCATTAATGGCGAGTTGTTGATGAAGGATGTTGTTCCTATTAATAACAACAGATAGGATCTTGCCATACAATCATTGAATCACAAAAATTAAACTATAAGGGTCGACGCATACTGTTCACCATCAACTGTGAAGAATTTGCCGCCATTATATTCTTCCTGTATCTTTATTCCTGCAATCCCGATCACGAACACAATGGATCTTCTAGGTTTCTTCCACTAGCTCCCTTAATGTTCTCTTGGTGATGGAACCAATAATGAGAATGACGTTAGGGTAGGAGGAGGACCTAGAGTCCTATTATATAAAGTTTTGCACCCTCCCATCAAGGTGTGCAAATTAGGGTAGGACTCTATTCCCTAATTTGACGAGGAGTGGGTTTCTTATTTAGAATCCAATTCTATGAGATTAGTATCGATCAATAACCTAATTGGTATATGGGACAATAATAGAGAATATTCTTACAATCTCCCACTTGAACCATATGACCACATAATTATAATCTCAAATATAATTTGGATTCTAACATTATACTGCAGTATTTGAAAGTAAACCCATCAACTTTATGTCATCACAATCATAACACCATATTTGAACAAAACTACTAATGTGGATCATGGCGGTTATACATCATATAACGACATACTCCCTTCCATAGTCACAACACTAATAACTTCATCCAAACAGGTGCAAAAGTAGGGAATAGACTAGAAAAGTCTATAACTAAATGGTCCAACATAATATCTCACATATATTAAATAAAATGTGTACACACAATAATAAAGTGAGAAATATTCAGAAACAACAAATATCATGATCATTTAAATAAATAAGTAAAAGTGTCTAACATAATATGACCATTACATTAAACTTTACATAAACCCATGTTCATTACAAGATCTGTAAAGTGTTTAGGCGCTAATGCCTTGGTCATAGGATCAGCAACCATCAGACTTGTCTTGATGTGTGTAATAGACACTTCTTGTTTCTGAACTGATTCCTTCACAAAATTGTATTTTACTCAATTATGCTTCGCTCTACTTGAATGCTTATCATTCTTGGAATAATATACGGCAACAACATTGTCACAATACATTCTCAGCGGTTTCAAAATGGTGTCGACAACCTGAAGTCCTGAGATAAAGTTCCGTAACCAAATTGCCATAGATGTGGCCTCAAAGCATGCCACAAACTCTGCTTTCATAGTAGAAGTAGAGACACAAGTCTGTTTCTTGGACTTCCAAGAAATCGCCCCACCAGTAAGTAGAAAGATGTATCCTGATGTAGATTTCCTACTGTCGAGGCATCCTGCATAATCAGAGTCTGAATATCCGATCACTTCTAACCGATCAGATGCTCTGTAAGTAAGCATGTACTCCCTAGTCCCCTTTAAATACCTCATCACCTTCTTTGCTGCAACCCAATGATCCATGCCAGGATTACTCACATATCTGCCTAACATACCAACAGCAAAACTGATGTGGACAAGTACAAGTCATTGCATACATAAGACTCCCTACTGTGGAAGAATAGGAAATATCCTTCATTTGTGCTCTTTCCAGATCATTCTTTGGGCATTGATTTAGACTGAACTTATCTCCTTTGATAATGGGGGAAACACCTGATTTGCAATTCATCATGCCATATCTTTCCAAAACTTTATTAATATAGGTTTTCTGTGATAGCCCAAGTATCCGACGAGATCTATCACGAAATATCTCAATGCCGATAACGAAAGAAGCTAAACCCATATCTTTCATTTCAAAGTTCTTAGAAAGAAATGTCTTTGTATCACTCAATAAACCAAAATCATTACTAGCAAGTAAAATATCATCCACATATAAGATCAGAAATATAAACTTACTCCCACTAAGTTTCAGATATATACACCTATCAAATGTGTTCTCAACAAATCCGAAGGAAACAATGATATGGTTAAATTTAATATACCACTGTCTGGAAGCTTGTTTAAGTCCGTATATGGATTTCTTAAGTTTGCACACTAGATTTTCTTTTCCTTGATTACTAAATCCCTCAGGTTGGTTCATGTAGACTTCCTCATCTAAATCCCCATTCAAGAATACAGTTTTCACATCCATTTGGTGAAGCTCTAGATCATAATGAGCTACTAATGCCAATATGATTCTCAGAGAATTCTTCTTAGAGACAGGAGAGAAGGTTTCATGGTAATCAATGCCTTCTTTTTGAGTGAATCCCTTTGCAACTAGTCTAGCTTTATGTCTCTCAATATTACCCTTCGAGTCGCGTTTGGTTTTAAATACCCATTTACAATCAATCCCCTTAAAACCCGTTGGTAATTGAACGAGATCCCAGACATCATTGTCACTCATGGACTTATTTTCTTACAGTTGATGCTTTCGGAAAAATGGATATTTCTGGATCTTATTTTCCTCTTTGGGTTGGAGTGGAACACGTGAAGTGTTTAGTGCTTGAGTGGTTGGCCAGAGCTGGAGTTCTGCAAGTTGAGTGTAGGGTCAAGCTTATGTTATGGATTCGGGTGATGCTCTAGCTTCATCGGCAGCGAAGAAGCTGTAGAATCTCGAATTTAATAGCCAGGACTGGTTGTGGATTTATATGGAATTCAGATAATATCTTGGAGCATCTCACATTTGAGCTCGTAGTTAAGAGAAACAAAGATTAGTTGAAGTGGGGTCGATTTGAAACTTCCACAATTCGCAGTTGCTCACTGCAGGCGACGATTCTATTTCTCTTTATCTCTCTACAATACGAGCAGAGGAGACGAAGAAGCTGAGAGAAACATGAAATGCCGAACAAGCTAGGTGGGAACCTTCATCTCTGCTTCTTAAAATGCAAACGCCCAAGAGGCAACGGAATCCCCTCGCACATCTTCTGCTGGAAGCGATCACAAAAGTATCACAGACACAACAGTGGAAGAACGATTTCGTTTTGCGTTTGGCTCTAATGGCAGAGAGTCGTTGCTGGTTACCGCGAGTTCTTGTTGATCGTTAATGCCGCTGCCGCCGTGATCTCTAGTGCTCTGAACGAGTAACTTGCTGATGCCGCTGCAGCCATGATCTCCGGTGCTCTGAATGACCGCCGGTTATCCAAATCTATTTGGGGATGGGATTACATGGGTATTTTAGGTACTTCACATTTCGTAAGGGCATTTTGGTATTTAAAATAAAGAGAAAATTGCATTGCCACCCCCTAAACTTTGGTCCTTATTCAATGTCACCCCCTGAATTTTTCAAAACGTCAAAGCCACCCCTTAAAAATTCAAACAATTCTAAATCGGTCCCTGCCATTAGCCGATCGTGTTAAGTGAATGAAAATCTGTTAGTTTTTTTACAATATGCCCAAAACACCCCCACCTATTGTGAGAGGACAATATTGTCCTCCCTTTCCTTTCTTCTTCTAAACCCATTATCCTCTCACTCCTCACTCACTCATACTCATTCGAACAAGAAGAAGGATGAAGACGGAAATCCCCTGAACCTGCAACTCGATCGTGCGATTCCCCTCCGGTGTGTGATTCTCAGGTAGAAAGTTGACCGGCTTGCGATTCTCCTCCAACATGCAAACCTCTCCCCCCCCCCTCCCCCTCCCCCTCCCCCTCCCCCCGATGACTTGTCCGTCCAAGGTATCCAGACTATCCGTATCAGAGGCTGACAGATCACATTGAGACAAAAAAAAATGGCTTTTACAAAATTTATTTGGAATAATCTCCCGTTGTGCCCTCAAATTTTTGTTGTTCAAGAAAAGGAAAGGGAAAAAGAAGAGAAATTGTAAAAGGGCTCAAATAGATGTAAAGGGATCTTAGAAACGTGATCTTCACATTTCATGGTCAAGTATATAGTATTTTGGGCTTCTTCATCGCCACCTTTCTCTAAAGAAAAGTATGAATATATCTTCCTTGGTTCCTGGGTTTCAGCAATAAATCCCTAAACTTCCATATAATCCCCCAAAAGGAAGCTATTACATTTGAATCTGCAAGCAGCAGAAGCACCCTTACACCCTAAAAAATCAGTGAGGACATCATAGATGAATGATACCTATGAAATTTCTTAACAGTATCAGGTAATGATGAAGATCATTAATAATCCTCTGCTTCAAAGAAAACTCAAGATGGGAACTTGGGAGTTGAGACTTGGGGTCCTAAAAATTGGAACTGTATAGTTCTTCTCATCATCTCTATAACAGACAAGAAGCATTTGTAGTTTTGTTTAATACACCATAAATCTCCATGTGCTTTGTCACATCTCATATTAGAGACTGTCTTGAAAAGCTGATGAGGGAAGTGTTTTTTTAATGTAATAAGTGACACCGATGTTACAACATTATGGGCTTTCTCAGTTCCCGCTTTCTCATGGGGGATTCGCACGCTGGTCAGTTTTCTACCTAAGAATCGCACGCCAGAGGGGAATCGCACGATCAAGTTGTAGGTTCAGGGGGTTTTTGTCTTCTTCCTTCTTCTTGTTCGAATGAATATGAGTGAGTGAGAATTGAGAGGGATAATGTATTTAGAAGAAGAAAGGAAAGGGAGGGCAATATTGTCCTCTGACAATAGGTGGGGTTGTTTGGACATATTATAAAAAAACTAACAGATTTTCATTCACTTAACACAGTCCGTTAATGGCAAGGACTGATTTGAAATTATTAAAATTTTTAGGGGTGGGTTTGAGGTTTCAAAAA
The DNA here is from genome assembly GCA_022985045.1 of Macadamia tetraphylla. Lineage (NCBI taxonomy): Eukaryota > Viridiplantae > Streptophyta > Magnoliopsida > Proteales > Proteaceae > Macadamia > Macadamia tetraphylla. The sequence continues at coordinate 38,220,462 of CM040967.1, forward strand.
ATCCAAGGGGTGGCATTGAATAAGGACCAAAGTTCAGGGAGTGGCAATGCAATTTTCTCTAAAATAAAATATAATAGTTGAGATCAGCATATAAGGTATATTCTTTAATAGTGATTAACGCTAGGAGGTTTAAGTATAATTTGGTAAAACAGAAGTAATGGTCTTATAATTGTGGCATTCTTCACGGGGTGGCATGGTAAATTTTTCTTTATTATTATTATTATTATTATTATTATTTTTTTTTTTTTTTTTTTTTTTTTTTTTTAAATTAGTGCTGAGTTCTAAACTCACGACTTTAATTAAGAGTTGAGCGCACGACCTCTTAAAATAACTTGTTCGTTGCTTCTGTCAACTGAGATACCTTCAAAAAAAAAAAAAAGAAGTATTTTATTTAAGGGGAAAAAAAAAAAAAACCCTCTGGGTTCGGTTCCCTCATTTTCATCTGGTCTGAGGCTCTCTCTGCTGTGACTTGTGAGGGGTCTGTGGGAATTTCTTGGGACGTTTATCCGCGTCCCGGATCTCCTGTCTCTCGCCCTCAATGGGTTTGCGCTTCCCTTTATTTTTTTCTTTTCTAGATCTAGGTTGTTCTAGAGCTATTTTCTCTCTTTCTTCACCTTTATGGTATATCCGAATCCCGATCACTGGTTGATAGGGTTTGTATTTGGTTTTCAGATTTAGATCCAGGGTTTTCGATTTTATTTCTCTGTTTCTTTTTGGTTCTATGTTATAGATCTCCAGAGGTTGCAGGCAGAAGCTTGATTGAAGCATCGGCCTCATGAATCGAACTGGGTCATGCTCGTAGACGCCATTGGAGCAATCAGCGATCTCGCAGTCCTTGAAGTGTCCACTTAGTAGCACCAGTAGTGGGTTTGCTACTAATGGCGGTAATATTCTTGCATTAGCTACGGATGCTGTGGCGGACTTTGGGTGTAGAGGCGACGCCACCATCGCCGGCGCAGAGCATGAGGGTGGTCCGGTGAGCTGATTGCTGGAGTCGTTGGTTGGATTGATAGAATCACTAATGCTTCTTGTTGATCTATCAAATGCTCTGCCATTTTTGCATTACTTTAGAAAGAAGTGGAAACAATAATCAAGAAAATAATGGTGGAATATTATCAGCCCACCTCCGCTTGCCTCCATACCCGATACCACCTTCGACCCTCTCAATCTCTGCCCTCTGCATCTCGCACCTTCCCCACTCCGCACAACCACCATGGAAACCCTTAACCAAACACTCAAATCTGACCTGCAAATCAAGTCCCCTAAACTTCCTATATAGTTCTTGATTTAGGGTACCTGAGCGTTTTTAAATTTCAAAAATTAGAATTTTTTTCTTTTTGCCCCTTTATTGCAAACGGTGATAGAACTGATATTCGTCGTCGAAACCCTTGTACCATTAATCAATACCCTTGTACCCTTGAATGGATGGTATGCATCTGAACTTCAAATTTGAAAATTGAAATGTGGAGATGCATCTGAACTCCCCTCATGAAACACTTAGTTGGAATGTTGCATCATCGAACTCGTTCTGCAAAACCCCCTCGTACGGATACTTCACCAATAGAGTTATCGCCTCTCGTTGTCGGATTTGGGTCAAAATTGTGTTCTACGATTTACATGGATGAGAGTAAAAGTGGGATATGACGTAAAGGTCATACTTGGTAGATTGGTTTTTATGAGGGTATTTTGGTATTTAAAAAAAATTATTCTACTAATGTCATATCTTAAAAAATATTCCTTAACAGTGACTAATGATAAGGGTTCGATTCTAATAATGAGTAATGTAGAAAGTATTTTGTTAATAATAACATTCTTTAGTGGGTGACTGTAAATTTATGATTTATTTTGGTTGGATGAATCGCAAAATTGAATCTGAGTTGAATTGAGAAAATATTCTAAATTTTAGAACTAATTTATTTTAGTTCGGTTTTAAAGTGCTGATTTCAATTTTAGATTCAGTTTCACTTTCAATTTAAGTTGACAACTTTAAGGTGTGTTAATAATAATATTTTAGGAAAAAGAAACGCCCAGATAAAAAGTATGGTGATTTCAAATTTTCGATAGATTCAGAGAGAAAAGTTGCACTACCAGGCAAGGACAAGCAAACTCTGCCTCTTCTTTCTTTCTTTTTTTTTTTTTTTTTTTTTTTTTTAAATATCTAGAAACAAAGAAATTAATTAACAAAGATTTAATAGGTTACATTGCTCAGATTAAAATTATACATAGGGTTCTTATTGATTATGGTCATAAGAGCTAGATGAGCAAAAGTAAAAAATGACTCCCTCATTAGTTGTCCTGAAACAAAAAAAAAAATCAAGTTTTGCATAAATTTATACACATTCAAAGTTAAAGGAGCTACGCTCAAAGATCATGAAATAGTGGTTAGGTCACTAATTAGATATTGTAGTATTTTAGAGTTGCACCAGTTAGGAACATAGCCTTTGAGTTCTTCCCCATTTAAAGAAAATTGCAGTGGTAGGACCTAAAGGCAATGTCGCTGATACCATGATTGCAAACTACGCAAGTATGCAAGTGGACTGATTCTCTCTCTCTCTCTCTTTATATATATATATAGTTTGAAAAATCAAATTCTGATCATAATTTGATTAGAATTTGATTTTATCTTACTAGGTATTCCATACAAGCACACTAGCTACTCCTATAGATGGGTTCTCTGCGTATGGAAATGTGATTTTTGTAAATTCATGTGGATATGACACCTCTTGCACAAAGACTGATGACTTTCCTGCAGCTGTGGAGGTAGCAAAGAATGCAGATGCTACCATGATACCATCATTATTGTTGGCTTGGATTTAAAGTTTGAGAGAGAGGAACAAGATAGAGCTGATCTCAAACTTCCTGGTCAACAAATTGATTTAGTCAATCAGGTCGCCAATGCAGCTAAGGGTCCTGTCATTCTTGTCATCATGTTGTATTGATATTTCTTTTGCTGAGGAAAACCCTAAATCCAAGGCATTCTTTGGGCCGGTTAACCAGGTGAGGAAGGTGGCCATGCCATTGCTGATGTTGTGTTTGGAAATTATTCAAACTCAAATTTTGAAAGTATCTCTTCTTTTGACTTTGTTTTGATGGTTAAATGTTTGATATATAGGTGGAAAGTTGCCTCTTACATTGTATACTAATGATTATATAGACAAGATGCTTTGAATTCCATGTCCCTAAGGCCCGTTCCTAAATTTGGCTACCCTGGAATGACTTATAAGTTCTTCAATGGTGAAACCCTTTATCCTTTTGGTTATGGCCTCAGTTACACTCAGTTCAATTACTCAATGGTATCTTCTGCTTATGCACTTAACCTGAAACTGGGAAAGCTCCAACATTGCTGCGATGTCATTTATGAGGATGGAACTGCTAGGCCTCCTTGCCCTGTAGTTGTGGTGGATGACATAACTTGTGGCAAAGAGTTGGACTTTGAGGTTGATGTTAAAGTTCAAAATGTGGGAAATGTGGATGGAACTGATTTTGTCATCGTCTACTCAGCCTCCTGCAGACATTAAGGAACTCATATCAAACAGGTTATTGGGTTCCAAAGGGTGTTCTTGAAAGCAAGGGAGGGCATGATCTTGAAGTTTACATTTAATGCTTGCAAGAGCTGTTGTTTTATGGTTGTCCTTGTTGGCAACTCGGCCACGTGGCGGTGATGACGTGGCCAGTTTGGGTGACGTGGATGAAAATGATGACATGGCAGTATCCAGTGTCACCGATGAGATAACAGAGCAGCTTGGTATGCATGGAGTGGTTTAATACATCATTAATAGGTGGTGCGGGTTTCTGGGTCAAAACTGGCAAAATTGGCCTATTTACGATCGAGGGCATTTTCAGCAATGAAAATGACATTTTTGGAAGATCGGTTCTTCATGAAAAATATAGATTGTAATTTTCCTAGTCCAGTGCATTTGATTTCGTCACATTCCGATACCGTATGAAGAAGTTACGGCATTTATGGCAGTCAAGGGCAGTTTCGGCATTGAAGATGAATTTTTTAAAGGAAGCGTTCTGCATGTAAAAATACGAAAAAAATACAATCTTTCCAACGGTTCTGATTTCATCGCATTCCGATTCCGTATGAGAAAGATACGTCATTGGAAAGGTGTAGGGGCATTTTGGTCTTTTTACATGGATGATTCAGATGATTGAGTCTTCTGAAAAGTCGTAGAGCATCCAGTTACGATTCCAACGCACTTCGTTTCATCTCGATCGGATATCGTATGAAAAAGTTATAAGCGTTTCCGTAAAGTCGGTTCGAAAATCCAAACCGAAAATCCATCAGTTGCTCTCGGTGTTGGGTGGATTTTTCGGATTTTATTTTTGAAATTCGAAGGGCTTTTGTGTAATTTAAAGATTTTGAAGGTCTGAGTTGCAAGGGGTCTTTAAGCACTGAAACATATGGAGGCAGGGGCTTGATTGTAATAAAGAGGAGTAAAGGGAAGTGAAATGGACGGCCAAGATTCGACCACGTAGGCTTGATGCCCATCCAAAGGCTGCTGAGATTTTGGTGTGATATGGACGAGATAGATGCTTGGCGTGGGATTTGATTGGTTAGATGCATAATTCTTGATGCACTGGCGCTACACTATATCAAGGTATGTTATTGTGTTTCGCGTGTATAGAAAGTATAAAAGGATTCTGATCTTAATGATCTCATGAAATCTGATTAAAGCCATCATGGAAGATTCGGATCCAACGGTCAATATGCATTTTCACTTTTGTGAGTGGAGACAAGCTCCTTAAAATCCGGAAAAGCAACCAATCATAGATCGACAACACTTCGACGATGTCAGCGCCTACGTCATGATGACGTCATCGAGATTCAAATCTAACGGTTTGGATCTGTTGTCCGTTGGTTTAATCGGACGGCTTGGATTATAAGATCTCTTATATGAGATCTACGGTCAGATTTCGCCCCTGTTGCGCGCGCCGCCGGTGTAGCCTACGCCACCCGTACGAAGATTCCATTTCAGGCTATCTCATTGCTCCAACTTCAAAAGGTCATATCTCCCTCATTTTAAGTCGGATTTGAGTGATTCAAGTTGGAGATTCTTCATCTCTCCGAGCTCTACACATCAGAGGGAAGAAATCAGGCAGAGGGCTTGCTGAGGTGATCGGAAAAACGAGTTGAAGCTCGTGGAAGGCTAAAGGTTTGAATGAAAGACTTCCATCCTCTTGCACTTCATCCATAGCCCCCATTAGAGGCTTAGGAAGCTGCTGGAAACCAATGTAGCAAGCTCTATTGGTTGTTGCCAAGAGAAGAAAAAGAAAATAGAAGAGAAGAGAAGAAGAGTGAAATAGAGAATAAGTTTTTCCCTCTCTTTGTGTGTGTGTGAATGTGAATGTGAATGCCATTGTTGCTCCATGAAAGTAAAGACAAGGAGAAAAGAAAGAAGAAGAACCTAGAATTTGGTTCTTGTGAGTTGCTTCAAGAAACCCAAGTGCCAACCGGGGTTGAAGCATTGGCGGCACCGAGACAACGTGGTTGTGGTCCGCATCAAGTGGATATTGACATTATTGCATCTCCGACGGTTACTCCTTGCCAAGGTAACCTCAATTTTGCCAAATTTCCATTATTATAAATCATTGTAGGCAAGATGTTTGATAAAATGCCTAAGTGATAGTTGTAGTCTATTTGGGGGAAATTTACATGTATGAGTGCTTCACTATAGGGCATTGTTATAAGCCCAACTTGATTTTATTGGTGTTCGGGCTGGACACAGGGGCTATGTGTTCCTTGGTAGGTACAACTACCTAAACCTATTTACCGTGGGTGCGGCCTCTCAGATCATTCTGAGAAAACTAGGGTGAAGACCTAGCCATTGTATGTCATTGGTGGAAACTGGGAATGTGTTCCCTTGGCTGTGAGTGCAGTCATAATTAGTATTGAGTAAATACTGAGCCCGATGGGCATTACTCGTGCATGTAGGCAACGGTCAAGCACGTATTTCTTGTGTTGTGGATGTGTATGCTCGATTTGTATTGTGGATTGGAGTGCTTGGCTGCAGAATGGGTATGTACATCTGGTAGACCTGACCACTTGGTGGTGCAGTGTGGATGTGCATACGACTGTGTATGTATGTAATAGTGATTACCGTGTGAGGTTTATGAGACAGCTCTGGGCAGCAATACAAGTTATGTGAGTAAGTTTCATGCAACAGTAAGAATGGTCAGTAGTATACATAGCAGCTCGGCAAGATCAATAGATCGTGCTATTGAAGTGCAAATAGTGATTGCCACATCAGGGGTACAGTTGGAAAGTAAAAAAATATTTGGCACACTGATTCACCCCCCCTCTCAGTGTCAATCGGGACCCAACAATTGGTATCAGAGCAAGGGCTCTAGAGGCAGCTTAAACAGCTCAGAGTGATCCGGTTGGTTGAAGATGGCATCAGGTGTTTGGTTCAGTAAGTCTACTTCTGGAGCTTCTATTTTTAATGGATCAGATTTTATCTTTTGGAGGAAGTTGATGAAGTCACATATAGGTTCATTGGGGTATGATCTATGGAGTGCAGTGGTTAATGGGAGTGTAGACTCTACTATTGACTCTAAGGTTAGAGAGATCATTTTGGATGGATTAATGACAAGGTGAGTGTCAAAGTCAGTTCATGCATATCAGCTAAGGCGATGTGGGAGAGATTACATAACTTATATGGAGGTGAGCCAGCTATATCAGAGTCCACATTAGATGTTGAAAGCAGATGTTCAGATGAGTGCTACACTAGTGAATTTGAGTGTGTTGAGGCACATACTACTACAACTCAAGATGAAATCAATATTGATTTGAGAACACATCCAAGGAGTGCAACTTCATTATTAGATTAGAAACACAAGTCATCAATAGAGATGAGAGATGTAGAATCCTTGAAGAGGCAGCCAATGTGTTGAGAGCACAATTGTTAGAGCTTGATGCTTCTTGTATCTCAGATGATGAAGTTCGAAATGACCCTCAAGTTATAAAATCTCTTGAAGATCAACGAGAAAGCAAAGTGAGGTGTGTACCAGCTTGAATCGAGAACTTAGCCTTGAGAGAGAAATAGATGTGCAATCTCGAGTGATTAAAAGAGGTAGTGAAATTTCAAATGATTTTAAGAAGTTAAACAAAGAATTAGAAGCGAGATCATTTCACTACAAACACGTTGATCGAGTTGCAGATGAGACATTCACCACTCCACTTGTGGTTACAGAGATGGATAGACATCTAGCTCGGCTCAGAATGCCGAGACTACTCCATCATCAGCTCTAGTTTTATAACAGAGAGGGTGAGTCATCGGGAAAGCTATAGAGCAGCTTGAGATCGACCACGAGAGCACTAGGAAAAACACGAAGAGAGCTCGAGAGGAGACAAAGGAAGAGAGAGGAGACACAATAGTGAGATGAGATCTCCTACACATCGGCACAATGTGGAGGTAGTCCACAAGATACAAAGAGTAGAGGTAAAGGAACAAACAATCCAAATAGGGAACATAATCGAGTTGGTGGTTATGAGAGCTTACCACAGAGACCAGTTGAGTATGGCGAGTTCAACAAGTTCAATTATCGAGACCTATGAGATGATTCCGGCAGAGTCGGATGGTCCTACCAATAGACATAATGCTTCACCTAGTTTGCATAGACGTTACCAATGATGCATCATATTTTCATGGGTATTGTCACAAAAGGTGAGTATGGACATAGGAGAGCAGAGTGTATATCTAGACTAGACTCCAGCTATGAAGGGAGGATTCCTATAGCACCACTGGGTAGACAACTAGTAGAATGTCTTAGATGCCACCATCATGGACATTGGGCCAAGCATTGCAAGCAAGGTTTCCCTCACTTGTACAAAAGGAGAGAGACTATCGGATCTCTAGAACCAGAAAGTTAAGAAGTGGTTGTAGAAGGCAAGTCAATGAAAGACATTCTAAAAAGCATCAGTCACAATCTAGTGGTGAGTCTCAGGTGGCTTTGTACAGTGTATGGAAAGTGAAGGATATACAAAAGGCTGAGACAACAGTAAATGAATCTGGAAAACAAAGGGAGATTTCAATTCTACAGCCAGCGAAAGATTAAAGGAAGACCATCATTGGAAAAGTAAAAGAGGTCTACAATTGGGTTGGTTGGAGAGGCGAGCAAGAAGACAGAAGTGAGCAAAGAAAAAGAGTAGTAGGAAAACTTATGGTGAGAAGCAAATGCATAGGACCAAGGCAAGTGGTCATTAGTTTGGAGAGAAGCACATAGAGGTGTGTGCACACAGCACCACCCTCCCACCACCTAGACAAGGTATAGGAGTGGGCACACCTCCGTGCACTAGGTGTACTCGTGCACAAGAATGGGGAGCTCACTAGATGGATATTAGTGCCCCAAGCAGACTTAGATTATGACAAGAAAGTTCCGCAATAGTGCTTGGATTAAAGACATCGATTGAAACTTAGTGTAGTCCTCTTGAGTATTTGCATCTTAATGGAGCAATCACCGATGAGCGTCAAAGTTAGTCGAGGCGAATAGTTGAGGATGTCAGAATGGTCGAGGTATGCGTTGTGAGTATGACAACCAATATTTCGCTTTTGTATGCATCAGTATGGGTCAGAGATTCAGTTGGTATCAATCTCAGTGGTAGTTGTCAGAGTGTAATTTTGTGTGATCATGGTGATTGTTTGACTTTGACAGAGTTAAATATTTCAGCACTAGTGACAGAGAGAATGATATGTTGACTGGATGAAGAGATTTATGACAGGAAGCTCAAGAAGCTGGTGAGTTGAGCATATGCATCGTAATTTGTAGTTCATGATGTATATCCAGTCGAGGCAACACTTATCTGATGAGCAGTGTTGAAGCAGATATGAGGTCAGTTGAGTAATTGAGATTTCAACTCATAGGATAGGAAAGATGCATATAGGCATTCCTATAGATGCTTGTATCCCACACTGGGAGAGATTACTTTAGAGAGAGATATTATAGTTCTTTGATATTGAAGTCAAAGAGGGAGAGTGCTCAAGTGGAAGGCATTGATTTTGAGAAAAATTTTGCTCCAGTGGCAAGACTTGAGGCTATCAGAATGTTCTTGGTTTTGTCAGTGTACAAAGGGTTCAAGGTCTATCAGATGGATGTCAAATCAGCTTTTCTAAATGGAAACTTGGAAGAGGAGGTTTACATAGAGCAGCCTGATGGGTTTCAGCTGAGTGAGGATCCCACTCTTGTGTGCAGATTGAAGAAGGCATTGTATGGTTTGAAACAAGCTCCAAGGGCATGGTACTCCAGATTGGACTCTTACTTGTGCAAGTTGGGTTTCAAGAAAGGCTTAGTGGACAAGAATCTCTACATCGAATCAAGAAAGCAAACTTGTGGTGGTTGTGTATAGATGATATCATCTTTGGGGTCACAAAGATGAGTTGTGCAAAGATTTTGCAATGAGGATGCAAGATGAGTTTGAAATGTCCATGTTGGGTGAACTATCATTCTTCTTAGGTTTGCAGATCAATCAAAAGAAAGAAGGTATCTTCATATCTCACCAAATATGTGAGGAGATGTTAAAGAGATTCACCATGGAGGATTGCAAGCCGCTTAGTACACCTATGATGACTGGGTGTAAGTTGAGCAAGGAAGATGACTCTCCATCGTTGACCACACCTCGATAGGTCAATGATTGGTAGCCTATTATATCTGACAGCTAGTAGGCCGACATCTTACAAGTCGTGTGCATGGTAGCCGATTTCAAGTAGGACCAAAAGAGACACATGTGGCAAGAAGGAAGAGAATTTTCAGATATCCAAAGGGACTAGTGAGTTTGGGTTATGGTATCCGAAAGTCAAGAGCTTTAGTTTGTCGACTTTTTAGATGCAGATTGGGCGGATGTAGATGATGGAAGAGCACCATGGTGGTGCATTCTATTTGGGGAGCAGCTTGGTGGCATGGCATAGTAAGAAGCAAGAGTCGGCTCTCTTTCAACTGCAGAGGCGAATACATTGCAGCTACATCTTGTTGTACACAAGTGTTGTGGATGAAACAAATGTTGAAGGATTTGAGTGTGGAGGTTGAGCAGCGTGCCACTATATTGTGACAATACTAGTGCTATCAATATCTCCAAGAACCCGGTGATGCATTCTAGAACGAAGCACATTGCTATCCGGTATCATTTTTTAAGAGACAAGGTGATGGAAGGTGAAGTAAGGATGGAGTTTGTTCCCACAAGAAGCGGTGGCTGATATCTTCACTAAACCGCTTCCCAAAGATCAGTTTGAGTTCCTTAGATAGAAACTGGGAGTGGTGATTCTTCCAAAACACTAGTAGCATTGGGAGAGGGGGAGCAAGTTGCTTGATGTTGCTACCCCCATATTGGACCTGGGGAGTCCATTGGTTCCACCCTTGTACTTGTTGTCAAAGGGAGAGAGTTACTCATCGGAGCTTTAGAGTGTATTAGTGATGAGGTGGTTGCCAACAACTCCAAAGGGGAGATTGTTGTTTTATGGTTGTCCTTGTTGGCAACTCGCCACGTGCGGTGATGAGCGTGGCGTTTGGGTGACGTGGATGAAAATGATGACATGGCGTATCCATGTCACCGATGAGATAACAGAGCAGCTTGGTATGCATGGAGTGGTTTAATACATCATTAATAGGTGGTGCGGGTTTCTGGGTCAAAACTGGCAAAATTGGCCTATTTACGATCGAGGGCATTTTCAGCAATGAAAATGACATTTTTGGAAGATCGGTTCTTCATGAAAAATATAGATTGTAATTTTCCTAGTCCAGTGCATTTGATTTCGTCACATTCCGATACCGTATGAAGAAGTTACGGCATTTATGGCGTCAAGGGCGTTTCGGCATTGAAGATGAATTTTTAAAGGAACGTTCTGCATGTAAAATACGAAAAAATACAATCTTTCCAACGGTTCTGATTTCATCGCATTCCGATTCCGTATGAGAAAGATACGTCATTGGAAAGGTGTAGGGCATTTTGGTCTTTTTACATGGATGATTCAGATGATTGAGTCTTCTGAAAAGTCGAGAGCATCCATTTGATTCAACGCACTTCGTTTCATCTCGATCGGATATCGTATGAAAAAGTTATAAGCGTTCCGTAAAGTCGGTTCGAAAATCCAAACCGAAAATCCATCAGTTGCTCTCGGTGTTGGGTGGATTTTTGGATTTTATTTTGAAATTCGAAGGGCTTTTGTGTAATTTAAAGATTTTGAAGGTCTGAGTTGCAAGGGGTCTTTAAGCACTGAAACATATGGAGGCAGGGGCTTGATTGTAATAAAGAGGAGTAAAGGGAAGTGAAATGGACGGCCAAGATTCGACCACGTAGGCTTGATGCCCATCCAAAGGCTGCTGAGATTTTGGTGTGATATGGACGAGATAGATGCTTGCGTGGGATTTGATTGGTTAGATGCATAATTCTTGATGCACTGGCGCTACACTATATCAAGGTATGTTATTGTGTTTCGCGGTATAGAAAGTATAAAAAGGATTCTGATCTTAATGATCTCATGAAATCTGATTAAAGCCATCATGGAAGATTCGGATCCAACGGTCAATATGCATTTTCACTTTTGTGAGTGGGAGACAAGCTCCCTTAAAATCCGGAAAAGCAACCAATCATAGATCGACAACACTTCTGACGATGTCAGCGCCTACGTCATGATGACGTCATCGAGATTCAAATCTAACGGTTTGGATCTGTTGTCCGTTGGTTTAATCGGACGGCTTGGATTATAAGATCTCTTATATGAGATCTACGGTCAGATTTCGCCCCTGTTGCGCGCGCCGCCGGTGTAGCCTACGCCACCCGTACGAAGATTCCATTTCAGGCTATCTCATTGCTCCAACTTCAAAAGGTCATATCTCCCTCATTTTAAGTCGGATTTGAGTGATTCAAGTTGGAGATTCTTCATCTCTCCGAGCTCTACACATCAGAGGGAAGAAATCAGGCAGAGGGCTTGCTGAGGTGGTCGGAAAAACGAGTTGAAGCTCGTGGAAGGCTAAAGGTTTGAATGAAAGACTTCCATCCTCTTGCACTTCATCCATAGCCCCCATTAGAGGCTTAGGAAGCTGCTGGAAACCAATGTAGCAAGCTCTATTGGTTGTTGCCAAGAGAAGAAAAAGAAAATAGAAGAGAAGAAGAAGAGTGAAATAGAGAATAAGTTTTTCCTCTCTTTGTGTGTGTGTGAATGTGAATGTGAATGCCATTGTTGCTCCATGAAAGTAAAGACAAGGAGAAAAGAAAGAAGAAGAACCTAGAATTTGGTTCTTGTGAGTTGCTTCAAGAAACCCAAGTGCCAACCGGGGTTGAAGCATTGGCGGCACCGAGACAACGTGGTTGTGGTCCGCATCAAGTGGATATTGACATTATTGCATCTCCGACGGTTACTCCTTGCCAAGGTAACCTCAATTTTGCCAAATTTCCATTATTATAAATCATTGTAGGCAAGATGTTTGATAAAATGCCTAAGTGATAGTTGTAGTCTATTTGGGGGAAATTTACATGTATGAGTGCTTCACTATAGGGCATTGTTATAAGCCCAACTTGATTTTATTGGTGTTCGATGGGTCTTGGACACGGGGCTATGTGTTCCTTGGTAGGTACAACTACCTAAACCTATTTACCGTGGGTGCGGCCTCTCGATCATTCGAGAAAACTAGGTGAAGACCTAGCCATTGTATGTCATTGGTGGAAGCGGGAATGTGTTCCCTTGGTCGGGTGCGATCATAATTAGTATTGAGTAAATCTGAGCCCGCGATGGGCATTACTCGTGCATGTAGGCAACGGCAAGCACGTATTTCTTGTGTTGTGGATGTGTATGCTCGTATTTGTATTGTGGATTGGAGTGCTTGGTCGCAGAATGGGTGTGTACATCGGTAGACTGACCACTTGGTGGTGCGGTGTGGATGTGCATACGATGTATGTATGTAATAGTGATTACCGTGTGAGGTTTATGAGACATCTGGCACAATACAAGTTATGTGAGTAAGTTTCATGCAACAGAAGAATGGTCGATGGTATACATAGCGACTGGCAGCATCAATGACTGCTATTGAAGTGCAAATAGTGATTGCCACATCAGGGGTACAGTTGGAAAGTGAAAAAATATTTGGCACACTGATTCACCCCCCCTCTCAGTGTCAATCGGGACCCAACAAGAGCTTGATGGTGGTGGACAAGACAGCTTATAAGATTTTTCCATCTGGGGGGAACATGATTGTGGTTGGAGATGATAAGCTGTTTTTACCAGTTCAAATCAATATTGATTCTTACCAAAACTAGATGGTTACTTGGATTGTTTAGGTTAGCTCTTTTTTTCGCTAGAAGGTTAGATTTTATTAAAAATATGAAAGGAAAAAGTGGGAAAAAGAAATATAATACAAAAGCCTGAAGTGAGCCTCCACCCTCGACATTGTCATCAGCAGAGGCTCACCACAACTATCTCAAAAATCTGAAGCGAGTACAACCTGCTTCATCAAGAACTAACTCTTGTCTAATGCAAGGAGGCAAAGAGACGTTCTCAGAGGTTATCCCAGATTTTCCAGCTTTCTTTGCCAAAAAATTTGCAATGGGATTGGCTTCCCTGAAGTAGTGAGATATCTCCAATTCAATATCATTTAAATAACTCAGGGTATGATTCCACTCCTGAAGAGCAAACCAAGGAATAATCCTACGATGAAGGAGGGACACAACTGCGGAGGAGTGGTTGAGGTTAGCTCAAGTTCTTATTATCTTGTTTTTTTTTTTCTCCAACTCAGTAGGAGTTAGGAGTGGTTGTATGTTCTTGAGTTCCTTTGTTTAGTCCATTGTTACTGCAATTCAATATGATGGGATTGATCTGTTGAGTTTCTCAGTAATTAAACATTAATTTTGATATTTACAGTCATATATTTCAGGTTTCTAATCAAATTTTAAACCTACTTTCTCCATTTTCTGGTTTTAGATTTTAAGATCAATACTATGGCAGTTTGGTTCTAATCAAAGACATACTAGAGTTGGGATATTGATCACTAAGGTTATTTCGGTGACCAATTCTGGTTTTGACCAAGTCCATTTAGGTGGCAAATTCTCGAACAGTTGGTCTGGGCTGGTTTAAATTAAAACTATGAACTCTATTCAAGTGGTCAAAACAGCTTCTCAATATTCTTGAGGTAAGATTGTATAATTCTCGCTTCTCGGACCTCACACATGCAAGAGCCTCATGCATTGGGTATATCTTTTTTATGAGCTTGTTCAATTTTTTTTCATTTTCCCATCACAGCCTGGCCTGACAGTATCTTGTATCTAGCTTTCTATTGAGGAGCAAAATGGCGGCTAGACTTTATGGTCACTAGTGGGAAAGGTTTATGAAATTAAATTATACTCCCTTCGTAAAAGCCTTTTCCGGGTCAACTAGCTGAAGGCCAACATGGAAATATATTGTTGGTTTTTTTACTGTCAATCTCTTGTACTTAGCTTTTATTTACTGATACTTTCTGCCTCAACTTTTGTTTTTGATTTCCTGAAGAAAGTGAAATCTTTCGTAGCCAAGGGAAGAGATGAAAAGAATTAAAAAGAAAAAAAAAATCTAAAAAAGAGAAGAAGAAAATAAAAAAGAAAAGAAATAGTAAGAAATTAAAAAATTATGTATGTTTGGCTAACACTAGAAGAAAAGAAAAAAAATGAAAAGTTTTTTTTTTCTTGTGTTTTAGGCTAGATTTTTTTTTTTTTTGGTAGAAGAAAATCTTCAGTATTCATAAATTCAAAAAAAGAATCTTCTTCATGACATATCAAATACAATGAGAATTTCTTAAACTAAGAAAATGTAACAATTTTTGTATTTTTTTTTTTTTTTTGTCATTTTCTTTTCTTCTCTTGACAATCATACACAACCTGGTGTTCATAAAAAGACTAATTTATCATTCTTAACCGTTTTTCATCATCTTTCTTCCATTTTTTGTTTTGTTATATTGTCTGGTCACGTGGCCATTACGTTGGCACCTGGACCGTAAATCCATGCAAAGCATCCCACTAGAGGGGCAGGGGTATCTTTTCAAGACGTCCTCAATATGGGTTACAATGTTCTTTTCCCCTTATTTCATCATTCAAAACATCCCTACCTCACACAGTCACACCCACCTTCACTTCCAGAAATTCCCAGTCCCATCCCTCTCTGCACAACTCCTCCACCCAGTCTCTGCGGAGCCCGGCTTCTACTGATGGGATTGGTGGAGAGCAAGAGATGGGTTGCCTTTTTCAACCAGGTCTCTTGTTTGTAAACTCTAATCTGGAAATTAAGATATATTGTAATGGAGTACATAAAATAATGAGAAAATAGAAGAATAAAATTATGTTAAAATGACTGAAAATCAAGAGTTAAAATAAAGTGTTCATACCAAAATCCAGAATCTCATTCTGATAGGAAATGTAATTAAAAATAGAACAGTATGATTTTGGAGGCCTATTGAGGACACCGACATCATACCTTCAACATGAAATGTGGGAATTCAAAGGGGAAAGGTAGTTTATGAAACCTTGGTTTTGCCACCGGTCTTATCTCTTAAGTTGAGGGGACGTCTACAAGACTAGAACTCAGGTAGAGATCATCACGAGCAAGGTGCTCGAAGAAAAGTGCTCAAGTGTATATATAGGAATTTTTTTTTTTTTTTTTTTGGGAGGGGGGTGGTTTAGGGGACGCTTCTGACTAAGGGTGTTAATCGGTTCGATTTGGTTTAAACAGTGCGTGGATCGATTCGGTTCACAGTTATTTGACTAAAACCATAACCGCACCATTTACTAAATGGTTCCACTTTCTGAAACCGTGACCGTTTAGTAAATGGTTTCGGTTTCTACGGTTTCTAAACGGTGTCGGTTTCACGGTTTTAAATGGTTTCGGTTTATTCCATACGCTTTGTAAAATGGTTCATTATCGGTTTGTTATAACTTGCAACCATCTCTAAACTGAAAATCATAAGCTTATCAAAAAATAATTGGCAACCACAAATATGATATTCTATATTAACGATGGTATGTCTTAATTTGATAATCTAGTGCTATTTCTTTGCATGGTCATTCTCAAACATTTAGAACTAATATCATATAACATCCAAATCCAGTCTTCTACAACATAAAATATTAAAATGACAGGTGATTCAGCCAAAACACCCCATCTATGATAACATAATAACATAGTAACATATATGGATTGCAAGTTCATGATCTAAAGCCTAAACTTGAATAGAATTGCAATAAATTTTACCAAAGTAAGATGGGCACTTAATTTAATTGTTAATTGTTATACGGATTAATCAGATCGGTTTAAACGATTTCAATTCGGTTTGAAATCAACAGGTTCCGCGGTTAAAACCGACATAACCCGTTTAGCTAATCGGCCTGAAACTTGAAACTATAACCGCACCATTTACTAAACGGTTTTGTGATTTCGGTGTAAACGGATTTGTTCGATTTCGATAAACGGTTTCGGTTACAAATTCACATCCTTACTACTGACTAGGGGTGTAAACGGCCCAAACCTATCTTTGACTAAATCCTGTTTAACTAGGCTAAGACAGTCAATCCAATCCGATTCCAACCCTGATTTATTATGTATTTAATAATAAAGTTCCCCTTCCTCACAATATTGGTTTTTTTTTTTTTCTTTTCATTTTTTTAATGATTTAATCTATAAAATAATCCTTGTGTGATAATGCGACTCAGATAATTGAAGTATATATCCTTCAATGCACTTACTTCCTTATTGTTATTTTTGTCTTGAAATCTTGACTTTAACCCTCTTCTACATAATTTGGTGGCAATTTCAATGGGATTTTTTTTTCTTCTTTCTAAGATATGGGATAGTACTTGCGGTACGGCATGACCCGACTAATTGTGACCCAACTTGGAGGAGTATATATATATGTACTATTGTCTTGTTGAGCCAATATTGTAGATATGAGGGTTTTTCATTTTTGGGTTTTCTGAGTGAGTGTTTTTGCCGGGAGTTCGAGTTTTCTGGAGAGATCTCCGTTGTAATCTTCTTCAAATATAGTGAATCACCTTCTTCTTCACCCGAGGACATAGCACACCACATTGGTGTATGAACCTCATTTAATCTCTCCGTCTTAAATGAATTCATGTTTATTTTTTAGTCGTATTTTATTGGTGTTTGTTCTGACACTTATGAGATTGTTGCTAAAATTAAGTCTAATCTAGTAAAAGTAACCTAAATTGTAATAAAGCCCTCTGTGAATTATATCTTCTTTGACAACATGGTAGTCAAATATTTCCGGATTTAATCCTTCCATCTTCCTTTGTTAAAATCAAATGCTTTTGTCGATTTCTTCTTTAGTTGGGCAAGTCATTCTAGGGAAGATGCTTAAACCCTAATCTTCCTCAGCTGATAATGTCTTGATATTTATGTTAATAAATCAATATATGGGCTTCAATTCGTATCATGATATATGAGATGTCTATCAATACCTGTCCATACCATGGAACACATTCCCAACTCTGTATTTAGGTGTCCAAATTTTTTAAGGAAGGGTCGGTGGGAAAGCAATAATACCAATGATAGATAAGTTTAAAGAGAGGCTAGCGGGCTGGAAGGGCTGCCTCCTGTCCATGGCTGGTAGGGTTGAATTGATTCAGACAGTGATGTGTAGTATACCAATTCATAATTTTCTATATACCTTTGGCCATCATCTATGGTTGCTTCTATGGAATCCTGGATAAAAAATTTCATATGGTCAGCGGATGTATCCTCCACTAAAGCAATAACAGTAAAATGGGATTCCATTTGCATACCTAAAAAGGAAGGTGGACTCGGCATTAGAAAACTATGGGATATAAATTTGGCTTTATTGGCCAAGCTGGGATGGTTTATAAAATCGGATCAGTCTTTATATGGAAAATTTCTGAGAGGGCGTTTAGTTGCAAGCGATGGAAGCCTACAAATGATAATCTCTTCTTCAATCCTTCTTGGTCTTCATAAGGTGTGGGGTTTTATTGATGATTCAGAGCGGTGGATTATAGGAGACGGCACATCTATTGATTCTTGGCATGATCATTGGTTGAACAATGGCAAAATCATAGACATGTTGAATACAACCTCCTTATATGATCTAGATCTTTCGGCTACTATTTCAGATTTCATTGAGAATGGTCGATGGGCATTACCAGATGTCGCAAGTTGCTCCCTTAGAGAAGTATGCAGGCAGATAAAAAATATTGACCTTCCCTCAATGCCTGCATCAGACAAAAGATTATGGATCTTAACTGAGTCAGGGAAGTTCCCAGTCAATTCAGCTTGGGAAGGTTTAAGAGTCAAGAGCCAAAGCCACGGTTGGACCTCCATTGTTTGGTGAAAAGGTATGCACCCTCGTTTTTCACTGTTTGGATGGCATATGTATCACAAACGTCTCTCAACTAATGATCAAGTCACAAAGCATGGAGTCTCATTGGCCTCTAGGTGCAATTTATGCAATATGAATATGGAACCTCTAGATCATATGTTGCTTGAATGCAGTTTTGCTCTTAAAGTGTGGAAGGGAATTCTCTTCTATTTCCAGACTCATTGGGAAGGGTTTTCTTCCATTGAAGAGCTTTTTCATGGTGGAGGAGAAAATCAAATGTGGTGCAACTGCATCCTGATTGGGAAGCTCTGTTAATCATTATTCCGTATCATCTCTGTAAGGAAAGAAATATAAGAAGGCATGATAATGGTTTTTCTACTGCTCAAATGCTAATCCAAAAAATTCAATGTGATCTGACAGATTTTTCTTCCATGAGAGTTATCTCAATGAAGTTAGTCTCAGATTTGGTGCTGTTCAGAACCTTGCATCTTTAGATAATCCCCCAGAAGTCGAATGAGATTCGAGAAATTATTTGGAAGCCCCCCACCCAAAAGTCTATTAAGCTTAATATAGATGGATGTTCATTAGGGAACCCTAGTTGATCTGGTGCAGGGGGTGTTTTCTGGGATAGTAAAGGCCATCACATAATGAGTTTTTCTGTGGTCTTGGAGCCTCAAAAAACTTCATTGCTGAATTTGAAGCAGTCTTCATAGGTCTCTGTCAAGCAAGGGACAAGGACTGGAAAAATCTGTGGATTGAATGTGACTCTCAGGAGGTTGTATTTTGCATTCAGAAAAACAACATTCCATGGAATTTCCAACAGCAATGGAGATCATACAGGGCTTTCTTGAATAGCTCAACATGATCAATATCTCACTGCTTCAGGGAAATCAACACAGTTGCAGATCGATTGGCTAAACAAGCTACCGCTGCCCAAGTTTTAACATCATGGGACACTCCCCCAAATTTTATATTGGAAAATCTATCATGGGATGCTCAGATGAGACCGAGATATAGGTTCTCATAATGTTTCTTATTTATGCTTCTGTGCTTGGAGCTTCTGTCTGCTGATGGCCATGCCGAAGGTGGATTTTAGCTCTAATCCAGATTCAGTAGGAAAATTTTATATTTTTTGATTGTTCTTCCTTTCTGCTGATGGCAATGCCCAAGGCGATTTGGAGGTTCAATGGTTCAGCATTTCCCTGTAAACTACTTTATTTCTCCTTTATAATGAAATATATTTGCTGATTCTTAGCAAAAAAAAAGTCCATACCATGGGTGTATATGTTTTTTTATCATCTAATTCTTCCCTTGCCCTCTAAATGCATGATTCTGGTTTGATACTTCAATTCATGTTTGGGTTGGAGTCCGTTGTAGTTTAAGTTGGCAATTAGGTCCAACTCAGCCCAATGAGAGTTAATTAGGGTCGGCCCAATCCGGCCTTGTTTCACCTCTAATGCTGACCATAGAATGGGGGTAGGTCAGTTATCAAGGGTCTAGTTTATGCTCTTAATTTTGGAAAATCCTAAATTATGGAGTTAAAATTTGCATTTTTTGCACATCAATCACATGGGGGTATGGGAGAGAGCTTTGTGCGGCTCCTAAATATGTGTTTGGAGGCTCCATATCAAGGATTTAGGGAACGGTATCAGTATCGGTATCAGTCTCTGCCGATACTGATTTAGATCGGATTGGTGGGTATCTGTCTATTTTACCTCTGATTTTTATAAAAAGATGCTCAAACACTAATCTTCCTCAGTTGAAAGAAAATCGAACCTGATCCACTCGTATGTTTTTGTTATTATGGACTTTCATAATGTCTTGTTATTTACGTTAATAAATCAGTATCTGGGCTTCAATTTGTGTGATGATATATGAGATGTCTATCAATACCTGTCCATACCTTGGGTGTTTATTTGTTTTTATAAACTGATTCTTCCCTTGCCCTCTAAGTACATGATTCTGGTTTGATAGTTCAATTCCAGTTAGGGTTGGAGTTAGTCGTAGTCCAAGTTGGCAATTCGGCCCAACTCCACCCAATCAGGGTTAATTAGGATCGGTCCAACCCGGCTTTGTTTCACCTCCAGGCTTCCTTCAATTCATAGATGGGTCTTGGGTTGGTGCCTGGTTCAGCCAGGTCTTGATGGGGTTTTACTGATTTTTTAATTTTTATTTTTGTAAATCCTGGAATATTTGAAAATTCATCTCCTTTAAACCATAAGTTTTCGAATCAGGTATTGTTGGAAAGGGTTTTCTGAGTAGACACCATGCATAATGTGAATATGGAGGCAATGAACTAGACCGGGGTACAGACCCACCAAGTTAGACACTATGCATAGCCAATTTGGCAAACAAGATCTGGGTATAGACCATTAGGATAGACACAACATGAATGTGAAATGATGAATGCAAGGAACTAAATGAACTGATTTTATTGAGGAACTAATGAACTCATGAATGAGAGGAGCCCAAGAATAAAAGAGAGGAACAATTGAATCAGTAGTTGGACTTGAGTAGGAATAAGAGAAGGAACATCATCTAGGGAACAAATGGAAGCAACAAATGCCAGAGTGGAAATAACCCAATAGTCAAGGGAGGAAACTGCCAAGAATAACGTAGTAAAGTTGCCAAGGGAGTCAAGTACCCAAAGAAATCAACTCTCCTTCACATATGCATGCTAAGGAAGGCTAGGCCCCTTAAGTTAAGGGGCCTTACGCTCTTGTGGAGAGGAAGAAGACAATAAAATTGTGAAAACCATTGAAGGGAGAGTGAATCTATTCTCAAAGTGGACTACTTAACATATTTCTTGTTCTTGAAATCAGTCTCACTTTATGCAATGCAAGGATTTCGATTTCTTCAGCCCCACAAAGAAATCAAAGAAAAATTTAAATAGACATTATATTAAAGACAACATATGTACGACCCATAAATACCATTTTTTCAATGGTCAAGAATTAAAGATTCTCATCTGATAAACATAACAACAGTGAGTGAATAGCCTTGATTTGGGACTTGAAAGTGTGGTATCATTGCAGTAATAATTGATGGTAGAAGGTACAACCAAAGTTTTATTATTGCATAGAAAAACTAAGGATATTATATTCAGAATAAAACTTTATCACCCAGTCCTTGGACAGTAGTCAATACAAAAGAAATGAATCATAAGAATCTATGGGTCAACACCAATAATCAATATCATATTGATAAGCGTTGGGAAGGATGTAACGATCTTTAGATTTATCAATCTTAATGGAGGGTATGTGTTTAATAATATCCCAATCTTCTCCTGCATCTTTTCGAACCCTGTCTTGAAGCTCATCTGACATTAATCCCAAGGTAAGTTCCTGAAGAGTGACCACTTGTTTCAACCCACATGGAAGCCTTTTTAACTCATCACTGCCTATAATATTTAAAACCCTAAGGTTTGGTAATGCTCCTTCCTCCACTGTGAACTCCTCCAACTTCATTAGTACCAATTCCTCAAGTTGACCAAACCCATCAGCAGAGAAAATGATGTTGGATCCCATACATATTTTACTGAAGACGAGGCACCTTACTTTGGGTAACTTCTTTAGGTTCACCATCAGTTCGTCTATCCCTTGTCCACTACATGAATTCAATGATAAGGTGGTGAGATTTGGGGGAAAATCTAGGATTCCAGATATTCCGAGCAAATCCATATGATAGAGCTCCAAGTGGCCAGAAAATGAAACAGGAAGGACTACTGCCTCATTGCCTCCGATCCGTGTCAAGTCTCTGAGTTGAAGGCATCGAAGGTGGTTCAATCTGGGGAGGGCATTTAACAATGCCTCTTTGTATGGAGACATACTTCCAGATGAGTTTATACTTAAACCTCTCAGATTAGTCAACTTTTCGAGGCTACCGTCAATCCATTTGCCTTCATTTAGCATTAGTATCTGCAAGTCCATCATGTGATCAAGAGGGTAATCGAAGCTCTGGGTTCCATCGTCAGATGTAGAATGGAAAACAAGATTTCTAAGCTGTTTCAGTTTCATTATTGTCTGAGGCAGCTGTCTGAGATCAGTATATTGTAAATTGAGAGTTTGTAGATTTCGCAAGTCTCCTATTGAAGATGGAAGCTCTTCGATGTTGGTGTAGCGTAAGCTCAAGTACTTAAGGAGGATGAGTTTTCCAATCTGCTTGAGCAAGCTGTTAGGTATAGATTGTACAACCTGTAGATCTAAGACTCTAAGCAGTTTCATGGCTCCATAAGAAGACTTCTTGATCATCTCCATGTTCCCCTCATAATCTTTAGGTAAGCAAAATAAGGAACGGAGATTATTTGGTGTAGTACCTTGGTTTAGAGCAGCAGCTGGACTACCACTCATTCCTCCAGTGTGTTCAATGAGCGAAAGCCGACCGGATTTATTTGTGGAAATCAAACTATGATCAGCACTCCCAAGAACTTCAAGAAATCTCTCTTGCTTAGCTTCTAAAATTGCTAAATCTCGGATAAGATCATGGATACGGAAATATGTGACACGGTCGTCATAAAGTCGTACCGGTGCTTGAATCAGGCTTCTTTGAATGAGCTCCTCCAAATAATCCTCTGCCACATCTTCCATCGTCAAATGTCCCCTTGGTTGTACGAAACCTTCAGCCACCCATAGCCTGATCAACCTAATACGATGAATCTCACAATCTTCTGGGAAAAGACCTAAATAAAGGAAACAAGGCTTCAAATGATCTGGTAACTCAGTATAACTCAGAGCCAATACTTGTTTGCAATTCCCTTCATTCTGATTCAGCTCCCAATTTACGCTATCAAGAACCTTGGACCAAGCATTATGTGTCCTCGGTTTAATGGATAAGAGACCGCCTAATACTACAATGGCCAGTGGCAATCCATGACACTTGTGAATAATTTGCCGTCCCAAATCCTCCAAATCTTCTGGGCAACCTGCATCCTTACATTTTTATATTTCTTAGCTAAAAGATCATTTTTATCAAAAAAATAAAGCAATATCACACTCTCCCACATTTGGCATTGCCATCAGCAGGAGAGACTAACCCGCAAAACACACACTAAACATCAGTTCAGTTTGAGATACGAAATCAGGAGAGACTAATTAAACCTGCTTCCTTACCGATCATCAACTTTGTGAGGAAGAGCTTCCAACTCTCGTCTTCATCCAAAAGGCGCAAGAAAAAGGGAGTTACGGAGGGATCTGCACATCTAGCTACGATTTCATTTCGAGTGGTAACCAACACCCTGCTTTGAAAGTCATCTCCCTGAACTGGAAGGGCTTGTTTCAACAAGTTCCAGTCTTCAGGCCTCCATAAGTCATCGAATACAATTAAGTAGGTTGTTTCTTTCAATTGACTTGATAGCCTATGCATCAGGCTTTCAACATTTAGCTCCTTCTTCTCCTCAGGGGTGAGGGGCTTGATCTGGTCCATGATAACATGGAGAAGATCTTTTATACTGTATTGTTGAGAAACAGAAACCCAGGCACAAGCTTGAAAGTGGTTCTCGATATCATTCCTTTTGTAGATTTTTCTAGCAAGGGTGGTTTTGCCAATACCGCCCATTCCTACTATTGAAACAACACTAGGACATGGCCGCGGGGACTCTATGGGTATCAACAACTTCTGTACTGTATCTCCCTCTTCCTTTTCGAATCCGATGACAGAGAATCCTTCGACAAGATCTCCCCGACGTCTTTGAAAAGGTAGCTGGCCTACTTCATTGGATATCATACTACCGACTGAACTTTCCCCTTCCTCTGAAATTGCAAGCCCCAAAGTAGATCTCCTAACTGAAAGCTGGCTCATCTTTTTAATGGAATTTTCCATTTTCTTCCCTAACTGATGGAGATGATATAGTTGAATCGGGAAGCAGAAAATGCACCTGATGAAGAAGTTTCTGTGCCGTTGTCGCTGTGCTACATAGATAAAGAAGTCAATCACATCCTCTGCCTCCATGACAACATCTCTAACCTGGTACAGCCATTCTTTCACCTCATTTCTTGTTCGATGTTTCTCACTGGCATCTTGCAAAGCGGAAGTCATCAAACTGATCTCCTTGCATAGCGATTGGGCTTGATCCTGAACGTCGGACAGGAAATCAGATTCATTTGATATCATCAAAGCTAATTTCTGTGCAATGGAAAAGATGCTTGCAGCCATGTTTTTTCCTCACCCAAAATCCAAATTTGATATTTGTTTCAAGCCTCAGCAGCTTTTCCTTTTTCTTCTGTGTTCACCAGCCTTTTCAAACCTTCCTCACTAGACATGGAACCACCATTGTTTATTCTTTATTTCTCGCCTTCTTTTTAATATGATCTACTCATAGCAGCAATTTTTTCTCTTTGTTTGATTCCTTGCGCAATGCTTTTTGGAGAGGTCCATATATGGGTTCTTACTTTTTCTACCATTTCACTCTTTTGTCCACTCTGTTTTAGTCGTTCAGCAATCAAACGATCCATGAAAAAACTGTCACCCTAGATTTAGGTTGGAATAGGAGCTTGGGGCTTACCTTCAATTCAATTCTGTGAAGTAGAGCGACAACGGCACAAAATATGATCTAATAAGAGTGCACTGATTTTGATTTATCATGTAATTATATTCAGAAGTACTAAAAAAAAATGATTTTTTTTTTTTTTTATGAATTTTTTACTGGTAGCAGTTTCTTATTGATTTCGATTCAATTTAGAGTCAATATCTTATCAATTTCAGTGCAACCCGATCTGATTTTAATTATATGAGTTTTGATTAATTCGATTTGATTCAATTTGACTAGTTCAAACTAGGTTTTGACACTCCTACCAACATGAGAACTAGATTGAAATGATTTAACGTGGTTGATAAAATGGGTTTGTTTTTTATTGTTTAAAACACGTTTTACCGTATGTTTCCCAAAGATACTTAAAAAACAACAAACTTCAAGCATTCCCTTTCTAAACACGTTTAAAACACTTTTGTTTTTATGGCGTTTTTCAAGACTTGATTTTTTAACATAATGTCTACTTTATTGACCATATATCTCTCTCCCAATCTCAGATCGACTTGATTCTTTCACCAACTTGAAGCTAACGCAATGGACTATATTTCTCATGATAGTACCTTTAACTCAAATTCAATTCACGGACCCCGAAATTGAGTTATAAACTGACGTATTTGCTGAAAAATATTTATTAATTTAAGTGATGACTCCTAACTCTAATTGAACATATATCACTTCGAGAGTGTATTACTATGTTGACAACAATGAACAACACCATAAACTAGTCACAGAGCTCAATAAAACTTTGGGCATGTGTGATGTATGATTTAGAATCGGTGTTGGATGATATTCAATTTTTTTTTTTTGGTAAAAATAGATTTATTCAGAAGAACAGGAAAGACACAAGGATGCCAAACACTGATTTTGGATCCAAAGATCGAAAATGGGCCAAACTATCGTGCCCATTATAGATAGAGCCCTCCTTGCTAGAGAGTCAGCTAAACTGTTTAGCTCCCTAAGAATGAAAGAAGAAATACAAGATTCAAAAGAGGATTTCAAATGCAAAATGTCCTCTAAAATGGGTTTGATAGTCAAAGGGGCTGATGAGATTCCATGCTCCAGGAAAGTCACCACGTCTTTGTTGTCACTCTCCAACATAATATGAGAAATATCTTTAGAAATAGCTTTCAAAAGAGCTGAGCGGATTGCCAAAGCTTCACCCACTAAAGCCTCTTAAAATTGAACAAGATTAGAGATGGCAAACTGAGGACAACCTTGATAGTCACGAAATATAAAACCTATACCTCCTTGCATTGACCCATGTGGGAGACTCGCATCACAATTTATTTTATAGAAATTTGCAGGCAGGAGATCCCATTGATGAAGTAGAGAGACAGTTGCTGGGGCTCTAACTATAGGAACTGATCGATGAGGAGGGGAGTTGAATTGATAAAACTCCCTAAAATGTTTTTCTGCTGACCAAATGACCTCCAAAGGTGACCATACTCGCTTTCCAAATAGAAAGTCATTTCGAGTTAACCATAGTTGCCAACAGATAAATGAACATAGGGATATCATCTCTTTGCTAGCATCCTTATCTCTTGTGGAAAACACTTTTCAGCCATCAATCCAGTCATGAAGGAAAACCTCATCAACTTCCGGAGCTTTGTGAGACAAACTACTACCAAGCCACACTGACCGTGCAAAAAGCAAATCAATAGAATATGGGAAGTAAATTCTTGGATATTGCCACATCGCGCACAATGGGGATCAACTGTGATATCTCTTCACTGGAGATTTTCCGAAGAAGCAAGGCTATCAGCACAAGCTCTCCAAAGAAAAGATTTTATTTTTGGGAGAGAGTTGCATTTCCAAATTTGCTTCCAAACCCGTTCTGGAACTTGCTGCCAAGGTTTAGGAGAGGAAGATAACACTTCAAGCACATCTTTATCAACTTCTAGATTGGACAATAGGTGGTAAGTTGATTTTACCAAAAAAATCCCATTTCGAGAAGTGCCCCATGTTTGAAAATCTTCTCGCGAAAACAAAGGAAGCTGGATTTTCAAAATCTCAGTTATTTCATTAGGGTTGAAAAGAGATACAAGGAGATCTCGTTTCCAAACCCGATTGTCATGATCAATAAGCTGAGAGAATTTTTGAAACTCACAATTTGGAGGTTGGAGAGTGTGAACTCGGTAACCTGGAAGAGAGGGAACCCATGGATGTTGCCAAATATCAATTTTATCTCCTTGACCGATATGCAAGATTAAACCCATTTTCAAAACCTCGCCCATCTAGAATACGCCCACACCCAACTCGAGTTATTTCCAATGGTAGCAGAGAATCGCCATTTGAAAAATAAATAGATTTAAGAAACGTGGCCCAAAGAGCATCGTTTAGTCCATAAGCCACGCCACCTTTGACAAAAGGGCCTGCATGAGAAGAGAAGGGTCTCTAAACCTCCCTCCTTTCTCCTTTGAACGACATGAACGCTTCCACGATATCCAATGGACCTTGGCTTTCCATTAGCTTCCCCAATAAAAATTTGATGTTGTTCTATGAAGATGTTGATGACCAACAAGTAGCTAAGTGAGAACAAACATAGTTTGACATTGAAAAGGCAACGATTTGAGCATCACCTCCTTACCCGCATGAGATAAAAGGTTTGTCTTCCATCCTTCCAACTTCTTTGTAATTCTCTCTGAAATGTCACTAAATAGGTCAGCTTTTGAGACTCCAAACTGAGTAGGTAATCCTAGATATTTTTTTGGACCAACCCCATAAGCAATTTTCATAATACGGGAAAACCATCTCTTCAACTTGGTAGGTGTATTCGGACTAAATGTCATAGTGGATTTTACAAGATTTATAGCTTGACTTGATGCTCGAAAGTAGATATCAAGGACATTCTTGAAAGCAAACATTTTCGATAAATGAACTTTTGAAAATAATAATAAATCATTAGCAAATAATAAATGGGTTACGGTTGAGTGTGATTTCAACTGAACTCCTTAATAGAACCCTTTGACTCATGTGCCAAAACACTACTAAGAGCCCGAGAGCAAATAATGAAAAGGCTAGAAGCGGATCTCCTTGCCTAATTCCCCTTGACGGCTCAACAAATCCTCGAGCTGCTCCATTGATTAAAAGCTTATAGTTAACTGAATGGATATTGGTCATCACTAAACGGACCCATTGATCATAGAAACCCAAATGAAGCAATAGCTTTTCAATGAAATTCCATTCTACCCGATCGTAGGCCTTCTTCATGTCGAGCTTCATTGCAACTAGCTTCTTACGTCCATTCTTTCTTTTGCTGATGTAGTTGAACATCTCATGGGCAATAAATATATTCAAATTGACTGAATGAAGCATTGAGCAATAAAATTATCCAACACTGACTTTAATCGATTATACAAAATCTTTGTGATGATCTCCACTATCGCTGCACAAAGAGCTATTGGTCTAAACTGATCAGAGTACTCTGGCTTTTGCACCTTTGGAATCAAGCAAATTAGAGTTGCATTGAGGGAGGCTAGAAGATAACTTGTTTGAAAACAAAATTAGAATAAGAGAGAGAAACGATCATCCTTTACAATATCCCAGTGCTTTTGGAAAAAAGCTGGCGGAAAACCATCTGGACCTGGGGCCATTAGGGGGGTTATAGAAAATAAGGCATCATGAACCTCTTCAATGGATGGGACTCTACAAAGATGATATTTAATGATATATCTTAAAACTTATAATGAGACATGAGATGTATATGCATTAATGTTAGATATTATAGTTGTTTTGAACATTAGATGCAGATATTCATATAGTAATTCCTTAATTTATGAGTATACTACGGTTTTTTTAGTCCTGTTTGTTTGAAATCTACACGTTTAAAACTCATACCGTCCATTTTTTGATTTTTACCATTTTCTATTGTGAAGAGGAATAAGACAAGTAAAATTTCAAAACCATTAAAGGGACAGTGAATCTATTCTCAAAGTGGACTACCAAACCTATTTCTTGTTCTTGAAATTCGTTTCAATTTATGCAATGCAAGGATTTCCATTTATTCACCTCAAAAAAAAAAAAAATCTATTGACTTATTCCGAGAAATCAAATAATAATTTGGGAAAAAGAAACGAATGCTGGCGGGATACAATTGGATTTTGACTGCTAGCAAATGAAGATCAAGGGTAAACATCACGACCTTTGATAGTTTGACATACATGTAGAAATGTACATATAGTAAATGCCATACGAAAGCTGTAGGGGGAAAAAGTTGTCAGATGAACTTTTGTCATAATATGTTATATGCATTGGAAACGATTGTTTTAGGAGAGAGGTGATGGTCACCTTTTTATTTTGTCTTTGGTAAAAAGATGGTGACCGGATTTTGGGTTGCAGTCAAACCCAAATTTTACCCCCTTGGGACTACCAACAGAAGCTGCTCTTGAATTATAGGATTTTGGAGGAGGGTAGAATTCTTGTAGAGGTTGGTGGTTGTTGTGGGTTGCGTGGTGGAACGATACGGCATACATAAATGGGTGCCGTCTCACTATGCTACTCATGTCATGGTCCAAAAATGGGACTAAGTAGGGCATACATTATTCTAATTTATTGCAAGCCATAATGACAGGTAAATAAGAACCTTGATATGAGTTAAAGGAACCTGTTCCAACCCAAACTCAGTTCGATACATATGAACTCCACCCCTTTACTTTCTCGTTTTCGTAAAGGTAGTAGCAGTTTAATGTCAGAATTTTTTTTTTTTTTCCACAACTAATGTCAGAAGATAATAATGACCATGTTGGGTAGTCCAATTGGTGGAAGCCACGTCATTAGTGGGATGTCAATGTCGAAACGAGAGCCGCCTTTGATTTGATGTTGCCGTGTTATGCTTGGATTACATAATGTAATCCAAAAAAATAGAATAAAATATAATATAGCGGATCGTCGGTTTATAATTTTGTCAAATAAAAGATTTTCTTTCGGATCCTGCGGTATAGGCATCATTAGATTCGTTTCAAATCACAGGATGGCGTCTGTATGTGTTTTCATCATTTTAATTTCATTTCATTTTGACGGATAAAATTAGGAAAAAATCGTCAGATTCGATTCGATAATTTAGTAATATCACTTCGGAGTGACACGTGTATTGATACCAATGCAATGATCCAGATCTGATTTAAATGCCTCTCCACTGATTTAATGTTTTATTAGTTGTACCAGATCTGGACCATTATATTGATATCAATACACGTGTCACCACCTGAAGGTGGTATTACACGAAATTGTACGAGATCGAAATTGTAGACGATTTCAACCCATAAAATTAAGTACCTGTCCTTTATTCGATTGGACTAACACGTGGCATACTCAGCTTTCCATACGGATTTGAAAGTGACAAGAAGTATCGCTCGTGTATGCATTGGGAAATCGACCGCCAAAGGAAGGACGGTTGGTACATCTGATGACTTGGGTATGGGGTTAAGGATGGGTCACTGATAGATGCAGCTGGTGTTGCGAAAATGTAGAAGAAGATGAGGAAGAGGAAGAGGAAGAGGAAGAGGAAGAGGAAGAGAGAAAAACACATCTGAGGTACTGGGAGAAATTACAAAGCCCATTTCTTCATGCCACCAAAGTCACATCGCTACTGACTCTTGACACCGTATGTTGTCAGGAGGTATATTTACTCTAGTACTCCCTTTAACGTATTTTACTATTAAGATAATTATTTTAATCTAACGACTAATATCAATTCCATTCAATCCAATGATCGAGATCTGCTAGTTTTCCTAATTCTTTTGTGTAACGCTAGCATGCCCAACCCTCTTCCTACAAATTTAAATAGACATTATATTAAAGACAACATATACAACCCATAAATACCATTGTTTCAATGGTCAAGATTTAAAGATTCTCATCTGATAAACATAACAACAGTGAGTGAAGGGGTTCCCTCTTTACTCTGGGTGAAGAGCCTTGATTTGGAACTTGAAAAGTGTGGTATCATTGCAGTAATAGTTGATGGTAAATGGTACAACCAAAGTTTTATTATTGCATAGAAAAATAAGGATATTATATATATTCAGCATAAAAATTTATCACCCAGTCCTTGGACAAATAATATATAATAAATCCTACAAAAGAAATGAATCTTAAGAATCAATGGGTCAACTACAAAAATCAATATCATATTCACAAGAGCTAGGAATGATAAGACGATATTTAGGGCTCGTTTGATAACGTTTCAAGAAACGCTGCTGCTTCGCTTCCGTAAATAGCGTAAACGGAGTAAAAACGCTTGATAAAACTGCTTCGTTTCACTTATTTTCAGAAATAGAAATAGAAATTTTTACTTATTTACGGTTCAAGAAACGACCCAGGCAAAACAAGTTACCGTTTCTGGAAATGACTTGTGGCCATTTTTTCATTGGTTACTATCGACTTCTAAAAACATGACTTATCAAACACCTTCAATTCTGTTTCTGTTTCTAGAAACGAAAATTTATGTTTCTACCGTTTCTTGAAACAAAAACGACAGAAACGTTATCAAACGGGCCCTTAGATTCACCAATCTTAATGGAGTGTATGTATTTAATAATATCCCAATCTTCTTCTGCATCTTTTTGAACTCTGTCTTCAAGCTCTTCTGACATTAATGACAAGATAAGTTGCAGACGAGTGACCACATGTTTCAACCCATATGGAAGCTTTTTTAACTTACCGCCTACAATATTTAAAACCCTTAAGTTTGGTAATGCTCCTTCCTCCACTGTGAACTCCTCCAAGTTCATTAGTACCAATTCCTCAAGTTGACCAAACCCATCAGCAGAGAAAATGATGATGGATCCCATACATATATTACTCAAGACGAGGGACCTTAGTTTGGGTAACTTCTTTAGGTTCACCATCAGTTCGTCTATTAATTGTCCACCGTACTGTGAATGCAATGATAAGGTGATGAGATTTGGGGGAAAATCTAGGATTCCAGTTATTCCAAATTAGTATATATGATAGAACTCCAAGTTGTCAGAAAATAAAGCAGGATGGACCACTTCCTCATTGAATCTCATGTCTGTCCAATCTAGGAGACTCGGGGGTGTTTGGTTTGGTAAATCTTTGGGATGACATTCTTTAGAATGATAATTCTTAATTTTAGGAGTTGTTTGGTTTCACTAGGATGATCCTCATATCCGAGCACCCTACTTCTCATGAATGATCATTTTACAAAAGATGTGCTTCAAATCTGAGTTCACCTAAACACCTAAACTCATATTTATGTTGGTTTATGGTTGTCCTTGTTGGCAACTCGACCATGTGGCGGTGATGACATGGCAAGTTTGTGTGACGTGGATGAAAATGATGACATGGCAATGTCCAGTGTCACCGATGAGATAACTCTGCCGCTTGGTATGTATGGAGTGGTTTAATACATCCTTAGCAGGTGGTGGGGTTTCTGGGTCAAAACTGATAAAATTCACCTATTTATGCTTGGGGGCATTTTCGGTAATGGAAATGACATTTTTAGAAGATCAATTTTTCATGAAAAAGATATATTGTAATTTAACTAGTCCAGTGCATTTGATTTCGTCACATTTCGATACCGTATGAAGAAGTTACGGCATTTATGGCGGTCGAGGGCAGTTTCGACATTGAAGATGAATTTTTTAAAGGAAGTGTTCTACATGTAACAATACGAAAAAAATCAAATCTTTCCACCGGTTCTGATTTCATCGCGTTCCGATTTCGTATGAGAAATATGCATCGTTGGAAAGATCTAGGGGCATTTTGGTCTTTTTATATGGATGAGTCAGATGATTAAGTCTTCTGGAAAGTCGTAGAGAGTCCAGTTACGGTTCCAACGCACTTCATTTCATATCGATCGGATATCGTATGAAAAAGTTATAAGTGTTTCCGTGAAGCCAGTTCGAAAATCCGAACTAGAAAATCAACAGATGCTCTCGGCGTTGAGTGGATTTTCTGGATTTTAATTTTGAAATTTCAGGGGCTTTTATGAAATTTCAAGGTTTTAAAGGTCTGAGTTGATAAGGGGTTTTTGGCATTAAAGGTTATAGTAGTAGGGGCTTATGTGTATATAAGAGAATCAGAGGGAGCCTTAATACACGGCTCAGATTGAGCCACGTCGGTCAGATTTCGATCTGACGGTTCGTACAAGAGCTTGCGTTGAAGATGCTTATCCTAGGCTTCTCATTGGTGGAGTATATTAAATATGATGGTCTGGCGCTACACCATATTGCATTGACTAGTGTGTGTTGCATGTGCATCATCACCAAAGCTTAGATTCCAATCCCTTAGATCTGGATCAAGTAGATCTTATAGATCCCGATCTAATGGTCTATAAATGATTCTCCTTTATGGGTTAAGCTGACATAGATCTGGAATATACGCTGATGTAGCCAATCCGTGGTCGACAACACTTCCGATGATGTCAGCGTCTACGTCATAATGACGTCATCGAGATTCAAATCTAATGGTTTGGATCTATTGTCCGTTGGTTTAATCGGACGGCTTAGATTATAAGATCTTCTATATGAGATCTACGGTCAGATTTCGCCCCTGTTGCGTGCGCCGCCGGTGTAGCCTACGCCACCCCTATGAAGATTCCATTTCAGGCTATCTCATTGCTCCAACTTCAAATGGTCATATCTCCCTCATTTTAACTCGGATTTGGGTGAACCAAGTTGCAGCTTCTTCGTTTTTTCAAGCCCTACACCATGGAAGCAAGAAAAATGAGTTTTGAGTGAAGGAAGGCTACGGTTTTGGCAAGAGAAACTTCCCCCTCTTTGTTGGTCCTTGAATGAACATGAATACTTGATGATAAATGTTCTTAGGCCATTAAAGGACGTAAAAGAGGTGGTTGAAGTATAATAATGATATATTAACTCAAAGTCAAGGAGGAAGAGAAGAAAGCAATGATGTGTTTGCTTTGAAGAGCAAGAAGCCAAGGAGAGAGAAAGTGTGAGCACCAAACTTGTCAGTACAAGTTTTCAGTCATCCCAGGCAATCGGTTGTGAGATTCTCTAACCTTTGATTTTACATTATATGCATGTATGTATGTTAAGGTTAGTTGTGGATGAATGTATACATGCTAGGTTAGTTGTGAATGAACTGTAAGCATGCTAGCTAGTTGTGGATGTATTTGCTAGGCAAAGCTTAACTGTAGGGCATTGATATAAGCCCCAACATAGGGTGCTCCCGTGTAGTGGGTGCTACACATTTTACCGGCACTACGAGTGCCATTTCAGCTTTGGCTTGAGAAAATTAGGTGTGGGTGCTCCCGACTGTGGGTGCAGTCAAAAGTAGTGTATTGAGTAGGTACGAAGCCTTTACAGACACTACTCTGGGGATGTAGGCAAATTGTTGAACCTCGTAAAAACCCTGTGTTGTGGGTGCTTATTGTTTGCATTTTATATTGAAGTGCGTGGAACGTGGAATGAGTGTGCACACTTGGAAGTGCCTATGAGAGGCTGAGTGTGCATACGACTGTGTGTAAACAGGGACATGTATATCATGTTTTTCTTAGCCAGACATCGAACAGGTTTTTAGGGATCGAAATTGGACTCACTGATTCACCCCCTTTCTCAGTGACTGTCGGGTTACAACAATTGGTATTAGAGCTGATACTCAGTGATAGTTTGATCAACAACTGAGTGATCCAGAGGCAGTGGCAGTCAACTGAATGATCCAGAGGCAATGACAGTGACAGTATGGCAGGTGAAGGTTATTCAGGACATGTACCAAAGTTTGATGGATCTGATTTTATCTTGTGGAAGAGGAGAATGCAATCATACCTAGGTTCACTAGGTTATGATGTTTGGGCATTAGTTCTGATTGGGTACACGAAACCTGAAGGAGGTCCAGTTGACAATGAAGCTAAGAAGGCTTATTGTTACAATCAGAAAGCTGTGAATGCAATATTCTCTGCATTGAATAAGAGTGTGATGACTAAGGTAATGGATTGTGACTCAGCCAAGGATATCTGGGGAAGACTGAAGAGCATTGATGAAGAGTCTAAAGAATCATTTAATGATGAAGATGATGAGGCTATGATCATGGTCTCAATAGATGTGGAAGAAAACAAAGAAGATTCTTCTAGTAAGGAAGATTCTACAGAAGAAGAAGAGGAAGATGAAAAATCACATCTAGAGGTTGAACTCACAGTTGCCCTTAGAGAACTTAAAAGAGAAAGGAATAAAGTGAAAAATGTCACTCAAGACCTTAGGGGCAAGAACAATTAGTTCATGAGTTGAGAGATCAAGCCAATAAGTTAAGGAAGACCTTAGATGATCTTGAGTATCAACTCTCACAGAAAACCATTGACTGCAACACTCTTGAGTTAGAGAAAATGGCTTTGAAAACACAACTAGAGGAGCAATATGAGATTCTTGCACAATTTGATGGTTATGCAGATGAGCTAGTCTTATTAAAGGCTAAGGTTGAAAAATATAGGAGAACTGAGATTGAGAGAGAAGACTTAGAAATGAAGATGACTCTACTCCAAAAGAGCATACTAGCAGTAAGAAGCTTAATGACATTATCAATGATCAAAGACCGACTCACATCAAATTTGGGCTTGGATTTGTTGGGGAGTCTTCCAAAAATACCAAGGCAAATGGTAAGGGAATAGTATATAATCCTATCAAAGTCAATGATAGGAATGCTCAAAGAGGAAAGGCACATGTTACTACTGCTGGCAATGTCAAGAGAGCAGTACAAAAAGATAAAGTGCAGACTGGTCCAATTAGAAGAGGAAATCCATTTATATTCCATAAGACTAACTATGCTAGACAACCACAGTTGACAAGGCCAAGCAGGAGAGCAGAGAGGTATGGATACAGTCAAGGTCCTCAACAGAGACCTAGAACATTTGACAACTTCAGAGCTCCTTACAGATGGCAGATGGAACCTATGATGCAGAGGCACACCTTTCAAGGCTATTGTTATAAATGCAACACTTTTGGACACAAGATCTCAGATTGCAAGTTCAACATTGGTCCAAGGAGTTATGTGGACAGAAATCCTTTTGCACCCCCTTATGGAGGAAACAGTTGAATGTTACAGATGCAACAACCTTGGACATATTGCAAGGAATTGTAGAACTATGTTTCCCCCACAAAGACAGGAGAACAGAGGTAAGTAGAGAATTTTTAGAAACACAGAAGATGATGAGATGGAGAGACAGTTCTCAAGACAGAAGAAAGCAAAGAAATCTAAATCTGTCAAGAAAGTTTGGGTTCAGAGAGAGAGAGAGTAGAAGATGAAGAAGATGCAACAACATTTGTTATTCATAGAGCTTTTAAGGCTCAAGGAGACTCTACTCCATGGATTCTTGATAGTGGTTGCTCAAGCCACATGACAGGAGATAAGGAAAGGTTTGAACAATTAAATGACTTTGAAAGTGGATCCATGAAGTTTGGCAACAACAATGGTGCCAAAATTACAGGGAAGGGGTTCATAAGTTTGAACCATGGGAAGGTGAAATCCCTTGATGTCTTGTATGTTGAAGGGCTCAAACACAATCTTCTCAGCATCAGTAAAATTTGTGACAAAGGGCATGAAGTAACTTTCATTAGTAAAGGGTGTGAGATAAGAAGATCAAGCAGTGAAAATGTTGTAGTTACTGGACAGAGAACTTCAGGGAACTTGTACACCTTGACAGAGTTAGAGAAAGATTCTTGCATGGTCAGCATAGATGAGGAGACATGGTTGTGGCACAGAAGACTTGGGCATATTGGTTTCAAGAACCTTGCCAAGATTTCTTTGAAGAAGACAGTGAGAGATGTTCCTGAGTTGAAGAAGCTCTCCAATCCTATATGTTCATCTTGTCAAAAGGGAAAGCAAACCAGAATCTCCTACAAGTCTAAGGAGTATTATTCCAGTTCTCCATTGCAGTTGATTCACACAGACCTATGTGGTTCTATGAGGACACCTCGCACCTCAGGAGAGAGATACATCATGTTGTTTGTTGATGATCATTCAAGAATGGTGTGGGTGATGTTCTTGAAACATAAGTCAGAGGCTTTAGAAAGATTTAAGATCTTTAAGAAGCAAGTTGAGAATCGACAGGAAGAAGATAAAGTGTCCGAGATCCGCAGAGGAGGTGAGATCGCTTGGGATGATTTTGAAGAATACTGCTATGAGCATGGTATCGAAACAAACTTCAGTTCCAAGAACACCCCAATGAATGGTGTTGAGAGAAAGAATAGAACAGCAAGACATGGCTAGAACAATGTTGGAGAGAATGACATGGGTAAAAAGTTCGGAAGGAGTCGTTCTAATGCAGTGTACATCCATAACAGATGTATGTTGAGACCTCATGAAAGCAAGACTCCATATGAAATCTGGTTTGGAAGAAGGGCTACATCAAGACACTTCAAGGTCTTTGGTAGCAAGTGTTGTATCAAGAACACAACCTAAGATTTGGGTAAGTTTGATGATAGGGCTGATGAGGGTATATTTTTAGGTTATTCTACTTCAAGTAAGGCCTATAGATGCTATAACAATGGACTTGGACAAATTATAGAGAGTGCTGATGTCACAGTTGATGAAAAAATGGATATTCCTTCAGGCTCAGGAAATGAACTTCCAGAATTTGAAGATCTTGATGATGAGAATGACCTGGTTGATAGTAGACCCAAAAGCAAAAATGAGATTGATGTTGAACAGGCTGAGGTAGATTCAGATGAGCAGAGGAGACACAACAGAGTTGATCAATAGGAAACAGATGAGTTAATCATTGGTGACCCCACTGTAGGTGTTCAGACTAGAAGAATGAAGACCAACACATACTCTCTTCTTTCAAAGATTGAACCAAAAACTGTTGATGAGGCAAGCAATGATGAGAGTTGGATGAAGACCATGAATGAAGAACTTGATCAGATAGAGAGGAATCACACTTGGGATCTAGTCCCTAGGCCAGTTGACAAGAATGTGATTGGTACTAAATGGGTTTTCAGAAATAAACTCAATGAAGATGGTCAAGTGGTGAGGAACAAAGCAAGACTTGTATGCAAAGGGTATGCTCAAGTGGAAGGCATTGATTTTGAGGAAACTTTTGCTCCAGTGGCAAGACTTGAGGCTATTATAATGTTCTTGTCTTTGTCAGTGTACAAGGGGTTCAAGGTCTATCAGATGGATGTTAAATCAGCTTTTCTAAATGAAAACTTGGAAGAAGAGGTTTACATAGAGCAACCTGATGGGTTTCAGCTAAGTGAGGACCCCACTCTTGTGTGCAGATTGAAGAAGGCATTGTATGGTTTGAAACAAGCTCCAAGGGCATGGTACTCCAGATTGGACTCTTACTTGTGCAAGTTGGGTTTCAAGAAAGGCTTAGTGGATAGTAATCTCTACATCAGAACTGAAGAAAGCAGTCAGCTTGTGGTGGTTGTATATGTAGATGATATCATCTTTGGGGGTCACAAAGATGAATTATCGAGATTTTGCAATGAGGATGCAAGATGAGTTTGAGATGTCTTTGTTGGGTGAACTATCATTCTTTTGGGTTTACAGATCATCGAAGAAGGAAGGTATCTTCATATCTCATTCCAAGTATGTGAGGGAGATGTTGAAGAGATTCACCATGGAGGATTGCAAGCCAGTTAGTACACCTATGATGACTGGGTGTAAGTTGAGCAAGGAAGATGTCTCCCCATCAGTTGATCACACCTCGTATAGGTCAATGATTGGTAGCCTATTATATCGGACAGCTAGTAGGCCTGACATCTTACAAGCTGTGTGTATGGTAGCCAGATTCCAAGCATGACCAAAAGAGACACACGTGGCAGCATTGAAGAGAATTTTCAGATATCTAAAAGGGACTAGTGAGTTTGGGTTATGGTATTCGAAAGTCAAGAGCTTTACTTTGTCAGCTTTTTCAGATGCAAATTGGGCCGGATGTGGAGATGACCAGAAGAGCACCAGTGGTGGTGCATTCTATTTGGGGAGCAGCTTGGTGACATGGCATAGTAAGAAGCAAGAGTCAGTCTCTCTTTCAACTGCAGAGGCAGAATACATTGCAGCTACATCTTGTTGTACACAAGTGTTATGGATAAAGCAAATGTTGAAGGATTTGAGTGTGGAGGTTAAACAGGTAGTGCCACTATATTGTGACAATACTAGTGCTATCAATATCTCCAAGAACCCAGTGATGCATTCTAGAACGAAGCACATTGTTATCCGGTATCATTTCTTAAGAGACAAGGTGATGGAAGGTGAAATAAGGATGGAATTTGTTCCCACAACAGAGCAGGTGGCTGATATCTTCACTAAACAGCTTCCCAAAGATCAGTTTGAGTTCCTTAGACAGAAGCTGAGAGTGGTGGTTCTTCCCAAGCACTAGTGGCATTGGGAGAGGGGGAGCAAGTTGCTTGATGTTGTTACCTCCATATTGGACTCAGGGGGAGTTTATTGGTTCCACCCTTTGTACTTATTGTCAAAGGGGGAGATAATTACTCATCGGAGCTTTGGAGTGTATTAGTGATGAGGTGGTTGCCAACAACTCCAAAGGGGGAGATTGTTGGTTTATGGTTGTCCTTGTTGGCAACCCGACCATGTGGCAGTGATGACGTGGCCAGTTTGGGTGATGTGGATGAAAATGATGACATGTCAATGTCCAGTGTCACCGATGAGATAACTCTGCTGCTTGGTATGTATGGAGTGGTTTAATACATCCTTAGTAGGTGGTGCGGGTTTCTGGGTCAAAACTAGTAAAATTGACCTATTTATGCTCAGGGGCGTTTTCGGTAATGGAAATGACATTTTTGGAAGATTGGTTTTTTATGAAAAAGATAGATTGTAATTTACCTAGTCCAGTGCATTTGATTTCGTCACATTTTGATACCATATGAAGAAGTTACGACATTTGTGGCAGTCGAGGGTAGTTTTGGCATTGAAGATGAATTTTTTAAAGGAAGTGTTCTACATGTAACAATACGACAAAAATCCAATCTTTCCAACGGTTTTGATTTCATCGCGTTCCGATTCCGTATGAGAAATATGCATCATTGGAAAGGTCTAGGGGTATTTTGATCTTTTTACATGGATGAGTCAGATGATTAAGTCTTCTGGAAAGTCGTAGGGGCACTTTGTTTCATCTCGATCGGATATCGTATGAAAAAGTAATAAGTGTTTCCATGAAGCCGGTTCGAAAATCCAAACTAGAAAGTCAACAGATGCTCTCGGTGTTGGGTGGATTTTCTGGATTTTAATTTTGAAATTTCAGGGACTTTTGTGCAATTTCAAGGTTTTAAAGGTCTGAGTTGATAAGGGGTTTTTGACATTAAAATTTATAGTAGCAGGGGCTTATGTGTATATAAGAGAATCAGAGGGAGCCTTAATACACGGCTCAGATTGAACCACGTCGGTCAGATTTCGATCTGACGGTTCGTACAAGAGCTTGCGTTGAAGATGCTTATCCGAGGCTTCTCATTGGTGGAGTGTATTAGATATGATGGTCCGGCGTTACACCATATTGCATTGACTAGTGTGTGTCGCATGTGCATCATCACCGAAGCTTAGATTCCAATCCCTTAGATCTGGATCAAATAGATCTTATAGATCCAGATCTAATGGTCTATAAATGATTCTCCTTTATGGGTTAAGCTGACATAGATCCGGAATATACGCTGATGTAGCCAATCCATGGTCGACAACACTTCTGACGATGTCAGCGCCTACGTCATAATGACGTCATCGAGATTCAAATCTAATGGTTTGGATCTATTGTCCGTTGGTTTAATTGGACGGCTTAGATTACAAGATCTTTTATATGAGATCTACGGTCAGATTTGCTCCTGTTGCACGCACCGCCGGTGTATCCTACGCCACCCCTACGAAGATTCTATTTCAAACTATCTCATTGCTCTAACTTCAAATGGTCATATCTCCCTCATTTTAACTCGGATTTGGGTGAACCAAGTTGCAACTTCTTCGTTTTTTCAAGACCTACACCATGGAAGCAAGAAAAATGAGTTTTGAGTGAAAGAAGGCTATGGTTTTGGTAAAAGAAACTTCCCCTTCTTTGTTGGTCCTTGAATGAACATGAATACTTGATGATAAATGTTCTTAGGCCATTAAAGGAGGTAAAAGAGGTGGTTGAAGTGTGTTAATGATATATTAACTCAAAGCCAAGAAGGAAGAGAAGAAAGCAATGATGTGTTTTCTTTGAAGAGCAAGAAGCCAAGGAGAGAGAGAAGGTGTGAGCACCAAACTTGTCAGTACAAGTTTTCAGTCATCCCAGGCAATCGGTTGTGAGATTCTCCAACCTTTGATTTTACATTATATGCATGTATGTATGTTAGGGTTAGTTGTGGATGAATGTATACATGCTAGGTTAGTTGTGGATGAACTGTATGCATGCTAGCTAGTTGTGGATGTATTTACTAGGCAAGGCTTAATCTGTAGGGCATTGATATAAGCCCCAACACGAAGGTGTGGGCTCCGGTGTAGTGGGTGCTACACATTTACCAGCACTATGAGTGCCATTTCACTTGGCTTGAGAAAATTAGGTGTGGATGCTCCCATCGTGGGTGCAAATCAAAAGTAGTGTATTGAGTAGGTCGAAGCTTTACAGCACTACTGGGGATGTAGGTAAATGCGAACCTCGTAAAAATCCTGTGTTGTGGGTGCTTGTTGTTTGCATTTTATATTGAAGTGCGTGAAACGTGGAATGGGTGTGCACACTTGGAAGTACCTATGAGAGGCTGACTGTGCATACGACTGTGTGTAAACAGGGACAGGTATATCATGTTTTTCTTACCCAGACATCGGACAGGTTTTTAGGGATTGGAATTGGACTCACTGATTCACCCCCCCTCTCAGTGACTGCCGGGTTACAACAATTTGAACAACATTTTTTCGACCTAGTATAAAAGAAAAAAGGGGAAAGACGTTCTGAGGCAACATCTCAACCCGTGACCTCTCAACGACGACATACTCACCCCGCGACCTCTCAAACCCCGCCACTCTCACCAAGAGTCCGCCGTTGGCGACTGGTAAGCCCTCCATCGATCTCTCTCTCTCTCTCTCTCTCTCTCTCGATTTCATAGAGTTGTAGGTTTAGGTTTTTAAAATCAAAACCTCTCTATTTCGATTTCATGGAGTTGTAGGGCTAGGTTTTAAAACCAGAAGCTCTTTCATGGAGTTGTAGGATTAGGTTTTTAAAACCAGAAGCTCTCT
The DNA here is from genome assembly GCA_022985045.1 of Macadamia tetraphylla. Taxonomy (NCBI): domain Eukaryota; kingdom Viridiplantae; phylum Streptophyta; class Magnoliopsida; order Proteales; family Proteaceae; genus Macadamia; species Macadamia tetraphylla. The sequence continues at coordinate 38,262,418 of CM040967.1, forward strand.
ATTTTGATTTCATGGAGTTTATTTTGAATTCATTGAGTTGTAGGGTTAGGTTTTTAAAACCAGAACCTACCGCTCCCACCCGCCAGTCATTCAACCCTCACCTTCAACTCTGAAAAATTCTTATTGTCCACCATCTCCCGCTGGCAAATAAAACGAGGCCACGTGAGGAGTTTTAAGATTTTGCTTCTCCTCTTCTTCGCCAATTTTCTGATTTCACGAGGTTTTCGCACAGTTTTTAGGGGTTTCAGGAACAGGTTTGTGTTTGTTTATCTTTCTATTCTCTCTCTACATCTCTCTGTCTTCCATTTTTAACATTTTTGAAGAACTTTCCGATGTAATTTCGGTGGGAAATTGTGTTTCAAGCGGAGCTCTTCCGTTTATTCTCCCATTTGTGCTTTTGATTAGAAGTTAAACAGTTTTTTTTCCACTTTCCTTTGGTTCTCATTTCCGCAACTCCATTTAATTTGCAGGAATTGAAGGAGATTTCATTAAATTTTCATTTTTAAGATCTTATTTTGGGGTACTACTCTGTTTTTTATTCGATCGACCATCGATTTTTGTTTTGGTGAAGATCGTACAAAACCCTTGCGAGTTGCTTAGTCTTTTTAATTCTAAGGTATTATTGCTTCTTATATTCTCTGTTTCATACTGACATTTCATTTACATTTCTCCCTGAACAATCTCATTCAAAATTGGGCTTTGTCGGCCATTCACCTTAAGCTTTATCCTATACGTGTATTTAGAAAAGGGCAAGGGTTCTAAGGCAGCCTAACTCTTAAGAGCAATGAAAGCGTATACAGAAGCATCATAAGAACTTCAATAAGTTCTCCTTAATTATATTTTATCTTAGATTATATACTTAGAATTCATTGGCATTGATTCCTAGAATATATGAGAACCTGATTATGCAATGTCCTTTTTATTTTTGTAAGTAAATGTCTCCTGTTTTGTTGGAACAGGCAGTTGTGTGCACCTGGTTTTAGATTCTGGACTAGACCTGCTTTATCTGAGTTATAAATGGAGAGCTGGAAGCTTTGTATGGTAGTGATACTTAATCGTTTAAATGGAAAACCCCAGCCTGACTTAAATGTTCAATATGCCATCCATTTTATGAAGAATTAATGAAGTTTGAATTTTTAAAGAAGTGATGAAATTGGAAGGTAAAAGTATGAAGCAAATAATGGATATTTATGTGGTGTGCAGCAGCAGGCCAAGGTTGTTCCTAAACTGAGGCCTCAGATATTAGACTCTTTGTTTGCAAACATGAAAGAACAGAGGATGAAGACATCATCTCATCATATGAGAAGGGGTCGATTTCAGCAACAACAGCGGAAAAGGGTTCGATTTAACAGTTATTCCTACTAACTAGACCTATGTTGATCATTGTGCAAGGAGATGTGAGATCATATGGGTGTTAAAAATTGTACCCCAGCCAACCATGTGGTGCAAAGTAGTGGATTTATCTCTAGCACCCAAGTCTCTGATTATCAGCAGGAAATAGTCCATTCTTTGTTTTGCTTCCTTCAGTACTTTTCTCTTCATTAACCTGACTATCTCCAATATGGAAACTTGTAGATATCTTCTTTTAATTTTTTGATCTGAGATTTGGATTAGTTTGTTTCTCATCTAGTTTGTATTGGGATGGTTGTTAAATTCATTGGTGACCATTTAGCAGCTAATTCACATTTTATATTTTGTGATTTCAACTTTTTCTTGTTATCTTAACTGCTGGCTTAATTACTAATCAGCGGCATCTGCATGAAATTGGGAATACGCTTTAGAAAGACAACCCCCTCACTGCATTACCCCGACTATGTATCGTTTTTTTCTTTTTTTTTTTAAAGGGATTTCTGAGTTAGTTGATTCTCCAATCAACTTCTGTACAATGAATGGCCTTCATACTCCCAAACCATTGACTTTGAACTCTTCGGTTGATCAAATGATCTTGAATTCCTTCCATTTGATTCTTTGTATCAAGAAGGAATGGCAAAAAATCATTTTAACGCCAATTGGCCATACCTCCTCCTTTTCTGTTCGAAATAATCGCTACTAATAGTTGCATCTTTTGCAACAACCAAAAAAACCACCCTAATAAACTGATTCTCTATGCAAATATTCTTCAGTATTGTATTCAGGAGCTTCAAAATAATGAGCTAGAGAGCATATCGAAACTTTGTAGAAGGGGCCATAAATGATCAAAAAGATAATCTCATCCCCCATGCTGAGATCCTTCTAAAAACACGGCAAGCATGATGCTCCTCATAGTTCTTATAAAATTTTCTCAAGAGTGGTCACTTCTTTGTTCATGGGTTAGGGATTGGATCAAGTACTGCCATTGGTATTTTAGAAATAAATAAAAAATAAATAAATAATGTTACAAATTTTCACTTCACCACTCTTATGTTTAATTAAACAATTTTATATGAAGAATCACTGCATAGGATTAGGGTAACCAAACAGTTTTACAGTAAGAATCATGACACAGATTTAGGATAACCAAACAGTTTTATAGTATGAATCACTATACAGATTTAGGGTAACCAAACAGTTTTTCGGTAAGAAACATGTTCTAGACTTAAGGCAACCAAACGGTTTTTCAGCAAGAAACATAATTCAGAAGAATGTCCATCGAAAGATTGACATCCATATCCGATACATACACCATTTGATTTACCGATTTTGGGAGGGCATTTAACAATATCTCTTTGTATGGAGACAATTTTCCCATTGACTCAATACATAAAGTTCTCAGATTTGTCAACTTTCAATGCTACTTTCAATCCATTTGCCTTCATTTAGCATTAGTATCTGCAGGTTCATCATTTGATCAAGAGGGTAATCGAAGCACTGGATTCCAAAGAAAGAGGATGAAAGAAGAAAAAAAAGATTTCTAAGCTGCTGCAGTTTCATTATTGTCTTAGGCAGCTGTCTGAGACCAGTATAACGCAAATCCAGCGTTTGTAGATTTTGTAGGTCTCCTATTGAAGATGGAAGTTTTTCTATGTTGGTGTAACGTAAGCTCAAGTACTTAAGGAGGATGAGTTTTCCAATCTGCTTTAGCAAGTTATTAGGTATAGATTGTACACCCTCTAGATCTAAGACTCTTAAGCAATTTCATGGCTCCATAAGAAGACTTCTTCATCCACATATTATTCCTCTCGGTAGATATAGAGAAGCAAAATAAGGAGCGAAGATGATTTGGTATAGTACCTTGGTTTAGAGCGATAGTTGGACTACCATACATTCCTCCAGTGGATTTAATGAACGAAAGCCGACGGGATTTGTGATCATCACTCCCAAGAACTTCAAGGAATCTCTCTTGCTAGGCTTCTGAAATTACTAGATCTTGGACAAGATCATGGATATGGAAATGTATGACATGGTCGTGGTGCTTGAATCAGGCTTCTTTGAATGAGCTCCTCCAAATAATCCTCTGCTGCAATTCCTTTCATCCTGATTTAGCTCCCAATTTACGCTATCAAGAACCTTGGACCAAGCATTATGTGTCCTTGATTTAATGGATAAGAGACCACCTAATACCACGATGGCCAATGGCAATCCATGACACTTGTGCACAATTTTCC